>OY986435.1:45510448-46087948 GCA_963920525.1 Dichetophora obliterata | reverse complement strand
TATATACACTGACTTAACGGTACAGTTCAACCTATTTTTGTGAAGTGATTTTATTGAACTTTTGAACAAAAAAAATTTGAATGATATATATTAATGGACAGCGGAGATATTTGCATCGAAATACCAAACTTTGATTTTCATGTCGTTTTTTTCTCATTCTTAGGTAACGATGTTTTATGAAAAAGTCGTTGTACTGAAAATTTCTCTAATTTTGAAGATATGTGAATGTTTTTGATGTCAAAATAACGAAAAATTTTTAAAATTAACTACACAAAAATCTCCGATACTAAAAAGTTTTATAATAACACAATTAGAGTAAGTTGAAAAATTTTTGGAGGGGGCGTGGCAAAAACTAAGTACGTAACATTTTAAGTTAGAATGCACTTAATATGTATGCCTAGTTTGAGCGAAATCCGTTCAGCCATTAAGATTTCTATAAAGGCCAAACAAACAAACAAACAAACAAACAGAAAATGAATTTTATTACTATAGATAGTCAATTGCATGAAAAAATAGATTTTTAGCCATAAATTTTGATTGGAAAGAGATATTGGGGTAATTTTTTCATATTAATTATTTTCGAAACTTGACTTTTTTATAAAAAATATAAAAACAACAGTATGGAAAAAATAAATTTCGCAAAAAAAAACCCTTGTTGTTTTGATGACAAAATCAGTAAAATAATTTTTGCGCTTAGCTTTAAAAACTTTTGCAAATAAGTGCTATGTCATATGAAAGGTAGTAAGATTTGCATTTTTTACTTAATTGCATTATTACAACAAAAACAATGTTTTAATAATTTTTTTGAGTAAAATGTCAATATTTTGGAACTTCTTTGACAAAATCAAAAAACATATATACACTGACCTAACGGTATAGCTCAAACCAGTTTAGTGAAGTACTTTTATTGAACTTTTGTACAAAAATATTTGAATGAAATATATCAGGTGTGTACCCAGGAAAAAATTTCGGGGGTTTATTTAATTTTCTTTTTGTTTAGACTTATTCCCAATTTGTTTTATACTATACAGGGTGACCCAGACTTAGAGGATAATAATGCGGGGGTGATTCCTCGTGATGAGATGAGCAAAAAATCATATGGGTGGGGTTGGTTGCAAATGCCCCCCTAGGAAGGAAGGAGGGAAAAACAAAAATAATAGGTGTCACTACGTTTTAATCCATAAGTAACATATCTCCACACCGATTACCAAAATTATTTACTTTCTGAAAAGGAAATTAAATTTTCTTTTCAATAAAGGCACAAAGTTTTGCCAAAAAGGCACAACTAAAAAAGTTATGAGCACCTATAGTCAAAAAATACGTTTTTTTTTCTTAAAAAATTCAAATATAAAAGCAATTTTCTCGAGAAACAACCAAAGTTTTAAGTATTTTTTAAGACGTTGTTTTTTCCTTGGTCAATTCTCTATTAAGCCGCTTTACATTTAATTAAAGCCGTTTAATTCTCAGAGCAGTAATTTGTCGTAAAGAAACGAGTTTCGGATATAACCACTTTTTTCCATACTGGAGCTCACGCTCTGGAGCAAACGCTCACGACGTTTGAGCATTTTTTAATAATTAACTTACTAATTCCAGTAAAGTTTGTAGCTACAAGTACCCTTATGAAAATGCACTTTGATTTTTTTTTGTTTCCGATAAATTGGGACCAAAATATATTGACTGCTTGTTTTATGCTCCCTATCGAGAAGAAGATTCATATAAAACAAACAAAAAATTTATTTTGGAATATTTTTTATATTATTTACGCTGAGAATAAAAACATAATTTAAAATTTAACAAAAAATTTTAATATAGATTCTACAAAACTAAATTTAAAATAAGCGTATTAAATTTTCAACTAAAAACTCATTTATTTTTTTTTAAATTTCTCTTATTCTTTTTTTGCCTTAACAGAAAAATACGTCCCTATCTGAGATTGAATTGAAAAATAATGTGCAGTAGAATCTTTGACAATAATTGCCAGACAATTGGGATCAAGTTGAATAAAATCGCGATTTTACATTTGATGGTGTGAAAATATTTTTTAAATTGGTTTTACAAATAATGAACATTAGATGAAATAAAAACTAATTTATTATTTCAATATTTAAAATACTTCAATATCGTATCCGCAATAAAGCGCAAGCTTCATCGAGTGAAGTTAAAATATGGTATTCGAGGGGTTTAAGGGCGAATAATACGAATAAGCATCGAAAACTGTAAAAATATTAAAAAATGGCATCGAAAATTTTAAACACAGTTTCGTTAAATTTTGACACATATTCCCTCAGTGTACTTAAAAAAAATTTTAAGTCTATATATTATAGTCTTTTCACAGTAAATGTTTTAATTGCGTCTTATTATTTTTTCCGATGTGCAATGTCTTCTAAAGATCTTTGTAGTGACCATAAACACACAACGGCTGCCATGTTGTGTGCTGAGTGTTACTCTCGAAGCTTGTTAAAATTCGTTCATTTCGGGGGGTTCTAACCCTCAAAACCCCCCTGCGTACGAGACTGCAATATATTAATGGACAGCGAAGAAATTTGCATCGAAAAACCAAACTTTGATTTTCATGTCGTTTTTTCTCATTTTTAGGTAACGATGTTTTATGAAACAGTCGTTGCACTCGAAATTTCTACAATTTTGAATAAACGCGAGTGTTTTTGATGTCAAAATAACAACAAATTTTTCAAATTAAATACACAAACAACTCCGATGGTATGTTTAATTTTAATCTAATACGCGCCTAACTGTGCGTTTAGACCGCCTGAACGAACGAAAGAAACCTCGTTCGTTCGCTCGGTTTAAACACTTTGCCCGAACGAACAGTGTTCGATATAAATTTATCGCGAACAATGTTTGCCCGGTGTAAACAGTAAATTAGGGCGAACGAACGAAGATTCCTTCGTTCGCTCTGATCGAACAAACTTCGATCTTTTTGGGCGAATCCGGTGTTGCGCTGTGTTTAAAAACAGAAAAGTAGCAAAGAGGAGTAGCTTTAGAGAATAATTTATGAAAAGTACTAAAATATGTAGTAATTTAGTTTTATGTTTTTAAAAGTGTTCTGTTAACTTTCGCTGCAATATGATTGTGTTGTGTAAAGGGCCAAATGAAGTTTTTAAGCGGAAAACCCTATATTTTATTTATTTGAGGCGACTGTTTATTTGAGGTCATTTTTTTTTAAATAACTATATAACTTTTAATAAAAATTTTGAGTTTATGGATAGAAAATATTATTAAATATATAGCAGGAGTCCGCAATAGAGCTCGTTCAAATAAAAAAAAATATATTTTAGGTTCTCCTGAAACTTTTTGAGTTTTTAATCGAAGATTTTAGAAAAATGTGGATATTAACCAAAATGGTAGTTGAAAATTCGATTTGTGACTAAAAACAATTCTTTAAAGTTATAACATAAAAAAAATTTCTCTAAAATAAAAATCGAACGACTGAAAGTATTAATTATATATGCTTAATAAGTGCATACAATTTGGGAACAATTTTTATTTAATTGACTTAAAATTTACGAAATTTATTGACACACGAAAAATGTGAAAACATTCAATTTTTGTTTGTCGAAAAACTTAAATGGGACCTTAAGTTAAACACACGTCTTTTCTATAATAACTAATACGAGTAATATATTGTTATGGAGTGGCAAACCATTTGTTGTTGAGAAACGGAGTATAAGTTTTAGTACTAATATAAAAATAAGGAGTTATCAACCCTGCATTTATTGATGTTCGGCCTAATGCACAAATTGCTGTTTACACCGCCTGAACGAACAAGATGGCGGCCAATGTTTGTTCGCGAATGATGTTCGTGCGGTCTAAACAGTACTCCGAACGAAGAATTTATTGCAATAAATTGTTCGCGATAAATTTTTCGTTCGTTCAGGCGGTCTAAACCCACAGTAATACGTATACCTAGTTTGAGCGAAATCCGTTAAGCCGTTTATATTTGTATAAAGGCTAAACAAACAAACAAACAAACAAACAAACAAACAAACAAACAAACAAACAAACAAACAAACAAACAAACAGAAAATTAGTTTTATTACCATAGATAATTATATTTTTTGCTTATTCCTCGTTGCATTTTTAATTTTGCAAAATTGTTTAAGTGTCCGTCAACATCCAGTTTAAACTATTTTATTGTGCAGTTATGTGTTCCTTTGTTGACAAAATAGTTTTTATAAATAATTGATAATAAAACGAGCTATAGGTCAGCTTTTTTCTTTATTTATTTTAATTTAGTTTTTATAAATATTTAATTTTCATTTATATTCAAACCACTATTTTAATGCTTTTAACTACTGTCCAATGCTTTGAGTACTCACACACTCAGATAATATTTTGTTTGTGATTTAAATGATCAGGTGCTGAGTGCGAAATCCCTTGAGCCGTTTGGATTTGTATAAAGACCAAACCACCAAACAAACAAACAAGCAAATAAACTGAAAATGAGTTTTATTACTCTAGATAAGTAATAATAAGTGTATTGCAAAGCTTTATTTTACCATTGCTTATCATTAGTTCTACTGGGATAACATTTCATTTTTTCCATAATCATAGCCTTTTAACATTCATAAGATTCAAGTTGAAGCTAATTTCTGGTGCTAAAGTACCAGAAGTACTAAAAGAAGTACTAAATTGGTTAATAAAACGTAAAATATTTATTTTTTATTAAAATTTATTGTTACGCCTTTACTGCAGGTCCCTCTCGAAATAATATACTTATGCCAACAAGTTATACAGTCATCAAAATATTTTTGAAACGCATTTTCTAAAATCATTTTAAGTTCTCGCCCCGAGTTATTTTTTATGTCTTTTTTCGGCTGAAAACGGGTGCTTTGAAGTGGTAATTGGAGTTTTGAAAAGAGAAAAAAAGTCTGTCGGAACCAACCAAGTGAATGTTTGATGATATTGGTTGAGTTTCAGGACATAAATTCATTCACAATCATTTTTCGACCCATCTGCTTTCTCAAAAGCTGTACACTGTAAGATTTTAGAGCTTCAGCGCTCAAAACTATCAAATGCGAAGTATGTATGTACTCTAATTATTTTTTTTACGATTCCAAATTAAAATTGTATGAGCTTTTGAATTTCGTTACCAGTTTTTCTATATCTTTGATACATTTTGAGATATACATTGAGATTATGAATGTTTAAAATTTAACATTTTAAATTTAATTTCGAAACTGTCCTGTAAGCAAACGCTTGAAAATTTTATGTTACAGTTGTATTTTTTAGCTTAATTGAGATATTATTCAGCAAATAATTTTATTTTAATTATAAATTCGTTTGTCTGTTGAACTCAGTAACTGAAATACAGGTACTTTATACTTAACGAATTTTTTAACTTCCGGTAAGCTTTTAAAATTTCAAGCAAACTCAATCAATAAACGAACTACAAGACAATAATATTTGGTTAATCCTCTCTCAAAATATATATAAATTTATAAGACATTAGGCCGCCTGTTGAACAAATTTTTCTATTAATGGAAAAATTACGTTATTTTTTGTCTCTTTCGTGTGTTCCGACGAGATTTAAAAAAAAAAAAAAATTTAACTAAAAAATTGTTAAAATCAGTAAGGAAACTTAGTTACTACGTAATAAGAGAGTAAACAGTTAAATAATATGAATATGGTAATACGAGCTTATACACTTCGTCTCATAACTATAGCACATTTTTTTAACTGCTAATTATATAAAATATAATTAAAATTATATGAAACACCCTGCATAAAAAATTGATTTTTATAGAAAACCTTCTCACTCTCTTCTATTTCTTTTCACAACATTTTTTTCTTATATCCTGCTGTCTGAAAGGAACCGTTAAAAATAGCAAAGCGATTTCATATTTGCACCTCTTTTTTTGTTTTATAACTGCAGCACACTTCAGTGAACACTCTCAAAAATAGGTTTTTCTTGATTAATTTTATTAACCCATTAACCGTGGCTAGGTATTTTTTACCCATGAAAATGCTTCTGCAGAATCGAGTTCTGCAGTGTTAAATTTTTTGTTTGTTGCTTTAAGAAAACACAGAGCTATAAATTGTTGTTGGAGTGTGTTAAGAAATTTTTAAGTTAACTATTACATTTTTAAAATCAAAAGTGACTAAGTTTAAAAATCAGAAAATTTGTGTTATTATCATTTTATTTAATTAATGATTTATATCAAAATGATTTATAGCAAAAAATTCTATATTTTAAAACAATGTAAATGTTCTTTAGGCAAATAAACCAACTATACATGCTATTGATAGAAAGCTCCTGATATAAAACTGCGCTGTCGTTGCAGAAGAAATTTGAGCCCATTTGGAACACATTAACGACAGTTGGGTATTTTTATACCCAACTCATATCTCGACTATGGTAAAAGATGGTGGAAGAAATTTGATGTGGTAGTTCCTGTGATCAATATAAGAGAGCACTTGAAATTTTAAAATAATCGTACGAAGCGTTTGGGAGCCGCGCTCAATGGGTTAAAACAAATTTTAGTAAGGAGTTACCGTAATGATTTTAGTAATGAGTTACCTCCGTTATGCTAAATACACTCAAATATTCGGTTTTCCATGGAATCAACTAGGTTTTTTATTACATTTTCTGCAATACCTTCTCAAGTATGAAAAATGGAATATCTTAGTTCTCGAACTGAGTTGTACTGGCGGTATTCTGCAAAAACTTTTCTTGTTAATATGCCCCAGATATTTTCTATCGGGTTCAGAACAGGGGCCGAATTACAGCATCCGTGATCGAGCAAAACTACGATGAGCACGACGAGACAAGTGTCTATCAATCTTGTACAATTTTGCTCGATCACGGATGCTGTAATTCAGCCACAGGTTAGCAGGCTGGCCATTCCAGAATCGAGATATTATTGGCTTGAAGCCATTGCATTGTTTCTCTGCTGGAGTGTACAGAAGCATTATCTTATTGAAATGTATAGTTTTTACAACACTTTGCCTCAAAAACGGAAGTAGAGTACATTGAAGACCCTTGATGTAATCCATGCTCTTCATTTTTGATGAAACAACCTGCAGCTTCAACACACCATCCGCTGAAAACGCACCCCATACCATCAACGAACGGCCACCGAAATTTCTCTGAGACAAATATTATGGTTCTTTTCTTAAGACTCGTCAATATTGTTTGTTTCCACCAGGCCATCTAGATTCCATTTTTTCTCATAAAAAAAAATAATCTATAAAACAAAAACTATTTAGAATATGACAAAGACTTATTTATGTACTGTCAATAACTGAGCCCAGGGGCCGAATTACAGCATTCGTGTTCGAGCAAAATTACGAAGGGCACAACGAGACAAGTGCCTATCAATCTTTTACAATTTTGCTCGATCACGGATGCTGTAATTCGGCCCCAGTTTGCTTGCATGTCATTATTGTAGCAGCAAGTTGGCTGCAACAAGGCGCTGAGTTGCTAAATTCCTGTAAAATTCTTTGAGATTCGCAGTTCGAAAGTTTTTTTGTTAACCTCGTCATGCACTATCGTATTCTTCTGGATTTGAGAGGAAATTATAAATAACTTTACTACTTCTTCTTATTTTCCTTGAAATATCGTCAATTTCCAGGCTTGCTTCGCCTGCTTCATTAAATCCAAAAATTTTTCCTTTTTATTACTTCTGACAACTTCTTATCTCGTGGTATTTTACTTTCTTATTTGTCTTTTAACTTAAAACTCAGAATTATTATCTTAAGTGCACGTGTTGTCACTGTAACGTTACCTCTTCAAATGTATGCTATAATTCTGAAACGAAAAAAGAGATGCAAATATGCGATCACTTTGCTTTTTTAACGGTTCATTTCAGAAAGCAGATTTAAGAAAAAAAAAATGTGAAAAGAAGTAGAAGAGAGTAAGAAAATGTTCTTTTAATTCATTTTTTTTATAAGGGGTGGTCAGTTAAAATAATAATTTGAAGTGTGCTATAGTTATGAGACGCAGTGTAGCAAAAATCTTGGGCAAATCGGATTTTAATGATCTTTCAAATAAATTTCTTCTAAAAGCCAAATGTTTGCTTCTGATTATTAAAATGATATGTGTTGTGTTTTTTTTAAGAAAATTTATAAATATATTATTGCATACTTTCGGATGGGTAAAAAATAAACAAAAATATGGTCAAGTCGTACCATCGAGTTCCCTACACTACATGCAAAAATGTTTTATAAGTCAAAAAATTCGATAATCCTATGTATGTATTTTTAAGTTTTTTATTATCACATCGTTATTATTATAACTCGGTATTGGATTAATTATATCTTAAATAATGATAATATAATTGATAGCTTATTTTTGCAATATTTCTGCATATAAGCGAGTGGAGTTTCCTTAAGTGCTTACCCTATCTTCTGATTTAGAAAATAAGATGTCTTCGTCATATCGTTTGCATACATTTTCGGCTACTGAAACATTTGGAGAAACTATCAGCTCTAGTACTCCTTTGGAAAATTTTCTCGAAATTACTGGACTACTTTCCCCTAAAAATTTCATTTTTCGGCAAAATGAAATGAGTTTGACTCCTTCAGTATGGAAAAAAAGTCATACTAGTTTAACAAAGAATGTTATTTGAGCCTAACTCTATTCATAAAGATATAAATGCAACGAAAACATAGTGTGTTCAATGAAAAATCTAGAGT
This sequence comes from Dichetophora obliterata, assembly GCA_963920525.1. Classification (NCBI taxonomy): domain Eukaryota; kingdom Metazoa; phylum Arthropoda; class Insecta; order Diptera; family Sciomyzidae; genus Dichetophora; species Dichetophora obliterata. Next base: position 46,079,293 of record OY986435.1, on the reverse strand, counting down.
TTGGAGTTTTTTTGAAAATTAAACAAAAGGGGGCAGAGACGGGCAATAATTAATTTTTGAATATGAAATTAAAGAGCTTATATATTTTATTAATACGTAAAAATTTTTACTGAGACACGCTTGGAAACCAACTATAATCCTTGTTGTTTATAACGCATGTTTTATTTGAATTAGTTTACATAATTTTCATAAATTAATCTTCAACTAAATTATAAAACTTACATAAAATATTAAGTACTTCAGGTATGTTCATCAATTTTATAAATTTTGTTGTATAGGTACACTTTCATTGTAATGATTTCACTTTGAAAAAACTGACCTTTTTGTAAATGTGACGCAATATACTGGGAACAAGTCACAATAAGGGTATTCACAAGGTGTGCTATCATGTCATATTGTCCTAAAATTTACAACTAAAATTTACAAGATAAATAAATGCAAATAAGAAACAGCTGTTTGATTACAACACTTCAATAAACATAGCTTTCAGAGTTGTAATATATTAGTACTTTTTTATATGGAAGGCAACAATAAAATGTTTAAACTAGTGTAAAATCTTAAGGCCCTATTCTCCTTCAGCTTGCTGTTTTTGGACCCTTTTTGAAAAAATTCTCATTTGAAAACGCAAAAAGATATTTGAATTTTGTTTTTTTTATTGAATTAGTAATGAATGAAAGAATTCGCCGCGATATAGGGGCTGTCCATAGATGATGGCACCGTCAAAGTTGGCCCTCAAAAAAAAAGGCATGGTGCTGGCGGCCACGATTCCGGCCCTCAGGAGCGTCTGAAAAAAAAAATATAGGGTTATGATCAGCATAGATGTAATTCTGGCCCGTAGTAAAATAAAAATTTTGCGATTTTTTTTGACAAAATGGCGGCCACTTGAAATTGACAAATCGAATTTGGACCCATTTTTTTGTAGTTTAGTGTAAAAAAAAAATAGTAAAAAAAATTGCAAAATTTTTATTTTACTACGGGCCAGAATGGTGACAATTCTACGTCGATTAAATTTTGTTTCATCCAAATCGGTTCAGTAGAACTGGCGGAATCGTGGCCGCCAGCTCGAAAAACGTGGTTTCGAGATAAACGCGTTCAAAGTTTGAAGTTTATTTTTCGAAAAAAAAAAAATTATTTTATCAAAATCGGTTCAGTAGAACCGGAGAAAAGTGGCTTGATAGTTGGAAAGACGCGATTTGGACAAAACAAAACTCACTCTTTTATGAAAGAAAAAAACTGTTTTTGGAATACTTACCCAAATTATTCAGCGATGCCAGGTCCATATAAACCACCTTCTTCTTCTTCAAAAAAGCTTTGATCTTTGGCTCTTTGAGCTCTGCGAGCAATTCTGCCCTCCTTTGATGCATCCACAGCGTAAGCTTCCGAGCGGTTGAGGCGAAGTTCATCACGTGATAACGCAAAATTGTAGGCTTGGTTTCCAATGGCGATTCCCATCAACCTCATAATTTTGAGTATTGGCTGAAAACCATCGTTGAAAATGGCGGTTGCCATGTAATTTGCGATCTCCACTGTCCGCGCTCCAGCGTGCATATGTTTTGGTGCAAAGGTCCAGGCGATACTGTTGAAACCTTCATTGCTGTTTTGAGTCTCAGACCCGAGGCATCTACTCAACAACTCGTCCGATGACAGCGCTTCGTAGACGGGTTTTATCGCTTCGGCGACCTTTGGGTTGAGCGGATCGTAATTATGTTTAAAGTCATCCACGTTACCCTGCGCCACGGCCTTTTGATACGTGCACCAGCTTGACTCACCGGTCGGGCAATTTTGGTGTTGGGGATTTTCGTCGGTAGATACTTTGTGAAAATACGTAGCCCAAACCACCTTCTTCATCTCTTCTAGGGATTTCGGATGACGGCGAATCGCCAAACCGTAGTAGGTCGTCAGTTCACTTATAAGCTTATCTGTCAGCTTTCCAGCGCCCTTGCCACCTATACCTTTGTTCTCCTTTTTGACTTTGCGCAGCCTGGACCCCATTCTTTTTGAACGTGGCCAACGCATTCTTTTTTTACCACAGTGGGGTCGCCATCGTAGGGGTCTTCGGTGAGAATTGCTTTGAAAGTTTTAGAATCGCCGTCGCCGATATATTTTTCATACTTGACGCCGTGTTTTTACATTGATCTTGCAAACATCTCCTTAACCGCATCGACTTCCATTTTTCCTGCGCTGCCTTCATGTTTTTTACGGCATTCCTCTTCGTGCAACTCCTTCCAAGCTTCGAAACCCTCTGGATGGATATATTGCTGGGATTCCCAATATTTGCAGCTATTGCAAATAGCAGACTTGACCACAGAGTCAACAACTTTTTTGGTGTACTTGCCGATCAATGTCGTTATACCATAGAAAGATGCGAAGCCGCGTTTTTTCCACGTGCCATCGCCCGACACAGTCAATAGCGTTGGATCGCACCCTTCATTTTCTTCCATGGTGGCTTCTTTTTCTTCACAAACGGCCTTGGAAATAACGAAATTATAAACGGCCTCTGCAGCTGAATGCAAATTTTGAAGGCTGCTGTAGAACAAATTGTTGCTCAGACCTACTCCTATGTCCATAATGCCACAAAACATATCTATGCCTTTGGGACCAATGCCCAAAAGTCTCATGGCAACAACCAAGCGGCGATTTATTTCATACGATTTGCCGGCGAAACGTGATGAAGGAATAAGTCTGGTTGGGCAAGCGCAGTTCACAGCGATTTTGAATGCAACTCCATTCGGCGATGCTTTTTTGAATTCCAATTTTTCGTTGCATGTGGCACAAATGACGAAAGTAGCAGGTGTTGTGAATACTGAATAAAAGTCCAAGATGCAATTCTCCAAATTGTTTTCGATGACAATATCCTCCGTGGGATTATTTTTGAATTTTTTGGCTGAAGTACTCGCAAACTCAGTGTCCTCTACTCTATCAAATTTATTTCCACGAAATTTGCGTTTTTTAATTCGACCGGCGCGAACATAGTTCACTTTGTTTACGGGTTTTTGACGTGTTTTATTACTTTTTTTATCCATTTTACCGCACAAAAATAAATTTTTTTCAAAACTGTACTTTTCCGCAAACCGTAAGCGCAAGCGTGCGTCCGCTATTCAACTCAATCGAAACTAAACTAAATGCGGCTTTGATTTCATATTCATTCATATGTTTCTGCAAATGTGTATTCAAACCTGTTTTTGCCTGTCCATTAACTATTCAACGGAATTCGGTGGTTAATTGATGCCGTTGCGTTCAAAAACTAAGCAACATAAAAACTACTCATTTTAGCGAAGACATGACCCCACAAAAATGGCCATATCTTCTAAAGTATTTCGAATTTCAAAAAACCCTTTTAGGGTTATATTCTTAAATGTCCAAGCTATAAAAAAATGCAAAAAAAAAGTCGAAAAAATTTTTTGCTGAAAGAGAATAAGGCCTTAAGACAATATGACATTATGACATGATAGCACACCTTGTGAATATCCTAAATATGTTTATTTCGTGACTTAATGCAGAGACATCCACCACAAAACAAGCTAAATTATAACGGTATTTGAGGGCTCATTATTGCAGATGAGAAAAAGCTACAATAAAACGATCTGTCAACGGTCTGAATTTGAAATTTTTTTCCAGTCTCTAAGTACAGCGGACTCACTGTGCGACGTTTGGCATATCGTAACTACACCATTCCAGGGAAAGCATACCTACATCATAATATTTTCACTACCATGCTAAACTGGTTTCCTTTTTGTATCATTTCCAAACAAATTTATTTTTGTTTCGCTACTCCATGCACTTGAGTTAAGTTGCGGGATTTTTACAAACTTAATTTTTTCGGAATCCACGAAGTAAGAAAAATTGCTGTCACCTACAAAAACTTAGTCAGCATGCTCAAAGTGGTCAGTAACTCCAGCTTAAGACAAATTTTTTTAAATATACTCTATGGGGAAAATTTCCTTTCATTGTGCATTTTTGATGAAATATTTTCAATAGGTTTTGCTGCTGATTTGGCTTCTTGAACCGTGATAGTTGACATGTGTTCCGTTTAAAAACTTGACATGTGTGTGAAAGTCAATTGCATATCTTCTTAGTGTCATTAAGAAGTTTCATGATTAAGATTATGTATTCCAAGTAATGATGCGCAGAGCTGGGTTATAATGATTCCTTTTTTATTTAATTTCATCTCAAGTCCAATTCCTTGGAATTAGGAATTGGCAATTGTACATTTCCATTCCTCAGGAAAGTAACTGGAAAAACTTTTCAATTACATTACAGGAATTGTAATTGGTAATTGGACATATCATTTCCTCAGGAATGGAATTGAAAAAATTATCATTTCCATAACAGGAATTGTTATTGGTAATTAAAGACCTCAATTTATCGGAATGGAATTGGAAAAAATTGTCAATTCCATTACAGGAATTATAATTTTTAATTGACCACTTCAATTCCTCAGGAATGGAATTGAAAACAACTGTTAAATTAAATTACGGGAATTGTGCTTGGTAATTGAACGCCTCAATTCCTTAGAAATAGAATTGGAAAACATCACTTTGTAAGTAGATTAATGAAATTTTGTGCAGGGATGTAGAAGTTGTGTACCAAGCACCTGGCAAAAATTCAGCGGGATTGAACCAGGTAGTGTAGCAGCTTTAAATTTTGTTCTAACTCAAAATGTGGTTAAAAAAAAAAAATTGGTATCATCGATAATACCAATTTATTATTTGTAAATATTTCATTAACCGACTAACAGTTGGAGTTAAATAAAGTTTTCTAATACATAATGAAGTAGTTTTGAGTTAATTAAAAAGAAATTGAAATTTTAAATTAAAATTACAATTCCTGTTATAGAATTGATGATTTTTTCCAATTCAATTTAAGAGGAATTGACGTGTTCAATAACCAATTACAATTACTGTAAGGGAATTGACCATTTTTTCCAATTCCATTTCAAGGAACTGAAGTGTTCAATTACCAATTACAATTCCTGTAATGCAACTGAAGGTTTTTTCAATTACATTCCTGAGGAATTGAAAGGACCAATTACAAATTCCTAATTCCAATTGGAATGGGAATTGAATTGTAATGAGTACTTTTTGATCCAGCTCTGATGATGAGGCAATGCTTAAGAATCTTGATTAGTTTTTTTATCACTTTATAAAATTAAGCATTAACATTTTTTTTATTACCTTAATACACATTTAAAATTTATCCTATCCAAACCAACTTTTAGTTTTGCCCGCTGTTTTGGGACTCACCGCCGCAGCCATTTTGTCAGCGGTGGCCTGTGTGTGTGCCAAGCAGATACGCGCTCGCAACAAGAAGCAAAACCAACACGATGCAACATTCCCCTTCCAACCGACACGACGTCCGACAGCAGTTCGTTCGCCAAGCGGCCAACCACCACACTATCTCAAGAAGTCACCATCGCCCACGGGCTCCAAGCAACTGGGCATTTTGCAGCCCATGCAGGAGCAGACAACATCGCCAGTAACGCCACAAACCACCATGAAATACGTCGATGAGGATGAGCTGCAACCTAAGCAATTGAAGCTGAGTGTTGAGCAGAAGCCGTCCACACCTGAGGTGCAGAGCCCCGTAGAAAGTGGCATCACAATGGAGGACTCTATGATGGCTAGCAAGGACATGACAGTTGATCAGTATGGAAAACTTGGAACAATCTACTTCAAGCTGCGCTACTTGGCTGAGCGTAATGCTTTGATGGTATCGATCATACGTTGCCGTGGACTTCCCTGCAAAGGTGGTGGCAGCGACATACCGAACGGTGTGAATGGACGCACTCAAGCAGCCACCGATCCCTATGTCAAGCTTCAACTCTTGCCCGACAAACAGCACAAGGTCAAAACTAGGTAAATTTTTCCTAAAATTTAGTCTTATCCCCGACACTGTGACTAATAAAGTTTTTCACAGGGTGGTGCGCAATACACGTAATCCAGTCTACGATGAGGACTTCACCTTCTATGGTCTCAGCATGAACGATTTACAGAACATGTCATTGCACTTTGTCATCTTGAGCTTTGATCGCTATTCTCGTGATGATGTTATCGGTGAAGTGGTTTGTCCACTGACCTCTATTGAAATTGGTGACATTTCCAAGGAAGCTTTGTCCATCAGCAAAGAGATACAACCGCGATCGCTTAAGATACGTGCTCAAGGTCGTGGTGAGTTACTCATTTCGCTATGCTGGCAGCCGGCTGCTGGACGCTTGACAGTCGTGCTGCTTAAGGCTCGCAATCTACCACGCATGGATGTCACTGGTCTAGCTGACCCGTATGTCAAGATTTACTTGCTCTACAATGGACAACGCATAGCCAAGAAGAAGACACATGTTAAGAAGCGCACTCTGAGTCCAGTCTTTAATGAGAGCTTCGCTTTTGACATACCAACAGCTGAGGTGAGTTTGGCACAAGGACGATAGATACTCTCGATCTCTGTAACGGGTTTTTAATATGGTGGGTTTAATTGTTGTTAGGGCTCTGGCGCAACACTGGATGGAGTTTCTCTGGAACTAATGCTGCTCGATTGGGATCGAGTGACCAAAAATGAGGTAAGCACTTGTGAAGACCTACAAAATGTTGAGAAACTTGAGTTTTACACAAGCAAAAGTATATTTGTGTGAAATAATATTTATTTACGTGTATCTAAAAAATAGGTGATTGGACGACTGGAGTTGGGTGGCCCGAATTCAGGTGGTACAGCACTCAATCATTGGAACGAAGTATGCAATTCACCACGAAGACAAATAGCCGAATGGCATAAGCTGAATGAGTAAAGCGTAGAAGATATTGAAGAGCAGAAAAGAGTGGAAGTTTAAATAAAAAAACAGGAAGTAACAAAAGATATTTAAAAAACTTAGTATGTATATGAAAAAACAAAGACATACATATATTCAGTATTTAAAAATTATAAAAATAAACATGTATTAAGCCACATAAGAAACACACACTCACACACACACACACACATAATGATAAACAAACAAATTTTAACAATCCTGGTACTAAAAAAAAAAAAAAAATAAAAACTACAAACTGCTGTGCGAATTGTTTAGATGATGGGTATTATTTTAAAATACTGCCTTGTTTGATACAAGATGGAACGAATTTTTATAGTTAAAGTCCTATATTTCAAATGATGTATTCAAAATGTTCGAATATAATATTGAAAATTGAACTTAGAAAAGTTTAAATTTCGAATTATAATATTTTTAGAAATTTAAAGTTTTTTAAAATTTTATGTTTTTAAACCTTTAATTTTTATTATGTTCATGTAAAATTAATATGGTTTTTTTTAATATATTAAGCGAATTTAAATTTTTTTCGAATTTTAGAATTTGTGATAAAAAAAAATTATCGATATTAAATATTTTTCAAAAATCGAACTTTATTATTTCTCAAAATTAAAATTTTTTGAAAATTTATAGTATTCTCAAACATTTATTTTTAAAAATGTTCATGCAAAATTTATACAATTTATTTTTATATTAGTGCAAAATAAAATTTTAACGAAATTTAGAAATTTTCGATATAAAATATTTTCGAAATTAGAAATTATTCAAAACACGTACTTTTTTATTTCTTAAACTAAATTTTTTTATTTTTAAACATTTATTTTTAAAAATGTTCATGGAAAATTTATATAATTTATTTTTATATATTGTGAAAAATTAAATTTTTTCGAATTTTAGAAATTTTCGATATAAATTATTTTCGAAATTAGAAATTTTTCAACACGCGTACTTTATTATTTCTCAAAATTAAAATTTTTTTTTAACTTTACGTTTTCAAAAATTTTTTTTTTTAAAATATTTATGCAGGATTTATAGGAACTTATCGAGAAATTTATTTACATTTCATTAAGTTTATTTTTCATAACACATTGTAAGCAAAATCACATTTTTCTTCTTTTTTCTTCTATAAAAAATTCATAAAAAAATGGATAAATTTATTGAATTGATAAAAAACTGATAATTTTTTTTATTATAAGAATGTTTTGTTTAATTTGAAAATATAAAAAAAGAAAACTTCCAACCCAGCTAAAACTTGTTTTAAAATTGGAAAAAATTTTGAATCAATTAAAGGTTGAGAATTTATAAAACCGACCACTATTCGCACATGCTTAAAACTAAATGGTTTAAAGAGATGGCAACACAAGCAACAAATTTTAGTTACTTTATATTCTAACAAAGCATAAAAAAAACACGTTAACTATTTTGACAAGCAAATAATAAATTAAAACTGCTGCAGAAATTTACCAAACACTGAAAAAATTTCACTGAAATACTTCTATAATAATAATTTCTATACTGAATTTATTTCTTCTGAAATAGTTTCTATACTGCAAAAAAAAAAACTGACAACAAATATAATAATAAAAAATATAAAAAAACTAGCATGATATTACTAAAAAAAAATTAATGTAATTATGATTTTAGTTATGTGTAAAAAAAATACAGTTTTTTCAACTAAAATTTTTTATTTTTTTATTTTTAAAAACAAGAATCAATAAAATAATACAATATAAAAGAAAAAAATTGTAAAATATTTCGTTTATTATAAATAATGATTATTATTATATAATGGATTAATATAGAGCAAAAAAAAAACATCACACACATAAACAAATACATATGAAGATGATAAGCGCTATTTGTGTATGAGTGCACACTTAAAAAAAACACACATACTCACAATAAAATATAATTTAAAAATATTAAAAAAAAAATAAACATAGCTTTTAAGTAATAAATGAAAAACAATAGAAAAAAAAACATAACTTTAACACATGCCAAGCTTTAAAGCTTTGCGCTCTGTATAATCGAACTTTTGAATAGATATCATACTTAAAATTTTAGTTTATTTTTATGTATATTCAGAAAAATTTTCTGAACAAAAAAAGGTATAAAATTGACTCACTGATGCTTGAAACTTTGGCGGCAGATTTCCAAAAAAATATATAAAGTACATGTTTGTATGTAAGTGTAAACATATATATATATTAGGGCGGGTCAATTTGTATGGACGAATTTTTTGGAGGTCTGGCTCAGCGAAATTCGTAAAATACATGTAATTTCAAGACTTTTTCTCCACTACAGCATATACAAATTCTGAAAAAAAGCTGTGCGGACTTTCGTAAATAGATTTTGTTCTCAATTATAAAATATGAATGTATGAATGTATGTGTATGAATCTATTTACGAAAGTCCGCACAGCTTTTTTTCAGAATTTGTATATGCTGTAGTGGAGAAAAAGTCTTGAAATTACATGTATTTTACGAATTTCGCTGAGCCAGAATTTGACCCGCCCTAATATATATATATATATATATATATATATTAATACTTTATGCGGAAAACTTTTTATAAATAAAAATCTTAAAAAAAAACTTATAGCAAATCAAACCACACAAATAAAACTAAAAATTTTGAAAATTTCAAAATTTGCAAATGTACTTAAAGTAAGCATTTCCGACATTTTGGATTTGTTACATAGAAAAAAAAAATGTGCTGTGATTTGCTCGCTGTGTGCTATAATATTAGCTTTGGACTACAAATTTATTATATTGGTATGGTTTTTATGAAATGTTTGTTTTGGTTTAAGTAAGGCTGAAGCATTTTTTGAAATATATGACTATTGTGGTGTAATGTGCCATGCATAGAGAAATACTTTTATATAAATGCAAATAAGCAGTGCATGAATATATAATATGGCAGACAGGAATTGAAAAGGGTATAACAGGGCAAGAACAAGATTTTATACGCTTTTGAACAAATGTTAAGGAGTAAAAAGTTCAAAATTTCTTAAAGACAGTTTGCTTCATCTTCAGTATTTTTATTTAATGCTCAAGAAAATTCTTTGCCATGATGATTCAGATATAAAAATATCTTCGAGTCTTACGATTTAGTTTTTTGATGTGTATTGCTGTTTTTTGGTTTTCAGATATTAATATCTGTTAGTAAAGACATCATTCCGTTATTTCTCTATGGCACATTGTAGCACAGCTTGAGAACATTACAGCACAATTTGCGTATTTCACAACAACCCTCTGTGTTATGAGCTCACATAAAAAAAAAAACAACCTCATAACTAAAAGTATACCATTACCAATACAGCAGATGATGGCACAAATCAAGAACATCACAGCACAAGTTTTTTTTTAATGAATTCAAAATTTCGAATCTTGCTTAATGCACATTATTGTCACAAGCACTGTACATTGTAAAAGAATTTCTAATAGTTCTTGATATAAAAATAACAAGAATTTGTGCAATGTTTGAGATACTTCGATAAATTTTGATAATATTTGAGTAAAAATTGTTCAGAAACAAACGTCGAAACGCCCACAAACACTCATCCCTCATCATATACACACACACACACACACACACAAAACCTCGCAGGCTTAGATTGAATAAAGTTTAAATATAAAATTAAAAAAATTACCAGCTTGAACGCTCAATAAAAAGCATTTAAAGAAATGTTATAAAATAACAGTCTTTAAAGTATTACAACAAAAACTTCAATATCACTAAAAAATCTAAAAAAAGACAAATGTGATCAAGCATCTTAAAAGTAAGCTAAAAAAATACATAAATATAAAGTGAAAAAAAGCTCATGTCTCACATATTTTGACTTTCATCGGCGCTTTTACAATCGCAAAGCTTTTAAAGAACCGCTGCAATCTGCTGTAAATCTAAAAAAAAAACAAAACCCTTTTCAAAAAATTATAATCAAATTTTTATTTTTTAGTTTTAAAATAAAAATTAGAAAATTAAGTCTTAAAGCGTTTTGTTTTTTAAATTTATTTAAATACAAATTTTATACACAAACAAAATAAAATTGAAACTTTTCATTCTTAATAATGAATGCAGAAAAACAAAGGCAACAACAATTATAACAAAACTATAAACTATATATAAAAATATATATACACATATATTTATATATATATTTAATATATATCTATATAGATTAGTGTGTAGAAAATTTAAATAAATGTACTGAAAAGAATCACTGACTTTTTTGTGTAAAATTAGTTGTAATTGTTTTGTTGTGTGAAAATTTTCATTTTTTACATGACATGATTTTCCCGATCTATTATGTATGCTTATGTGTTTGTAATACTGTTGTATTTGTTTCCTTTCCCCCATACATTTATAAATAAGTAAATTTATAGCCATATAAAAGAAAATAATACTGTAGATACGTATTTATGATATTATGATATATATAGAAGGAATATCTTTTATTTAACATTCATTGCATAACAGTTACAATAACAACTAAAACAACAACAACAGCAACCATAATAAACACAAACATACTCCAGAATTTTATTGCAAATAAAAAAAATGTTAATTTTAAAAATAAATAAAAAAAACTAAATAAAATTAAAACAAAAATGTTGTTTTATTTATTTTATTTTTGTGCTTACATAAAATCTTAATGAATATTTTACAGTGATATGAAACGCTGGTGACTTGAGCGGCTAGAATTCGTCTAAAATATTAAGGGAACAGTTGGAAATAAGCATTCGAAAAATCATGTTTTTCAAACTGGTCTTCACGATATCTCAAGAACTACTCTATGGATTGACTTAGACTCTTTTTTTTTATTTTAAGAAGAATTTTTATTTTATTTTAAAATTGATTGGATCCCAAACTTAAATTTAGATAATATTAGCCAGTTTTGTTATTTTGGAGAACTTTAAACAGCAAAAAATGTGAAAAAAGTTAGTTAAAATTAAAATGTTCTCAATTTTTGTTATTTTCAACTAGTTATTGATGTTAGGTTCAAGCCCCAGTAAATATAATGTAATTTATAAAGTTTTTTTTTTACATCAGATGACATGAACGTGCTGTGGGATGGAGGAGTCCATTTGGGTACAATTTTTTTCAACGTGACATTTGACGGCGTGTTGATACTGTACATTACACTTTCATGCAACAAAAAAAAAAAAAAATATTTTCCTACACTTTAAGAATCAATACAGAACTGTCAAGATGCTTATTCACTTAATTTTATGAAAAAAAAAATCAAGAACATCACCGTGTTTTCGGACCTCTAGATGAGAACCTGCCCTTAAGATATTAAAGATTATGTGTTAAATAACAGCTATGTCTAGCTGTTGACTAGCTATGTTTAAGTCGTTGCTTATTTTCTTACATTTTTTTGATTAATTGCATGAACAGCTAGTTTTGACAATTACCCATCGCCGCTCGTGAGAAAAAAACCAGTCTACGCTACTACCTTGTCAGTAACTGTACCATGATTTAACACACATTTTTGTGGAATTTATAAAAGCTATGCTACTCTGATGATGTCACTTTGTATGGACGATTGGCCGAGTTTTTGCACGATTTTGCCAAGTTTAAAACTTATAATCTATTACTTATTAGGGCAGTTCACGATCTTGTTGCATCGTTGCAAATGCAAAATAAACAGCTTTTACAAAAACAAAAGGCATATGTTGCAAAAGCTTTTCAATGCTTTTTGTTTTTGTGAAAGCTGTTTATTTTGCATTTGCAACGATGCAACAAGATCGTGAACTGCCCTACTATGTTGATTTTCTATGATTTAAATACAAATTCTAAATGTTTGATAGTTTAAAATCGTTTAAAAACTGAGAAATTGACACTGAAATGTCATCGCCTCTGTGGTGTAGTGCGCTAAAATGCGCTTGCACGGCGATCACGGCCCGGGTTCGATTCCCGGCGGTGGCATCACAAAGATTTCTGATGAAGCCTGTATATAGCAGAGCCGAAATTGCAATAAAATCAGTTAGTGATGTTTTCTTCTTCATATTGAAAAATGTTGTTATTGTTGTTTCTTTGGAAAAAATTTGTTAGAGCAATTAGTTTTTCTAACCTGCTCTAAACGATCAATTAACGATTTTACACTTAAAATTAATTTTAATATTATTAGCATATGTGCATAATATTAGTTCATTAAATTAATTTTTGTGTAATTTTTGGACACTTAACCGTTTTCATATGGTTACATTGTATGGGAGGTAGGCGTAGTTTTTATACTATTCTGACAAATTTGACATATGTATATGAAAAATATTACTGACCAAAGCTTATGTGCAAAATTTAAAGTAATTACATTAGTTTGTGTGGAATTTAAAAAGATTTTACCATTTTCTTAAAGTCACTTTGTATGGGAGGTAGGCGTGAATATCATTCGATTTTGACAAATTTCAATTATATGGTGAATATTTGACCTGTGTTAATAACACTAATAATTTAGTTTTTAACAAAATAAGCTTTGTTCAGCGCTTTCGCCTATTAAAAGGCATTTTTGTCCATGCAAGAAACAATTAACCAAAAAAGTGGGTGGCGGTGAACATACATTCCACCAATTTTAAGGTTGTATGCAACCTTAGAAGTTCTTGAAGGTAGAGACTATCAATGGTTATGGTATCTCTGTCGTCCAAAGCTTTATAAAAAACCGGTTTTTCCAACTTTAATAATAATGTTATTTGCAACTGCTTGAGTATAACTTAAAAATACATAATTAAATCTGAAAATAAAATAAAAAGAGTAATAACTGTTCCTTATGAAAATTTTATATTAGCCTATCTAAGAGATCGAAAGACCAAAATGATCGAGAGAGTGTTATGGATTTGAGAAACATTTTGTCTAAGGCGCCAGATAGATCTTATCTATGTTTTAAAATTTTGTGGAAATATTTACATATTGTGAATTATATTAAAGAGCGAAAATCAACTTAAATAAAAGTGCATGTAGTGTATGCACACGCATGAAAACCATTTCGTCGAGAGTTTTGCCGTAACAGTAAACAATCGGAACAATTTGGCCTTTTCTCAAGCCTAATGAGCTTAATCTTTAAGATTTTCAAATTTAACTCACGATCTAGCTAAGCTTCGCTCTGCTCACCCAGACTTTGATAAGTTGTATGCTTTTTTTTTTTAAAGTCTGTTTTGTTATGTTTTTCGTTGTTCGTTCGCCTGCAAGTGATAAGAATTTCCAAGTGAATTTAGTTGTGCTCTAAGTATCTATCGACGTGGAAGCTATACCAGATTGAGAATTAAATCAAAAAACCAATGTGTCATATATATTGGCTCTAAAGCCTTTTTGTAATAAGATAAGTTTTAAGTGTTATTGTTTTGCTTTTTATGTTGTTACCAATATAATGTGGATAAGTGCAAAACGCAAGAGCGGAAACATAAGTTTTTTGCAAATTTTGGCACTTACATCTACGTTTGTCATCCTCTTTAATAATGAAACAGGTGAGTTAGTCGTTCGAAGATACAACAAAACAAGATGAAACGCTAGCGAAGAAGCGCTGAGTAGAAGCTATGTTGAAGTAAAACAAGAAAATCAAGTTATCGCAGTCAGTTAACGAAATCTTCTCAATGCGATGATAAAAACGTGAGGTCTGATTTTGAGTCGAGATAGGTTAGAGAGCTGTGTTCTGCAATGTGGTAGCATTGCCATACTGGAAATTTTTTTTTTATTTCTTAAATAGTTCTCTCGTATACAGCTGATCAGCCTCAGTGGCTTTGCTGTGAGTACCATGTGTTTTGGTCTCGTTTTATTTATTTTCGCCACTGAACTTTACCCCAACTTCAGTGAGAATGTTAAAGAAGTGTGTTTCAAGGAAAGTATTTTGTGACTTTCGAAATATTTTGGGAAGATCACATTTTTTTGGGTACATTTGCGTATTTTAACGCCACTAAACCAATTACCGGTAAATAAAAACCCCAAAGCATTGTATTAGTTTGTATTTAAAACGATTTTCAGATATAAAGTTTACCTAAAGTTGACCCATTGTTTGAATCAGACACCCAAAGAACCTTTTGATGAGCCAATGAGTTTTGATATTAACTTCAGCTTCTGGATATTTTACCGAAGAAGATGCTTTGTCTCTCTATCAGATAGCTTTTTTTTCTCGTGATATGCAAATCATTTAATTCGAAGTGCAAGCTTTAATTAACTACCCAGTAGTTCGCGGTATCATTGACGAACTTTTCGTGATGATTTCTTCAAGGAAGTTTCTGCATGAGCCACTGGACTTAAAAAAAATTCATACAAAATATAATGTAAAGCAGCGGTTGTCAGCGCCTAATTTTTTCCACTCTAATAAAACAACTTCAATTTTCTCAGCACAAATTTTAATAACTTTATTTTTTTTAGCTGGATAATATCCCAATAATATCTATATTTTTGCCATATCTATGTACATAATACATCTTTAAGTTATTCCTAAAAGAGTTTTTCAGTTATGTTTTTGTCTTATTAAATAGTTCATATTCATGTCTTTTCTCAACACAAATATTTTTAATAACTTTATTTTTATTAAGCTGAAATAAAAATTCAAATTAATTTTTTTCAAATATTTTATAAATAAATCTTGAGTTTTCTATGTACTATTTTATGGTATGAATTTTAATAAATTTTTTTGAAAAGAAGCCAACATGTTATTGTCAACATGTTGTCATAACACAGGACAAAAATTTCTTAAGCCTAGTACTCTGCTCGTTTGCGTGAAATTTCGCTGGCAACATCTATTTATTTGTTGCGTGAAATTTCTGACTTAAAGTTTGTTGCGAGAAGTTCCTATGGCAACGTTTCTCAGAGAGACTCAGAATAAGTTGGGAGATTTCATATGATCTCTCTCTTTTAACTTCAAAATAAAAAGGCAGTACAATTAAATTGTCGTGAAAAATTCTGACGAACATGTTGCGAAAATTTACACGCTTGTTTCGCAGCTGTCACTTTTTATATGGAGATTTGAGTGGAATTTCACGTGAAACTAAACAGAGTATTATGCTTTTAACGTTGAATTTTTGAGTTCATTTACGAAATGTTGAGGAGTCTAGTCGATGAAATTTTTTAATGTTTCGCTGGAATGTCCTGCATTCCACTTCCGAGTGGAAGTGAAATTAAAATTCGAGTGGAAGTGAAATTTAATTCGATATTTTGTTGTCAAAAGATAATTTTTGTCGTCAATGCTATTAATTATATTAATAAACTAGCTGATATACCCGGTGTTACTCGAGAGTCATTTATATAAAAATTTTAATATACACTTTTCGATTAAATGTTTTTGTAAATTTTGGAATTTTGTAAGAACGTGTTAAATTTAAGTTTGAGACCACTATAAAAATATTAGTTAAAAAATTTACCAAGCTTTTTTAACGAAGAAATAATTTTATCACTGTTTTTTCACAATCAAAAACTGTTTTGTAGTTCTAAACTGAATTTACTGGCTACTGGTAAGCATGTTACTTGCACTTCGCTAATGAAAATCAAATTTATAAAAATGTTCCTAAAATTTTTTAGTAGTTTTTCCAGTTGAAAAATAACAATTGGATTGTCTCTAAATAAAAAATTAATATAAATTGAGTCTGATAGTTGATGCAATTTCTTAAATCTTCTGAATTACTATTTTATACGAAAAATTGTAAAGCCCTTTTTTATGTAAATTAGCAAAAAGGTGTAAGTTTAGAAAGCAGTCGCTTTTTAATTTTTATTATAGTATATAAAGCAACCTGTAGCAATATTATCGACGTTAACAGATCGAAATAAATCCAGCTGAAAAATCTGCAAGAACAGTGCAACAAGTGCCATTATGTTATTTGCTGCAAGTTAACGCTGTGTGCGAAAAGAACTAAATTGGATAACAGTTACCGACTTTTATAATATATTGGAATCGTGTCGGTAATGCAGTACTTAGTTCTAATTTATAATATTTTCCAGCACACTTTCCAGCATACAAAAAGTAAGATTTTATATACACCAAAATGTTTATAATTACTCTAGAGACACAACTTCATTCTCTATGTAGAGAATTTTAAAACAAAACTCAGTTTTATTAAAAGTCTGGTATGAAAAAATAGAATTTTAGCCATAACTTTTGATTGGAAAGAGATATTGGGGTAATTTTTTCACATAAATTATTTTTGAGACTTGACTTTTTTGTAAAAAATATAAAAACAAAATTTTGGAAAAAATAAATTTCGCGAAAAAAAATCAAAGGGGGTTGTTTTGATGACAAAAACAGTAAAATAATTTTTGCGCTTAGCTGGAAGAATTTTTGCAAATAAATGCTATGTCATATGAAAGATAGCCAGATGTGCAATTTTTAATTGATTTCATTTTAACAACAGCAACAATTTTTGAGTCATTTTTTGAGTAAAAAGTCAATATTTTGGACCTTTTTTGACATAATCATAAAACATATATACACTGACTAAACGGTACAGTTCAACCTATTTTTGTGAAGTGATTTTATTGAACTTTTGAACAAAAAAAATTTGAATCATATATATTAATGGACAGCGGAGATATTTGCATCGAAATACCAAACTTTGATTTTCATGTCGTTTTTTTCTCATTCTTAGGTAACGATGTTTTATGAAAAAGTCGTTGTACAGAAAATTTCTCCAATTTTGAAGATATGTGAGTGTTTTTGACGTCAAAATAACAAAATAATTTTAAAATTGAATACACAAAAATCTCCGATGGTAAAAAGTTTTATAATAACAAAATTACCGTTAGTTGAAAAATTTCAGAGGGGGCGTGGCAAAAACTAAGTATGTAACATTTTAAGTTGGGATAAACTTAATATGTGTACCTAGTTTGAGAGAAATCCGTTGAGCCGTTTAGTTTTGTATAAAGGCCAAACAAACAAACAAACAGAAAATGAGTTTTATTACTATAGATTAAATAAATAGATAAATACAAAACGAAAAAAAGTGATATTTAGACCACTAAATAGCGAACTAAATTTAAATTCAATTTCACTTCCACTCGAAAATGGAATGCAGAACGGACCTGTCGGGCGTCAATTCGTTGACGAAATTGACTACACTTTTTCTATTTTTCGTCAACGAAACTTCCTCAACATTTCGATATTGTTTTCGTGCACGTTAAATCCCAACGTTTCGTATATCATTCGTTAATTCGCAAAATTCTGCTATGGTTCCTTGACGAAACTTATTTATATTTCTGTCTACTTTTCGTTAACGAAACTTCCTCAATATTTCGATATTGGGTTCGTGCATGATAAATCCCGACATTTCTGCATTGCGTCTTGCACGAATTTGGAACATTTATATGAAATTTTCGTTAATGAAATGTATGGCCAAATCAGCATGTTTCGTCAAGGATCAAGAAACATCATACATGATTCATTTCAGATTTCCTTAAGACTAGAACTAATGGGTCCAATGATGACTTTGAAACCACCATCAAGGAATCATTCTGGCTTAGATGCTTAAAAACGGACTCCCAAGCTAGCACAGACTTCGATTTGTAACAAAAATATGTTATAATCTGGTGGTAATCCAGTTTTTTTAAACAAATGTGGTCACAAATGGGTTGTATTGCGGTTTCGAATAAGCAATTTGTAAAAAATCATTCGTTTAGTTGCAAATCAGTTAAACCATGGTTTTTATTAGGTTACGAATGAATACACTTAAACAGTTTTGAAAAAATATAAGTAATGTTTACGTTAAATGAACATTATTAAAACATTTCTTTGCGTAGCACCTATAAAAAATGTAAGTGTATTGTAAGTGTAACAAATGCAGTATCGACATAGCAACCTGAATGTGACTTTGTTTCTTCATGCTTACATGAAATTATATCAATCAACACAACAACTTAATGTTGAAAACTTCAGGTTGAAGATGTTTTAATTAAGTTATAGGGGAGTCACTACTACTAATTGCTTCCAATTTGGCTGTGACGCACTAAAATGCCATAAGCAAATTATACATTTTATTGTTCGATGAAATTTGCATCGTATCTGTTCTTTTTATGTTTTTTAATTAATTATAAAAATTATTTATTATAAATTGATTGTATAAAAGTTGAAGAATGGATAAACTTAAATGTGATTTATCGTCTTGAAGACAGTGGCGGATTTAGGCATTCTGCCGCCCTAGGCCCGATATTAGCGCCGTCTCTAATACATTGAGTTTTTTCTTACAATAGAACAAAATTACAAAAATTGCATTTTCTCATTTTTTACACACAATTGCATAGTAATTTATATAAAATAATAAAAAAGAGAGTTACATTATGTGCTCATGTGAAATCATTTATTACATCCTCATAACTTATTTTTTCTACTAGATCTGCTTCAATAGTTATTAAGGCCAGTGCACTTAATCGCTCCTCATTCATAGTTGCCCGTTAATAGTTTTAAATTGGTTTTAATGTAGAAAATGATCGTTGTCCTGAATAGTTTTCTTCCCTCTTCCTCTCAATCTTCATAGAACTTGGGCGTTTTTTGAATGAGTATGAATAACAAATGTCGTCTGCAAATGAATGGATTGGCTTATGTGTCAACGAAGGAAGAAGGTTACTCAAAAAACTGATCGAGGCAAAAAATTTTTCCGATCGGAGGGGGGTAACACCTTCTTAACCGGCCTTTTGCAAAAAATTTAAAGAAAATAATTCACAGCTCGCTGTGAGTTACTTTAACATGTATGAGAAGGTTTTATTATTTTTTCACTCACAACATTTTTGTTGAAAATACCTTTACCCTATATGTCATATTTCTAGGGTCTTTCCTATAAAATTCACTTTTTGTGAAAAATCGCTTAGCAGCTCATAGCTTTGCAGAGGTTGCTGCTAGAAGGTTCACATGTATGCACATGCCCCAGTTATTTTCTACACCCAATATTTTTTCTGAAAATATATATCCTCTTTCTCCTACCCTTTTCGATGCACCTCCACAAAAATATGGAGTTTTCGAAAAAATTCATACATTGATATAGAATCTATACTACTCATCATAATATAAAAAATAGTATTTTCTATTTTAGAAAAAATATCAACTTTTTCATCAGTATATCAACCACTTTCGTGTGATGTGCTGTAGCGGAGCTAAAATTTTGAGAATATCCAACGAAATATCAAGAAATTTTGTATCTTTTCTTTTAGCGGAGCTGTTATCGTCCAAAGTTAGAATTTAGAAAAGAACTATTGATTAAGTGTATTTTAATATGAAAAACATAGATTTTAAATTTTGCCGATTACAGCTCCGCTAAAACAAAAGATACAAAATTTGTTATTATTTCGTTTGTTAGTCTCAAAATTTTAGCTCCGCTGCAGCACATGACACGAAAGTGGTTGATATATAGATGGAAAACCTGATATTTTTTCTAAAATACAAAATATTATTTTTTATTTTATGGTGAGTAGTTTAGATTTTAGATCAATAATGCTAAACACGTACCAAAACCGTAAAACACCCTGTATCTTGAAAGTTTTACAATATAGGAGGAAACTGAGTACGGAGTTGGAACGATTGTTGAAAGTACATATAGGAATGAAAATGGACTTACCGGATCCGAAATTCGTATACTAGTATTATTTATCCAAACATGTATGAATATAAGGGCGCTACTATTATTTTGACCGCAACTGTATATAAACTGGTTTTGCGGGAGATGTTCGATACGAAATTTGGTACAACTAATGCACCAGGTGTTCTAATTTTCGACAGATTTAAGGTAGAATGGGAAAATATTAACAAGGACGCATACACAGCCGGAATTAAATATTATAAAATGGCGAAACGCTTACCAGTCGCAATGCAAATTGAAATAAAAGACTTTTGTAAGGCTTCCTTGAGTGAAAGCCAACCACGACGCGACTACGAAGAATTCCTGCAGCTCATTCTTTTGTTTCTTGGCGAGGATCTTAGAGTGTAGTTTGTCCGGCCTCCATGCCCGGTGGATGGCTTAAGCAATTTACTGCCTGAAAATATTTTTATTTAGGAAGCAATTTAAAATGACGGTAGCGAACAAAAAACTTTAGGTTATGTGTGCACTTTTATAGTTCGCCTGTACGCCAATGCCTGGTTTCGGTGCAGTCGTGCTGAGGAGGCTCCAAACCAGGGTTTGGATTTTATTAAATAAATCCACAAGTATGCTGCTGTAGGCAAAGAATTGTCTAAGAAGCTATTGTCTCAATTCGTTGGAGGCAAAGGACATACATGGTATCTTTCGGATGAGGCTACTGCACTCGAGTTTTTTGATCCAAACGTTTCGACAAATACCAAGACCTAAATGGTAGAATCCCTTCTTGTTCAATCACAAGATTTTGGAAAAGAAGGAGAAGAAGAGCAGGAGGAAGAAGAATAGCATACAGAATCCGACGAATTTGACGAAGAAGACGAACTAGCTCAGTCGTTTCACAGCGGAGTTAAAAAACTTCTGATAACAATTAAGGACATAAATGGACAGTTTTGAGAGAAATATTTAAGAGACTTCGTCATGTGCAATACGTCTAATTTTTTTACTCGCTTCGGCTTGTCCCAAGACTTCCTCAAATATCCTCCAGAATCTTGGGATGAATTAGAGGAGTACAAGAATGCTCAAGCAGCAGTAATAAAATTGAGATTAGAGATAAAAATGGTGCAGGAGTACAACGCAGGTTTGTGCAGAAACGAAGACGAATTTCAAGACTTGCTCTTACTCAGTAACAGAGTATAAAAAAATTTCGCAACGACTAATAAAAACAAACATATTTAACTTCATAATTTTTCCAGAATGTTTTTACATTAAAATATTTTTTGTAAAAAAGAACTCCCAGAAGTGGAGTAGATGGGAGTAAGGTATGTTTGGAGAAAAGGTTGGTTATGAAAAATTTAGGGGACTATATAAATTATGACCATCTAAGAGGACTTAAAATCTGTTTATTTTCGAATTTTTCTGATTTTTAGACATTTTGTATGGGTTTACCTAATAGGGGGGCAGGTAAGGGGAAGGTATGTTTGGACGAAATGTTGGGGGAAAAAATAATTAGTATCTGCTAATACATTTCAACCTTCCAAGAGTCACCCCAAGGTAGTTTGTTCTTTTGTTGAGTGTATTTAAAGGGCGGAATTATTATTATGGCAGAAGAATCTAAATGACGTCAAAACAATATCGTAGCTTATTTGAAATGTAACTTTAAGTGTTGTGTTCGAAAATTTTTTGTTCACTTGAAAAGTTTTTTTCAAATATTACTGCAAGAAGATAAGCAAAATACAAGTTCTGCACCAAAAATCAATAATAAGGGTTCTCACTAAGCATGTAAACATGTATGTGGAATGCTTAACGTTGATATGAGTGATTCTGAATTTTATTTCAAAAACTAAAACTTTTAAAATTTTCAATTTGATTTTTAAAACCAAGCATTTCTATAAAATATGAATTAAAATAAAATTATTCAAACAAGTTAAATGCAGCAAGTAGCTTATAAATGAAATATAATAAACATTCACATGTATATCATTTAATCTTTTTATGAGCGATAAAGTGTAAATAGCGTAAATGTCGACAAAATGGCGGCTACGGCTGCGACAACATTATGACTTTTTAAATCTTTTAAAAACCTTCATTAATATAAAAATTTAATAAAACGTGTTCATATTTACTTCAACTACTTTAAATATGTAATGATTAGCGCCAAAGGCAACCCTAATTCACACATGTAGATTTACATGCTAGTTTACATTACAAAATAGGCTCGGATATGATGTAAACTCACACCCATACAAATTTTGACAGATAGCTTACGCGCATGTAAGTTCACAAGGCTTACAATGTTTACGGGTCAGATGCTTAGATGAGAACCCTTAATATTTTTCATTTACGTTATCTTTGTGATGTATATAGAAATGAAGAAATATCACTCTGAACTTATTTAAGTATTCCTGAACACTTTCGATACAACTTTCCAAGAGGATTGCATGTTTTATGGAAATGCAAATTGGATTGACTTAAATAATTTTTATAACAACTTCAATTGGACATTATGTTTTGCTGATATAAAAGATAATGTCACACTGTCATGGTATAAGAAATATTTTATGGGGTATGCGGTCTTTAATTGCCAATAAGATGAGAAACATTAAATCAAAAGTTCACCCATGATTTAATGAGACTTTAAGGATTGCAGTCATGTCTAATAAGGGAAGCCATTCAGAATTGGTGTTCCCACAAGAATACTAATAACAAAAGACAAAATATAAGTATTATTTTTATAGATTACATATTTTTTATTTGCACTCTATTATAAAATATGAAAGAAAGAATAATTACTTACAATGTATGGACGTAGAAAAATTTACAAAAACAAAATTTGAAAAAAAGGAATCGACAAAATTTCTGTATTTTGAGTGAAAGATTTCTTTTTTTGTCATTTTTCTTTCGAAATCAAAAAAACCGGTTTTTTTTATTTACGAAGTTTATTATTATTATTTTTTTTTTTTCTAAATTTTGTGAGAAAAAAATCTCATATTCGTTTTGTAAACTTTTTGTGTCCGTTTTTTGATTAAAGATTTTTTTTCATATTTGCCGACCTCAAAATAAAGCTTTATAACAAAAATGAGCATCGATGGCGTCAAACGATGTTTTTCGGTGGTAAACTTCGATAGTTTTGTTTCAATACTTATCCTTACTTTATAGCACGGGCTATCTGCTAGCATCACTTAATTGCACCAGCCAAAATAAACCACCTACCAAAATAAAATCTATATCAAATAGAAAACATGTTTTCCCATTTCATAAATTTAAAACATTTATTTGTTGGAGTTTATCAATTTGGAAATTGAATTAAGGAAAATAAGCTTAGATAACCTCGTCACTTTCTTAAGTGATGGTTGCTCCAGCTTCCGAGAACAAGTGTTCGCTGGGTACATGGATATAGCATTCCAATCTTCGCAAGTTTTGAAAATAGAGATTTCATGTCATCCCAAATTTTGATCGCATCTTTTTTTATTGGGGTAATAGGAGACTACAGGTACATCTGCACTTTTGTTTTGCTTACATTTGCTATTGAATATGCATCTGAATATTTATTTTTTGTGTTATTGTGTGTTAGCTTTTTGTGGTATTTCCAGATGTCAAATTGTGAAACGGCTAAAAATGTGCAAACGATATCGATGTTTTTCCTTCTCAGACCGATGTATCGACGATGTATCGCTCATAAGAACATAGATGTTGACATCGATATTTATGAACGATACATCGTTGTTGACGATACTATCGATGCATCGTTTGCATCCCTACAAATAATAGGAGTGATTAAAAAAAAACAGGCGAGATTTATTTACAACTAAAAGTAATGTTTTTCACTAAAATCCGAAAATATTCCATGGAGAACAAATAAAATCAGACATAAAGAAAAATTAAAAAATAATAAAATTGAAGGGCTTATTGCAATAAAGTGCTTAGCCACATGATTTTAAAAATCAATTTTTTAGGCTGAAAACATTACTAAATGCATTGCCAATAACCACTGAAGAGATTTTGGCCATTTTTTATTAATTTTTGAGCATATTTGTAAAAGTTTCCGTGTTCTATTCTATTTCTTCATACAAAAATACATTTTTTCAAAACTTTAGAGTTGATTATATGAAAATATTTTTTTTATGGCTTATCATGTTTTTGCAAAAAGCCCTTCAATTGTATTATTAAAATGATATTACACAAATTAAAATCTGAGATCAATACATTCATTGAATTATATATATAAGAAGGTGGATCTAAAACTGGGTATTAAAATATTATAAGTGACTTTTTTAAGATTTTTAAGAAGAATTTGAGCGTATAATAAAATATAACAGCGGCGGAAGCAGTGTTTGTGTTATTGTCAATAGGTAGCAGCAGTAAATTTAGAAATCGAGCTACCCTGAGCAGTACTATCCTGCTGTATTGTGTTTCAGGCTGTACTTTTCTTTGGACTATTTCGCCTTCTATTATTTGAAATTTGAAAGTGGCGGCCGTAGCCTAGTGGGTAGAGTGCGTGGCTCCTAAGCTAAAGAACCTCGGTAGCCCGGGTTCAATTTCAGCTCAGACAGAAAGTTTTTTCAATTGAATTAATTTTTCTTTTCGGTCGTCACCTCTCTGCAGACAATGGCAAACCTCAGAGAGTAAAAATTGCCATGTAAAGCTTCTTGAGAACATAAGCCGTTCGGAATCGGCATTAAACACGTAGGTCCAGTTCTCGGTCATTTGTGATCAAACATTTAATAACACGCACAACACAATTGATCAATAGAAGCTAGGTCAAAGTCCTTCCAAGGGCTGAAATGGCCAGTTTATTTTATTTATATTTATTATTTGAAATTGTGTTAGATCCATCAACAAAATAATAAAATATTTAAAGTATATAAAATAAAAAAACAACAATTACTTTTAGTTATTTGGCAGTTACTTATTTTTATTGGCACTAATTCCCGGGAAAGGTAACGAATTAAATTATCTGCGATTTATCCTTACACAATTTATAATTTTGATTTATAAATAATAATCTTTCCACTTGACTTGACCTTAATGTAGTTCTGCGATCATGTAGGACTACTCCGGCTTTTGAAAAAAGTCTTTCACAAAGAACTAATGTCGCCGCCATAGCACACAATTTTTACATCATTAGCTGACTCAAGTGAAGAAAATTATGGAAGTTTTTTGACCACCACATCAGCGGGTCTTCATTCCTTGGCAAAAGTGGTTCATCTAAAGGGTCCGCCAAATAACTTTTTTTTTTTGAAAATTCTATAAAAAAAAACTACTAGATATTTTCTCAAATTTTTTTTTATTTGAAAGTACAATCCTTCCGGTTAATAATGGAAAAAAAATTTCATTCAAATGGCTGCCTCGGCTGGCCATGCAGTAGCCTACACGATCGATCCAATTTTTAAGCACATTATCGATTGTGTGCAGCAGTATTTCACCAATGGCTTCACGAATATTGTCCTTTAAAGCGTCAATTGTCTCTGGCTTGTCGGCGTAACACTTATCTTTGAGGGCACCCCACAAATAATAGTCCAACGGTGTCAAAGCGCAGCTCCGAGGTGCCCAAACGACATCAGCTCTGCGGCTGATAATGCGATCTTCAAAAACAGGGCGCAAAACATCGAGTGTAGCTTCGGCTGTGTGGCACGTAGCGCCATCCTGTTGAAACCAAATGTTGCCAATATCCTCCTCTTTAATTTTTGTGAACAAAAATTCGTTTAACATGGCCCGATAATGATCGCCATTGACTGTAACGGCCACTCCTTGCTCATTTTCGAAGAAAAATGGCCCAATTATGCCTCTGGACCAAAATCCGCACCAAACAGTAACTCGTTTTGGGTGCAGCGGCTTTTCAATGTATGCGTGCGGGTTTTCTGTGCCCCAAATGCGACAATTTTGCTTGTTTACATACCCGCCAAGATCAAAATGAGCTTCATCTGAAAAGATGATTTTTTTGGCAAAATCGGCATCTTCTGTAAGTCGATCGCAGTTGGCTTCAACTCCTGAACCAATTGGACTTTGTATGGCGTCATACCAAGGTCTTTATGCAAAATTCGTCTCAATGATGTCTCCGAAATGTTCAATTGTTGAAAACGACGGTGAATTGATGTTGTTGGCGCTTCACGCACACTTTCTGCCACAGCAGCAATATTCTCGGGTGTACGCACTGCTTTTGGCTTTTCACGCTTTGGTTTATCAATGAGGATGCCAGTTTTTTTCACTTTTTTTACAAGATATCGAACATACGGAGCTGACGGTGCTTCTCTTCTTCCAAAATCCGTACGCAATTTTCGCACACATTCCGCAACATTGCCATGATTTTCAAGGTAATGTCGCAATATTTCCCAGCGTTGTTCAAGCGTATACACAACCATATTCGTTTAGCGGAAGGATGAAACTAATTATCTGTCAAATCAGACATGAGCTTAATGTTACCATTCACGACTCCAAATCGATGACAACTCTGCGGGGGGCACTGTTTCGATTTCAACAGTCTGAGTTTGCTCCTTAATATATATAATTTTTTAAGCTATCGCATTTATGACCATCTCTTTAACTCGATCCGCTACAGCTTCATTGGAGTATGCAATATTCTTAAAACGTGGGTGAAGAAAAGTAGAAAAACATAGTTTTGTGATATTCTCCATATTATCTAACCTTTGAAGAACACCTGCCCTCCAAGAAGTTATTAAAATTTCGATTGTTGAATTTTGATCGACGACCTAGCTCCAATTTTTAGAAGAATATATTTTAACCCATTTATTATTATGATTACAAGAGATGCTGACAGTTATTGCCTCAAATGGCTTAAATGGCTTTTGACCGTATGTTCAATAGTTAACCATTCATCTGAAGTCAAAACTGGAAGTTCCTTATCGATTAAAGAGTAATGAGAGGAGTTCCTTATCAAGAATAATTTTTTTTTGGGTCCTTTCCTGTTTCAGAATTATTTTGCTGATATGATACAAATTTGTTATTTGCTGAAGTGGTCCTTTTAAAATGAACCACAATTTTTCTCATTTTTTCGATTAAAGGACTTAAACATTTTAGGCTGTCTTGCGTGATTAAATTTACAGTATGATCAAACCAACCGAAATGTTTTAACTTTAAATGATATGTTATGGTTGATTTAATATTTGCTGCATTTTAATTTTTTTAAATCCCCCAACAAAACCCAAACACTATTCATTTCCAGCACCAAAATCACTAGAATGTCGGGAAAAGGGATATTTTCCAAGGGATTTTTTAACCCTCAAACCACAAAAAGCCTTCTTGTCGAATGCCTTCTTAAAGTTCTCCTGAAAAACACCTACTAGAATCCTTTGATTGAAGGGCTCAAAGAAAGCTTCCATTGAAAAAGTCCTAGAAGCAATTCTAGAGAAGACTAAGGAAAGCATTCCTTCCAATGACATGCATATGTTAAAAGAATGCCTTCTGGGTATGAAAGTGGAAGGGATGGAATTCAAGACTTTGCTTTCCTCTTTAGCTTCTTTTGGAAGCACTTTTTTTGCTGGGTATTGGGGTAATTTTTTCACATATATTATTTTTGAGACTTGGCTATTTTATAAAAATATATAAACAAGATTTTGGAATAAATATATTTGGCCGAGACATCTTGATATTTGGATGACAAAAGCAGTTTAACAATTTATGCAAATCAAATGGAAAAAATTTTGAAAAGGAGGTTAGGGAAATTATTTATGGTAGTAAGAAATGCAATTTTTACTTGTTTTTATTTTTACCACAAAATCAAGATTTAGTTATGTTTTTAAAAAAGTTCAATAGTTTTGACTTTTTTTGAAAAATATATAAAAAATATTTATCGTCGTTGAATTGCTAAATTTCTCTGAAGGTTTTACTTCTACCGAGCGAGTTGGCAACATATATACTTTTCTATTTAGTTTTGTTTAATCTGGAAGGTGTTCCTTTGCTCGAATTACAAAATTGCATGCTTCATTTCATTTTAGAAATATGTTTTCATTTCCTATTGGGGCACAACGTTAAAAGTAATGAAAACATTCATAAGAACTTAATACACTTAAAGCTCAAAGCTGATCACAGTGGAATATTTGACAAATAAAATGCGTATATTTTTTATGTGAAAGTTTGAAAAGTTATCCATTATATAAAATATATAAAGTTTATTTTAAACTAATATAAAATATTAGCTATCAGAAATTATTCATATCAAATAGCTAATATTTTAAAAAAATTTACTATCCACTTCGTAGTTTTTACAAATAAAAATTATTCAAAATATTCTATTGCGATATGTTATGAAGATAATGAAAATGTGTCTCTTAAGTTATCCTTATTCAATAAAACATTGAAAACGTATGAGTACATTTTACCATGCATGGATAAATTTTATACGTAGAACTTTTATTGTAGTATCTGCAAGTTTGACACACTGTATATTGCGTTCAGTGTTAACTTTAAAACGACTCATCCAATAAAATACCATTGCATCAGTTGAGTTATTTTTAAATAGAGTTGCCATGTTTTATTTCAAACATTCCTCTTTAACTTACGAATAAATAAAGGATTTCACTGATAGATAAGCTATATAATTATTATAAGATACAAAAATAATATATCCTTGTTAACTTATTTAAAAAATTTGCAAATCTACTGCTCATGCAACAATTTTTTATTAAAGTAGCAAACTCTTCAAAAAATTAATTTCAAAATGTCTACCTTATTTCTTGTCATTCTTACCTATCTCATCAAAAATAAACGTTTTTGTTTTTGGCTAAAAACACAAATCTTGCATGTTTCATTATTGTTGTCAGCTTTAAGTTTCATCAAGGCCTTAATTTCTGCCGGGTATGTAATATTGCGAGTGAATATTACAATATGCAAGAAAAAACAGATCCCAGAAATCAAAAATGTTCGAGAAAAGGACTGCAGTTAATTGTAATTTTGAGTGGCTTAAAAAATTGAGTTATTCGATTCGAAAATCTAGTAGAAGTTTACTATTCGTGCTGTGCTGACAAGAATATTTGTCGAAAAAATAAGTTCAATACAAAACCAACTTCCGTTTATTTAGAGGTAAGTTTTTTCTTTATTTATACGACAAAAATATTGGCATTAGTTTAATTTTGAAATAATAAAAGCTACGTTTTTTTCTAAACGTTGAAGATGTCTAGTACATAGTATTCTATTAGGTATAAAATTTTTAGAAAATTCCTTAAATATTTTTGATCGTAAAAATTTTACTTAGTCTGAAAGTAATGAAGATATTTATGCACATAATCATAGAAATTTGTTAATGATAAAAATGACACTATTGTAAAAATAACTTTTTTATGGTTAAATTCTCTATAGCGTAGAAACCAAATGTACATTTTTTTGAAAAATAAAATTCCAATAAATAAATCCATTTGTTTTAGTGACAAGTTTCTATATTATTACCCAAATTTACATTTTTTCATATTTTTAAAATTTCTTAAATTTTTTGACAAATAGGTGTAGCATTTTAAAGTGTTTGATTTTTTTGGTAATTTCATTACTGTAGAAGAGCAGTTTCTTAAAATCCGCAATACGAGTATATTTAAATAGTTCAAATTATTTATATAAAATACATTTTGTATTTTATTAAAAAACAGTTTCTTTGGGCATATAACAGAAATTTCTGGTTATAAGTATACCAAATATCCTTTACGTTACAAAAAATTTAAATCGTTTGAAGGTAAAATTATTCGATCATCAACTAATTTTAAAAATTTTATAAAAGTTACAGAAAATTTTATGCAGAGTCCGAGTTAGCAAAAAAATTAAATTTTAATGTAATTATTGATTGTTTTGCCTCTGCAAAAGCAAGAAAAATAAATTTGACTAAATAAAAAGAATAAAAACGCAGAATAAAAATATTGTTATACATAATAACACAAATCATCAGTAGATTTAAATTATTTGGAGTGTCACATAGAAAAGTTGCCGTTAGATAGAGACAATTAATACAACAACAACGACAATAGAATATGTTTCACTTGTCATGGTGCATGGCTTAAAGATAACTATGGAAATTAAATAATAGCTTAGAACTAAATAATAATTTTCGCCATGTTTTATTTTCTTATTAATTTTTTTTTGTGTTAAAAACATTTTCAGAGGGGCCCGTATGCTGTAACCCCCCGGGCCCGAACTGGGCTCTCTACGGGCCTGATGATGCCTTATTTAAAATTGAAACAGATCTTGTACAAAAACTGTGTTATGAGAATGTAATAAATGATTTCGCACGAGCATATAATTAAACTTTTTATTTTTATTATGTTGTATAAATCTACATATATGTAATGTGTGTAACAAATGAAAAATACAATTTTTATAGTTTTGTTCTATTGTAAGAAAAACATTTAATATGTTAGAAGCGGCGCTAATGTCGGGCCTAGTGCGGAAAAATGCCTAAATCCGCCACTGGATGCCCTACTCTTCCTTATGACGGCAGCAAACTTATCTTCAATATCCTAATGTTAGCTTGTCGGCCAAAAAACACTTGCACTGTTCTTTCAGCTGTGTGCTAGTGCACGCTCATGTGAGAGCGACAGAGACAGAAGGGTACACGATGCACGCGTGAATAGGCGCTGGCTCACACTGCTGTTAAGGTTTTACAATTGTATTGGATATCAACGCTAGGGTGGCTCGATTTAATTAAGCTAAGTTTTTACAGGGAGTGTTTGTTTGAAAAAAAAAAAATAATTAAGGGAACAGTTTTTTGTGCTGTGAAATAGTCCGCTTCCTCCTTTTGACTTTTTGTTGTTTTCCAAAATTTTGAGCAGTATATCTCAAAAATTCTAACCATTTTACATACATAATATATCCATTAGTTTCTGGAGCGTGTACTTCGGAGGAATGGGATTGCGATGATGGTCAGTGTATCGATAGGGATATTCTTTGTGATGGTGAGGTGAATTGTAATGATGGTTCCGATGAAATTGCCGAGAATTGCATAGCTATACCCTGTGCTCAGTTTGCGTTTCGCTGCACGTACGGTGGTTGCGTTGCGGGCAATGCAAAATGCAATGGTAGAAAAAATTGTGCCGATAACTCGGATGAAATGCCACAGCTTTGCGCAACAAATTCGGAATTGGATCAGCTGGAGCGGCAGCTTATGGGCAATTGTGGGTTAGTATTATGCTGTATGTTCAATAAACATACATATCAAAGTCAACTTATATAGATACTTCTTCTATTTGTCAACAGAGAATTTTTCTTTAGTTGCCGGGATACCGGCGAATGTATAGAAAATATGAATAGATGTGATGGTCATGCAGACTGTCGTGATGGTTCTGATGAAACAGTTGAACTCTGCTCTACTACCAGCTGCCCACAATTTGCCTTTAGATGTGGTTATGGTGGTTGCATAGCTGGTAATGCTCGTTGTGATGGCCGAGACGATTGTAATGACGGTTCCGATGAATCGGCCAAACTTTGTAATACAGAACGCCGGCGTGGCATTGGCAGTAACGTAACTAGAACAACCCCCGATCGTATACGAAATCAAGGATCTGGCACTAATGTTACTCCTAGAACCCCTCCGCCACCTACACCAACTCTGACGTCTCCAAGAACTCCAATAATAACAACTCAAAATAATTGTCAGCTACCTAGAGATCCAAACATTGTTGTAACGGACTATTTTGGAAATCCTCTACAATTAGGTTCAGTGGTTTCGCCAAATACTATTGTGAAATTCCAGTGTCAACCCGGTAATACTCTATCGGGTAAATTGGATAATTTCTGCATGGGCAGCAAATGGAATGGACAGTTGCCCACATGCCAGAGTAAGCACTTTAAACTTTTAATAACAGCAATGATGCCATCTATTTGTTTATCTTTCTTTCCAAATTACTTAGGGTTCTGTAGCACCGCTAACTTAAAGAAAGGACTATCTACCTTTGTAAGCTGTGAGCGAGATTCCGGTAAGGTGTCGTGCACTGATACCGTACCTCCTAGAACGGTGGCGCGGATTGGTTGTGCCACAGGTTTTACACTCCAAAATGATGCTCAAACTCGATTGGTTTGCGAGCCTCATGGTGATTGGAACTTTAAGAGGTCAAAGTGCAGGATGCAGTGTGGTAAGGTGGCACCGCCTACTACGAAATTTTCTAGAGGCGGTAGTGCCATTAGCATCTTGGAGGTTCCCTGGCATGTAGGCATCTATAGCAATTTTGACGGTACTTTTACACATATGTGCGGTGGTACAATTATTGCTCCACGCTTAGTGGTTTCAGGTAAATCTTAAATATGCTCCAATCAAAACTTTTAATGAGCTGCTGATACTTTAACAGCTGCGCACTGTTTTTGGAATGAGGCTTTCTCAAGGCTCTACGATAAGAAGTACTACAATGTTGTTGCTGGAAAAACTTTTCGTGACTATTACAAGGAACAAGATCGGTATCAAGCTTCTGCTTTAACGAATATCTATTTGGAAAAGTAAGAATTGCAAGCTATCATATAAGCTAGTGTTTGGGCGCGACATGTTTACGTTTTTGTTTGCTATGTTTAGGTAGTATTATAATTTTCAAATATTAATTTTGTCACGTCCACTAAAAGAAGGTGCCCCACCCTTTTGTTCAAATTTATTTATTTTGTATTAATTGAGTCTTTGGGAAAATCGTGACAGCCTAGAACAATATGACTTAAATTTATTTGAATTTTCTATACCAGATTTCTTTTTTACGTGCGAAAAAGCTTGTTAATTTTTTGGAATTTATTTTAATCCTCTGCGCAATATATTGATTGATTTTTTCTTGACCGTTGTCAATAAAGTGAACATTTCTTCCGATGATGCATAGAGAATATTTCTGCAGATAATGAACACACAACACTTACCATGAAATAATGAATGAGTTTGGCTACTGCGCCCTTTTTAAAAAACACCCCGCCCTTAAAAACACTGCATCATTTTAAGATCCAAAATAATCCAAAGTGAGAAAAATGTATCCAAAGTTATATGGGTTGGCCTCTAGGACAACACAAGACATAACAATGAGAGATGGGTGATAAGAAGTGCGATTACCAGACGATTACGAATGCAGTAATATTTTTAGCAAAAATACGGGATTACAATTGAAGTAATCGTTCATTGACTGATCTTAGATTACGATTGCAGAAATGGTAATTTTGAAAAAGTCGTAATAACAATTTCTGTAATCGTAATCAAAGCTCAATCGATGAACGATTACTTTAATTACACAGTGGAATAAATTCTTTAAAAAGTTAAAATTCTTATATACCACTATATAGGAGTGAAAGTACTACCCTATAAGAGCAAAACCCTAGCAGGATTTTGCAAAGTTAGCAGCGGACCATCTTTTTTTTACACATTTAATTTGGGTGAAGAGTGCAATTCAACGC
This sequence comes from Dichetophora obliterata, assembly GCA_963920525.1. Classification (NCBI taxonomy): domain Eukaryota; kingdom Metazoa; phylum Arthropoda; class Insecta; order Diptera; family Sciomyzidae; genus Dichetophora; species Dichetophora obliterata. The sequence goes on along the minus strand of OY986435.1, from coordinate 46,045,660 downwards.
ATCAGTTTTTGGTCTCTAACTTGTCTCGTATTGTAGTAAGCGTGTTATTGTCTTTCAAAAAGTTGATGTTAAGAGGTTAAGTAATAATAATCCAAACATTTCCTACCAAAAATTAACACCAGTTGCAAATTAAAAGAAAAACCACTCTAAAAAATAATAAAACCTTTTCTTTTTTTAACAAAACTTTCTATATTTATACACTGGCTCTTTTGTAGGGTGGGGTTGGGTTAAGCATTTCGCTTTTTTTTATGCTCACAGCACCCTCAAAAATTATAGTTTTTGAATGGCTTTTGGCTTAAATAGCAAGAATAGACATTTTTCTTAATTTATATGCGCTTGGATTTGTACATTTTTGATTTCAGCAAGAAATTATGGGGATACTTCGAAAATGTGCGTTTTTCGTTTTTTGAAAGATGGGGTGAAGTGTTTCATCAAAAGAATATTTCCGTTTTCATATATGAACATCAATATAAATCGGTTTAATGACCTCGGGCAGGGTCCTTAGTCAGAAAGAAACTAAAATACTGAATAAAAGTCATCGAATCCAAAATTATTATTCATCGCTAATATCGAGGTCAGACTCGCAGTTTCATTTGGAGTTTGTGGAGTAAAACGTTTCATTTTGAAAACACGGCTGGCACCACTCGATAGATATTTCACAAGCACTTTATATTTTTGAAGAACAACATTAAACCAATACGACTGATATATTTACCTTGAATTTGTGTTGAGTAGTTGAATAAATTAATTCGATCAAAAACTTTTGGAAAAAATTTTTAACCACTGGTTTGGAACAGCAACGCAATGTACGTCTGTACGCTTTGCTGTATCATGAAAAACTCCGCGGCAATGAAAGTAACACGAGCAGCTGTCAAAATTTCACAGGTGAAACGCTTCACCCACCGAAACACTTCACCCCCCCCCCCCCTCCCGCATCCTATATAATAGGGTAGGCCTATTTGATGAAAATATGTTTGTACAATTTTTGCCTCTTAGACAAAAAAAAAAAAAGGATTCTAGGGGTATATTTTTTTCAAAAATTACTTTTTTGTAATTTTCCACCATTTTTGTACTAGGGCTCCCAAATGTTTCAGTTTTTTTGAAATCAGTGGCGACATGTTGTAACTTCACTGTCGAAGCGAACATCGGAGCGAAGTTTTCTGGCAGTATCCCAATGTGCACAAAAACGGATGCGAATCCGTTACGAACCCGTTACGAGTCCGTCAGTACGCACTACGCTTTCTTATGTTTCGACGGACCCGTTACGAACCCGTTACGAATCCGCCAAAAGAGTCTGAAACGAATTCGTATATGAAGTCCGAATCAGATTTGTATCTGAAGTCCGTTACGGATTCGTTTCTGAAGTCCGTTCTGAGTTCGAGGCGGATCCGAAAAAATGGAAAAAGCAATTCGTATTTTTGAGAGGAATCGCTCTTATGTTTTGACGTAACGTTAATATAAAAGACAGTCTTAAATTTGTTTTACAATTTCTTATTTTATTTTCAGTGGATTAGGGATACGAAATACAATTGTGTACTTATTTTTATTTTAAACAACTTTTTTATTTCATTAGGCTCGTGCTCCTCAAGCTCTCCTTCAAATCGAAGAAAAGTACTTGTCAGAATTTTTAAATAATTATCATTAGTGATCAAGTTAAATGTGACTATAGGATAGCCGTACACAAGATATTTTTCGGAAACTTTTTTAATTGCGTGAATTTTGTACGCTTTGTCATTATAGCAGTAGAAGTTAATGGGATGCTTCAATGAAAAATAATGTTTAGCTGTTTGAAGAAACAAGTATGAGCCATCCATGAGGAACTCACCAACATTGTACTCGTTTGTTTGATATTTTGAATTATTTTTTTTTACCATTTAAACTAGCCTCCACTACTCTCTTATAAATTTGATTCCAAAATAATTTTTTTTGTTTTAATTTACGTTTAATTTCCTGCAAAAAGTTTTCGAATTTGAATGCGTCAAACTTGTTTAGAGAACCTATATTTTTAACATCTGTAGCTAAATGCGTCAAACGCGTCCGTTGCGAGCTCGCATTATTTAAAAAAAAAGAGTCTGAAACGTCTGTTTCGTATATGAAGTCCGAAATGGATTCGTATCTGAAGTCCGAAACGGATTCGTATCTGAAGCCCGAAACAGATTCGTATCTGAAGTCCGAAACGGATTCGTATCTGAAGTCAGAAACGGATTCGTATCTGAAGTCCGAAACGGATTCGTAGCTGAAGTCCGAAACGGATTCGTATCTGAAGTCCGAAACGGATTTAAACATAACGGAGAGAGGAATTTCATACGAAAAAGGATCCGTTCCGGATGCGAAACGCAATCCGTTTCGGACAAAATGTACGAAGAAGTGAGTTCGTTACAGATCCGTTTGGCACACTGGGATGTTGTAATATTTTCGTTCGACAGGCGATTTGGTTTGTTTCGAAGTTATGTTCGAACATTTAACAGCTGCACGCAAGCTTTTTTTCTGATACTTGGCATGCTAAATAACTTGAATCAATATTTTTAAAAATTGTTTTAAAAGTGTCATTTAAACTAAAAATGATAAATAAGTTATTTTCAACAAAGGACATTATTTGGAAAAAATAAAGTCAACTTAATTTGAACAAACATTTCATTTAAACATAACCATGTATATAGATACTTTTATTAAAACCAATACTTTTATTATTTCACTAACTTAAAATCATTACTTAACACTTCTATGTAAAAGAAATAATATATAATAAATGAAACCATGCTTAAATGGATAAATATTTACATTTACATTTACTTCGCTTCTCGATCATTGCCACCAAAATAAAGTGATATTTTATCGCAAATATCGCATGTCGAAAGTGGTATAACATACCGACTTTCGATAATTTCGAAACTTTCGAAGTTACAACATGTTGCCACTGGTGCAAAAAAAGCGTTCCTTGGCTCATAACATCTTACTTTGCAAAGTTTCAACAAAAAACGAAGTTACAGCACTCTGAATTAGCACAATGAAGCAGTTCCAAAGAAGAACAATTTACTTAACATAACTTCTGCACTGTGCTAATATTCAGAGTGCTGTTACTTCGTTTTCGACCGATCGATTTCGTTCAAATTTTTTAAAGTAGGGTTTTATGAGCCGAGAAATTGTTTTTTGCATCAGATTTTCAAAAACCCGAACCATTAGGGGGCTCTAGAACAAAAATGGTGGAAAATACCAATAAGTGAAAATTAGTGCGTTTTATTTCACGGAGAAAAAACATACACCTAGAATCCATTTTTTTCCTGTAACAGGAAAAATTGTATAAACATAATTTCATCAAATCGGCCAACATAATATATACACAAGACCAAGTGTATGAATATAGAAAGTTTTGTTTAAAAAAGGAAAAGGTCCATTATATTTTTAAGTTTTTTGTCCTTTAACCCAGAACTGGTTAAAAAAAATTAAAAATTATTATTTAACCTCTTAAAATCAACTTTTCAAAAACCGTAACACGTTTACGCCAATACTGGACAAGTTTGAGAATAATAACTGATGCGTTAAATTCCACTGTTCACCCAAATAGAATGTGTCAACAAAAATATGTTCCGCTCCTAACTTTGCAAGTATGCAACCCGCTAGGGGTTTATGGGTCTTATGGGGTAGCATGGGGTAGTACTTTCACACCTATATAGTAGTATATAAGAACTATATTCAGTGTTTCACTGTGTTATAATCCCGTTTATTCTCTTATAAGGATTACGGTAAACGATTGCAAGGACTACTTTTATTAAATACTAGCTGAAACCCGGCGCGTTGCTGCCACGCCTCCATGTCCAACGACCATAAACTGTTATTAGTGAAACTGCTTTGTAAATTGAGGTCGAATACAGAATTCTTTTTGATTGGAAAAAAATACTGGGGTAATTTTTACACATTAATTGTTTTTATGACTTGACTTTTTGTAAAAAATATAAAACAACATTTTGGAAAAAAAATATTTCGCCAAAAAAATCCATAGGGACGGACCTATGTTTTTTTTTGATGACAGAAAAATTAGAACGATTTTTGTGCAAAACTGAAAGAATTTTTGCAAATGCATGCTAATTGCTTTGAAAAATAGTCAGAAAAGCAATTTGTACTTGTTTTTATTTTACTACAAAAAAGAAATGTTGATTAATTTTTTGAGTAAAAAGTCAATGTTTTGGACTTTATTTGGAAAAAAAGAAAAAAAAAACAGAATATATTTACTGGCACAGTTCAAACTATTTTTGTAAAATTTTGCTTTTATTGAACCTTTGAACAAATAAAATTTGAATGAAATATAGTTAAGAACACCGGAGATAAAAAAAGAAAAAAAAATATACACTAACCTAAAAGTACAGTTTAAACCATATTTGTAAAGTTCTTTTATTGAAATTTTAAAAAAAAAATTTGTATGAAATATATATATGAGCACCGGAGATATTTGCACCGAAAGTCAAAACTTAAATTTGCATGTCGTTTTTTGTCATTCTTTGGTAACGATGTTTTATATAAAAGTCATTGAACTAAAACATTTTACAATTTTTAAGATACGTGAATGTTTTTGGTGTCAAAATAATGGATTTTTTTTTTAAATAAATAATCAAAAAAATGTTTCAAAAAGTATTACCATATCAAATTTACCATTAGTGGAAAAAGGATAGAGGAAACGTGACAAAAACCAAGTATTTAATAATTTAACCTGGAATGCACTCAATACTAGGGTGTCCAATCCCGGAGCTTTTCTCGATCCCAGGATTATCGGGACTGAAAATCTCAATCCCGGTATCTCGGGATTAGTTCGGGATTGAAAATTTCAAAAAGTAAATAATTCAAAACGTTTTTAATACAATTTTTTGGTTATTTATTACTTGCAACTAAACAATGTAAATTATTTCATTTATAAAGTTACAAGAACAAAACAAAATACATTAATTGTACCACACTTTACCGAGCGGTTTTTATATTTTTTCTTGTTTTACATGAAAGCTCTAAAAACCAAAAGTGTGGTAGTTTTAAGTAGCCCAATGATATGTTTAACAAACGTGGTTTTTAAAGTTCCATAAACAATTAATCGGTTGCCAGTTTTTTTCTAGTTGCAAAAATTAAAGAAGCTCAAAATGCAAGTTAAACTTATTTATGCCGTATATTAATAAAATATATCATATTGGATAGTTAATTTATTTGTATAGTAACAAAAAGCTATAGTGGGAGGTTCCAAACCACAAATTATATTTTAAAGGGTGCTCACATTGTGATTTCAACTATGGCAAAAAAAACCATACTACTATACCACACAATTGTGAATACTCTTATTGTTAATAAACACAAAACACATAAATAATATCAATGACTAGCACATTGTATTAATTTAACCCTTACAGTGGATTTGCCTAATATATTGGACATGTCAGAAAGTAATTTTTATATGCATTTATTTTGCAAAGCTTTTTTTAAATTAAATCGTTTGGTTTTATGAAAAAAAGATGAACCAGTATGATAAAAATAAATTTAGAGATATATTTGACTTTAAAATCAGTTGCATTTTCGTTTTTATTTCGTTTTGCAATGAAAAGCAAAAAAAAAAAATTTGTTTGACCTATTTTATAAGAAAAAACCAACCGGACAAAGATAAAATTGATGTTTTTGTATCTTTTTATGGCTTTAATGATAAGAATATTAAGAAGATTTAAAAACAAAGATCTAATGGGTTGAGAAAGCTTGAAAAGATTAAAAAAAAGACTTTGTGCCGAACAGGAGCAAAGCAATCTTTTCTTTGTACAAGCTTGTAAAACGAAAGTAGCGCAGGTTAAAATGAAATGTATATTTTTTTCATCTTTTAAGGACCTAAATGATAGAAATATAACCTCAAACAATTATTTTGTTCTTAGTTTAGCCTAGCCATTGAAAGGGTTAAAGAACAAAAATATAAAAAAAAGACAGAACAGTTTTAGGTATTACTATATAAATGTTTTTGTGTGTTTAAGGCAAATTAAGGTAGAAAAAGACTTAAAATGAAATTTTTGGTTTTAATAATTTTTAAAGTAATACATTACGCAGACCAATTCTTTTTATTTTTATTGCACAGTTCTAATTCTATGCTAGTTGGAGAAATAGGTGTACAATTGTCGTAAGCAATTTTTAAGTTTCGATCACGTTTGTCTTCACCACAATACAAAATTATTTCCAAAGTCAGATTTTTGACAATTTTTAAATACATTGCTGACTTCGATGTTGCTAATTCTTCTAAAACTTTGCAAAGTCTTTTTTTTGGATTCGCCCGGAGGTATGAAATCTTCCAAAGTTACGTATACCCGTCATATACGCATGCACGATTCACATTCTTAAATCTGCCCGAATCAGTCGGGACAGACAGAATGTACCTACGTACTAAGACATACCCCCTATTGGCCTTTCTAAGGCTTTTCAGCGGAGTTTAAAAATTGAATATAAATAAAATGCGTATTTAAATAAACTTGATTCTATATAAATAAGCAACATCGAATTAAATAATAGCAATTATCAATTTAAGGTACCCGAAAAACAATCCTGATTTCAAAAACAATCCAAAACACTAAACTCATTTTAACTGGTTTGCGGCCATTGTCCAACCCAAGGACCTACGTGAAAATGAGATAAATCTCATACCCGCCAAATCTCCCAATTAGTTACATATGCATTTGGGCCAACGCAGGCATAAACTTGTGTGGAAAAGAGATATACTCTGGCACACCAATCCAGGTGATAGTGTGAGTTCAGTCTAATTTCAAATCAAGAAGCCACGTGAGCACGTAAATCCCAATTCGATTTAAAATTAAAATATTGAATAATTAAAAAGTAAGTTTTAAAAACGTTTCATATTTGATGGTGCTTACTTTATAAAACATAATATCGAGACAAAAAGGAGAAACAGAACAATCTCAATTACCAATATTACATTGTTATAAAACTGCGTTAGGTATAATAGGATGAAGTTAAATTGATTTAATTATTTAAATGTAATATAATTTTGCTTTTAAGACGTCTACCGAATCAGAAAAATTATTCATGTTGCAGTTATCATTGAAGTCACTGCACATACATCGTAAAGGTTCATGAAGAGCGTAATTAGAACTGCATTGACTCAACTTGAAAAACAGAAAATGTCTAGTTCCTCTTCTTGGGATGTTAAAATTTAGAGCTGAGATGAGATATTCCGAATTAATCTCGCCACGAAGGAATTTATATAGAAACATGACATTAAGCATCATTCTTCTGCTTCTTAGGGAAGGTAGTAAAATAATTTTAAGGCGTATTTCTATGACGTAAAGCAAAAAGTAAAAACTGTCTTTGAACGGATTCTATGGCGTCGATGTAGACATTATATTGTGGGTTCCATACAACTGATGCATATTCAAGAGAGAGGTATATAATAATTTAGTAGTAAAGGGCTCACTGAATTCTTTAGCCCATCTTTTAATGAAACCAAGGACTCCTCTTGCCTTATTTATCACCATATTAACGTGGAAATTAAAGCGAATTTTTGAATCCATAATAACACCATGATCGAGAAAACTGGAAACTATTTCTAAGTTAGTGTTATTTATAGTATAATTTATGTTATTAGCAGATCTTCGCGAGAATGTCATATGCTTACATTTTTTTAAGTTGAGATTTAATATATTTAAGCTACACCACTCCACAAGTCTATTTAAATCAGATTGTAAAAGATGTCGATCTTCGGGTGATTTGTAACAAAGAAAAAGTTTCACGTCGTCAGCGTACATTAAGACGTTACAGTGTTTTATTACCGAAGGAAGATCATTAATGAATAGTAAAAACAAAACCGGTCCAAGATGACTGCCCTGAGGAACGCCAGAAGTGACCGAAATACTTTTTGAAAGAGAATTCTTATATAAAACCTTTTGAGTACGTCTAGATAAATACGAATTTATCCAATTTAATAATGTGACAGTAAACCCAATAAGGTGGAGTTTTTTCAAAAGAAGATTATGATTTACACTGTTGAAGGCTTTGCAAAAGTCCGTATAAATAACATCAGTCTGCAGTCCCAAAGTAAAACCATTTATAACACGCGTAGTAAACTCTAAGAGGTTTGTTGTAGTGGACTTACCCTTCAGAAAACCATGTTGAAAGACAGAAATGGTGGAAGACACGGAGTGGGTTAATTGATCAGTTATGATTTTCTCAAATTACTTAGGGGTTGCACTTAATTTTGCTATACCTCGATAGTTAGAAACATCTATATTGGAGCCAGATTTATGAAAGGGTATAATATAAGAATCCTTTTACATAATAGGAAAATAACCACTATGCAAGGAAATATTAAAAATGTTTGCTAGAGGAGTACACAGGTTTGTAGCACATTGCTTTAAAATACAGCTCGGAATTTCAGCAGTCATAAAAGAAGATGTTACTTGTCGAAGATAACACATAACAATATTTGGGTCTATTACAGGAGTTTCTAAAGAGTTAACTGGCGGGAGAAAAGGATACACCGTGCTAGTATTAAATGGTATAACGGAGTAAGTTAATTTAAAGAATTTTGCAAACATGTTAGAAATCACATTGTCACAAGATGATTCTTCCTGATTGAATTTCATAAGGGGTGGAAAGCTGGAGGCTTTACGTTTTGAGTTAACAAAACTGTAGAAAAGTTTTGGATCATCTTTAAATTTAGATTTTATGTTAATTATATAAGCAGAATAGCATTGTTTATTTAATAGTTGATATTGCTCCAGTGATTCACACTCATCGTCCTAGCAATCTTTTTCAGCCTCAATAAAATTTTTTTTAATTCTATATTCATATCAACTTAAAATGAAATGTTTGCATTTACATGAATATTTGTAATAAAAAGGGCATAAATCGTCCGGATTTCGGGATCCCGAGATCCCGGAATTGACTTCCCTACTCAATACGTATACCAAATTTGAGCGAAATCCGTCGGGCCGTTTAGATTTGTAGAAAGGTCAAACCAGTAAACAGAAAATAGGTTTTATTACTATAGGTTAGTGAAAATCACTGTTATTTAGTTTATCCATTGTACATTGTACATACAAAGGTGCATATAAATAAACATTAATTTTTAATCGACTTTTTATACTAATCGCTGTTAACAAATGTACTCATTCGGATGAAAGAAGCAGCAGTTATTTGTTCTACTAGTTAGTTAGTTTGTGTTGGGCCCTTGTGCACCGCGACCCATAGGATCTATTGTGTATGACCTTGTGGTTAATTCTCCAGACTAGGCTTTTTTACAATTTAGCACTGTTTTTGGTTTGGTGTCCCAAATTTTTGACGGAGGCATTAATGCCTTTTCAAAGTGAAGAAGTCTAAGACTGCAAATTGCCGGAAATTCACATAGACTGTGCTCAGGAGTTTCTTCCTCCTCCTCGTATAGTCTGCAGACATCGAATTCAGAAAGGTCCATCTTCTAAAGATGATATCTGAGTGAATTTATTTTTAGTATTTTTATTATTTAATAATATAATTTTTTAATTAATTCATTTTAAGAATTAATAATAGTTTTTTTTGGTCTGCTTGCGTAAGCTTGAGTAAATCTTTCGACTTAGCTCCTTTAATGTTAGTTAAAAAATTCTTAGCTTGCCTCTGGCCATAAGTATCGTTCCAGTGGCATTGAAATTTTTTATTTTCCCTGATCCTAATTTTTCCAAAAATGTAGACTTTAGCCCGGACTACGGAATGGTTTGGGGCCAATAAGAGTTCGATATGCTCCTCTTTTAGCAAGGCAATCCAAAAAGGCCCTTTTGCCCAACAAATATTTGAGCTTCAAGAAGGCTAAATTTTGAAATTTAAAGAGGTTCAACCTCCATATCGCTTCTAGTGCACTTGTGCATGGGTTAAACACTTTATTCCTCGATAAGGCTTCCATGGCACTTGTGAATGCAGGTTTCAAATATCGGAGCATTAACTCATTTCGGTTGTTTCGATGAGGCCCCTGCGAAGCACTTTATCGAGGATTACACATTTCCGTGCAGTGAATTTAGGTTTGTTGCTTCAAGGAAACCTTTGCGAAGCACTTTATCGAGGTTATCTGGCTAACCAATTTAAACTGGTGACAACAAGTCTTATTGAAGCTATTTTTGTGAAACTCATAACTCGCTTGTAACAGCAAGTGTTGTAGAGGCTGTATGACGCATAAATGGATAACGACGGCGTCTGCTTGCAAAAACAAGTATTATCGAGGGACTACGCTGTTAAAATCAGCGCCGCCATTTTTTGTCATATTAGAGTGAATAGTCATCGAGTATATAAAAAATTAATACAAAATATATAAAATATTATTACTTCTATGTGGAAGAAAATACAACGATTGGGTACGTTTCGCAGAAAAAAAAAATAAAACTCGAATTCCAACAAGCTGTGGTAAGTTAGTTTTTAGTCACACTTCACTGCATTTTTTTACTAACTGAATTGAAGTATCTGATTTTCTTCTTACTGTCCACTAACTCTTCAAATTTAAATATATTTGTAGTCCAACGAGTTGGTTATCTGGAGACACAATCAGCTACAAACTAGTCGATTGTTATTCTTTTGTCGGTTTTTTACAAATATGTTCTTACGCGAACTGATCAGCCCAAAGGAAAGTTCAGTGCTTTCACCAAAACTGCAAATGCGATGCGAATTATATAGAAATGCAATTGCAACTTTTTTTCAGAAAATAATGGATAATTCGGCAAGGCGCTACAAAGACATTTTAAACCAAAATATGGGTAAGCTAGTTTCTAGCGTTAGAAATATCACCGCTAGGAAAAAGCGCAAAGCAGGAGATTAAGGATGATAAAGGAGATGGTGAAATGGCGGCAAAATTAACAATTGAATGCATCGATTTGTGAAACAAGTTACATCGTCGTTTTATTATCGGATGCTCTGTGAATATGTGCTATATGGGCAATTCCCAAAATCTTTTAAAATCTATGATTTTGGTATAACCGTGTTAATAAAGTTCATGTTTCTAAAGTTAAGTTCAAGTTTTAAATGAGCGTCTACCTAGAATACATGGAACAAAATTTCCCCTTTAATTTCAGTTTCATAAGTTGCTACCTTAAGTTGCTACTGGGATCGAAAATCAAAAACACACTAAAAACAGATTTGATTTACACACAGATTTTTACCTTCTGTTCTATATAAAAATGGTGCGCCACCAACTTTCGGTATAATTTAAATGGTGTTCGCACGAAAATACTTGATATATATAAAATATATATTTTTATTATTGATGTGCTATAAAGATAACGAAAGTTATAACACATTCAAGGCGTGATACCACTTTTGTGGGATTTGTTAATTTAACGTATTTTTTGAGATATAGAAAACGCGCGCCATAAGAAAGGTACTATTTTAAGCGCATTTTAATAAATTCTATGAGATTTAAAAAATTTTGAGGTGGGTGGCATTAGTGTGCCATTAATATTACCCACACAGCAACTCTTCAAAAGTGGTAATTTAAAACGTACACCATCAAAAAATATAACTTTTTTCATTGCCACATCGAAGATCCTGAAAGTATGAGAACGCTTCTCCTTGCACATACATGTTTTTGACATTTTTGAATATTTGCCAAAAGGCGCACTTAAAAATTTTTAATATTTTGGATTTGCCAAGATGATCAAAATCCGTGTTTTTGATAATGCGATAAGCTCAGTAATATAAAATTTGAAGGAGTTGCCCAAGAACCATGAAACTTGGTAATAAGCATAAGGACAAGTAGACATGATACCAAAATGGGTTAAATTGGTTCACTACTTCGTGCACCTCTCATATACCTTAAATAGTCAATGTGAAACTAATGTCGCCTTTTTAATGTTACAATGATAAATATTGGTATGGTGCTTTATGTATGCTAACAAACTTGCCAAAAATACTTGATATTGGTTTGATTTTAAGAATTCTTTTAATGCTAAAACCTGTGCAAAGTGGAGCACAAGCGCAATTCTCTTGACAAAATTCGTCTTTTGAACTTTTTGTCAAAATATCGAGCTGTTATCGAAAATATTAACTTCTGTAAGTCGTTTTTATCTAAAAACAAACTTTTAAGTATATTTACAGTAAGTAGGGTAGAGCGAGGATTATTTGACGAAAGGATGATTCCATTGACTTTTTCTCGTGGAGTACGCAGTTCATTACTAATATTCTGGGTTTCTGTTTTGAAAAATTGTTAAAATTTTGACACGAATATGTACAATATACTGACTTGTCAGGTTTTTGTAAGATTAACTAACGAAATTTTTGGCATTTCAGTGAAAAAATTGGAAAAATATAATGAAATTCTATTCCCTCGAACTCATACGAATCATTCGATACCCATTTCACCAAAATCGGTGCACTTGTTCTCATGCTATAGGTTAATAACTACCAAAAACCACTAAACCACGCCCCTTTACCGCGCGCCACGCTAAATGTTGTGTTCGCTTTCAGATTTATAACTTTGATGAGCTGTTTGTTGAGTAAGATAAAGCCCATCAATGTGCCATCAAATTTTTTTCCATTTTTCTCTACACCCAAATGTTAAAAGATTTTGGGAATTGCCCATATATTTAATTATATTTTACGATTTTTAATCAGAAAAAGAAAATATATATGTTACAAATTCTACCCTTTGTTACTTTTTTCGACCTCGTTAAGGTGCCTTAGCGAAGAGTAAGCGAGGCTCAGTTAGCTTCGATAAGTTGCTTCTGAAGTGATTCGCTAAGTTTCGGTAAGTTGCTTCTGACAAAGTTAGATAAGTTGCTTTTGACGTGCTTCTGACGAGCCTCGCTACTGACATCCTTCGATTAGTTGCTTCTGACGTGCTTCCGCAAAGTAACTCGACGCAACTGTTTTGATTCAAGCTCGTAGACTTACAGGGCCTATAAAGCTTGATTATCTGAAAGTATGTATATATATTAGGGCGGGTCAAATTCTGGCCCAGCGAAATTCGTAAAATACATGTAATTTCAAGACTTTTTCTCCACTACAGCATATACAAATTCTGAAAAAATGCTGTGCGGACTTTCGTAAATAGATTCATACACATACATTCATACAATCATATTTTATAATTGAGAACAAAATCTATTTACGAAAGTCCGCACAGCTTTTTTTCAGAATTTGTATATGCTGTAGTGGAGAAAAAGTCTTGAAATTACATGTATTTTACGAATTTCGCTGAGCCAGACCTCCAAAAAATTCGTCCATACAAATTGACCCGCCCTAATATATATATATCTATAGATATGTGCTCCCTTACATTTTCTACGGAAACATTCACTGACACATACACTGTTTCAACTGAAATGTGGGTGTTATATGCAAAACATTCAATCGAATAATTCGAAATAAACTTTTCTAGGAATTTTTATATGTTGTCGTCACAACTGAAAAATAAGCGTGAATTTGTTTGCAATACTTTTATTTAAAAACTTGAAATTTTGTTACACTTTAAAACAAAACTCAAAAAATTCTCGGTACATCATAAGAAATCTTAAAATAAATCTAATTTATTACATTTTTCAATAACGAGTGTGAAACTTCCTCAGTTACTTCCTCGTCACCTTCTAACATTCCTTCTTTGACTAATAGTTCAGTTTTGACTCCTATTGAGCCTAGAAATCTATCAAGCTTAAGGGCAGTGTCGAGGAAAAAAAATGTATTTATATCACGTCTTCAGCCCGACACAACTGTTGAAAATGTATTGACTTTTATCAAACATAATAAATTGTTGAGTCAAAATGCATTTTGTTCATGCAAAAAAATAGGTAATAAACCTTCCCATGCTTCCTTTATTCTCACAGTTCCAGCTGAAGAGTTTGCAACTGTTCTAAACTCTAATTTGTGGACTGATAATATACTCGTTACAGAGTTTCAGCCTAAGAATAAGCCTAGAGGGACGACTCAAGCCGCTCGTCAATCCCAAAAAAACTGAATAGGTTATCCCTTTACTATCAAAATGTAAGGGGATTACGCTCTAAGACGCGAGACATATTTTTAATGTCTCAGAATTTCTCTGAGGATATTATCGCACTGACTGAAACTTGGTTAAACGGAAGCATTACTGACTTAGAATTGTTTGATAACAGTTTTGAAGTTTATAGAAGAGATAGACATGCTGACAATACTTCTGCTGTCGGTGGAGGTGTCTTATTAGCTGTAAGGAACTCCTTCGTTAGTTCCATTATTGTTATTCCCTGCTCTGCTAACATCGAACTTATATGCGTCAAGGTTGTACATTCCAAATCTAATGTATATCTTATTAATGCATACGTTCCTCCTAAGAGCAGTGTAGAAGTTTATGCAAGCCTTGCGGATTGCATAGAATACGTTATAAGCATAATTGACGTTAATGACGACATTTTATTGTTAGGTGATTTTAATCTGCCTAACTTGAAATGGGAATCTTCTGACGATGATACATATTTTTGTGCATCTAATTCGAAGACTCGCCAAGAGCATATATTTGTTGATAATATATGTTCTGACTTACAACAAGTGAGTTGTATTTATAATAGTCGTGAAAGACTTCTTGACCTGGTCTTAACTACAGATAGTAAAAATGTGATTGTTGAGAGGGCCCCTCATGTTTTGACTGCTGTTGATGAATACCATCCACCATTGAGCATATGGTACAAATCAGACAGGGATAATATAGTAAAGTCTAACTCAATAGATAAAGTTTATGAATTCAATTTTAAAAAAGCTGACTTTTTGAAGTTGAATCATTTACTTCAAAGTAAACTTCATGTTATTTTAGAATATGTTAATAATAACACTCTTGATGATTCAATTAATTTTTTTATATGGAAATCTTTGTTGTTTTCTCTGTCCGTGCCATATAGCCTCAAATTTACGAAAAATTGTGCTTACCCCTGGTACACAAAGGAGTTAAAGATTCTTCGCAACAGCAGGAATAGGGCATGGAAAAAATATGTCTGTAGCTTAGACTTGAATGACCTAGAAATCTACAAGCGTTTGTTTCTGGATTTTGAAAATTGCTCAGCTACCTTATATCAAAATTATTTAGACAGTACTAAGCTGAGAATATTGTCTGATCCGAAGAAATTCTGGGGTTTCATAAACACCAAAAAAAAATCTGATGGATTCCCTTCATCATTTAAGACCTCTGACGGATTTACTGACGATCCTGTCGTAATTTGTGGTCTATTTGCCAATCTCTTTAAAGAGTCATTTTGTTCAGACTCTTTTAATCCTGATGAAGAGTACTTTGAATATATGAACTCTACACCCAGGGTTTCGTTGGATTCTATATCCTTTACTTCAGAGGATATTTTAAAGTATATTGGGTTGATCGATGAGGATTTTAATGCTGTACCTGACGGAATTCCTGCCGCAGTGTTAACACGATGTGGTTCCGTTCTAAGTCAACCACTGTCCATGTTATTCAATAAATCAATTAGCGAAAGTATTTTTCCACTTTTTTGGAAAAAATCTTTTATAGGTCCTATCTATAAAAAAGGTTGTAAGAACGATATAAACAACTACAGGCCTATCGCGAAACTCTCGTCAATTCCAAAACTTTTTGAGCGCCTCGTGTATGATCGTGTGAAAATTCACTGTGGGAAGGTCATGACAACTCGTCAGCATGGATTTGTTACTGGCAGATCCACTGTGTCTAATCTCCTCGATTTTACAACGTTTTGCTTAAATTCATTTTATTCAGGTAACCAGGTCGACTGTATTTACACTGATTTTAGTAAAGCATTTGATAAACTGCCACATAACTTAATTCTATTTAAACTAAAGTTAATGGGTTTTCCACAATTTTTTGTAAGCTGGATTCAATCGTATCTGACGGAGCGATCTTATCAAATACGATTTCGAGGCGTATTGTCAGCTGAATTTATTGCTGAATCAGGTGTTCCTCAAGGTAGCCACCTTGGTCCACTTCTGTTTATTTTAGCCATTAATGATGTAACCCACATCATCAAACACTCTCATCTACTTATCTATGCAGATGACATGAAAATATACAGAACAATAGATGCTAAAGACAATTCAGATCTGCTCCAGTCTGATTTGAAATCCTTTGAAATTTGGTGTTCTAAAAACAATATGTTTCTAAATCCAGATAAATGCCAAACTATGACCTTTTCGCGAAAAAGGAATAATTTAATTTTTGATTATACGATAAAAGATACGGCTTTAAATCGTGTAGATTCTGTCAAAGATCTTGGTATATGCATGGATTCTAAGCTATCGTTTAACGTTCATATTGATTACATTTGTAAAAAAGCATCTTCTATGCTCGGGTTTATGAAACGCTGGGCCAAAGAATTTAATAGTATGATCACAACTACAACGCTGTATTATGCAATTGTGCGACCTCACTTAGAGTATGCAAGTCAAGTTTGGTCCCCAAGTTACAATGTACATGTTGAACGTATAGAGAGAATCCAAAAACGTTTTGTTCGGTTTGCTCTAAGGGGCTTAAGTGCAACTGACACTTTAAACCTTCCTCCTTATGAGGATCGTTTAAAACTATTAAAAATGCAATCTTTGAATGAGAGAAGGAAGTCTGCAGATATCGTCTATTTACACCAACTCATAACTGGTGTATTCGATTCACCAGAACTTCTAACTCTTATAAATTTTAACACTAACCGTAGAAGCAGTAGAAATGCTAACAATTTAATTTACTTACCTTTTAGTAGAACAAATTATATGGCTACTGCTCCTTTACATCGCATGAGTACCTTTGTTAACAACTGTAGCTTTTTTGATGTTAACTTATCGAAAGGTCAACTCAAAAGTAGATTGAAAACTAATGTATGATTAGATCTATGTAAACGCATGGTTAGTTGTTATGTCTTGTGTTGTCCCTGAGCCCAACCCATATTATGGTGGGTAAATTTTTCTCACTTTGGATTGTTTTGGACCGCTCTTATCGATATCATTGGGGCTATTCACGGTTTGAGCGTACTTTTAACAAATCGTATTTATAGCATTTGTTATTGTTCGAATTGTGAGCACCTCGCCATGTGACTGTCGTATAAAAAGACTGTGCAACTCTATGATGTATGTGATTATGCGGCTGTAGACAGAGCATAAAAATACGAGGTACAAAAAACACCTCCAAGGGCTGCTTTTATTTACGAGTGCCTGCGTATTTGCATTTGTATGCAAAACAACAGCAAAGCAAAATGCGCTTTCGTAAATTGGCGTACAAATAGCGGATCGAAAAAATGGCAGACCAGCGTATTCGAACTGTGAATGGCCTTATTGAGATGTTTTGATGTTATTTGGGCTGGTTCTTAAGATGATCCAATGCGGAGAAAGTGCGAAAAAGCTGTAGTAGCTGAACTCTATTGTTATTGCATGTTTAAAAAAATACTTTTGCCAAATTATTCTCCTTCAAACGTTGTTGCATTGATAAGGCTAATTTACTTGCAACATCAGTGGCAACATGTTGTAACTTCGAAGGTTTCGAAGTTGTCGAAATTATCGAAAGTCGGTGTGTTGTAACACTTTCGACAGGCGATATTTGCGATAAAATATCACTTTATTTTGGTGGCAGTGATCGAAATGCGAACTAAATATATATATAAAATAATAAAATTATATATATGGTTATCTTAGAACTGATGGTTCAAATTAAGTTGACTTTATTTTTTCCAAGCAATGTTATTTGTTGAAAATAACCAATTTATCATTTTTAGTTTAAATTAAATTTTTTATTAATAAAACAGTTTTTAAAAATATTGATTCACGCTATTTAGCATGCCAAGTATCAGAAAAAAAGCTTGCGTGCAGCTGTTAAATGTTCGAACATAACTTCAAAACAAACCAAATCGACTGTCGAACGAAAATATTACAACATACTGCCAGATCGAAAACTTTGCTTCGATGTTCGCTTCGACAGTGAAGTTACAAACTGCCGCTGCAGATCCAATTTTGCTCCATTCATCCATGATGACATCTTTTAGCATTTGTTTGCTAATTATGGTGCGTTGTCGTATTTTTTTTTTCTAATATTCCCCATTGAAGTTATATGGGGCTAAGATCAGGGCTTTGGGAAGATTGGGGAATCACTTGCTTTACATTGTAAAGCAACCATTCCCTGACAAGACGAGATGTGTGATTCGGGTCGTTGTCCTGTACAAGCCGAAAATCGTTTCATAGGCCCAAGTTTGCTGCTCTCAGTTTAAAATCTTGTTTTAAAATGTTTAAATACGATGTCTTGTCCATTGTTGTTTCCACAAAAACCAAATTCCCCACTCCGCCAGCTGACATCACACCTCAAACCATTATAGATCCGCCTCCGTGCTTGACTGTAGCTTTTAAATTTTTTAACTGGAGAGCAGTATGTGCTTTTTGCCAAACAAATCATCTGCCATCGGACCTAAAAATATTATACTTACTTTCGTCCGTAAAATTACTGTTTTTCAGAAGTCGTCTGATTTTTCAAGATATTTTTTGGCATAATCCAAGCAAAGCTTCACATTCTTCTTAGATATGAATGGCTTCTTTCGAGGAACTCATGCTTTATACTACACTCAATGCAAGAAATTTTGAATGGTTTAGGGATTTACGACAGCACTATCATATTTCCCAATATCATCGAAAATTTTTACAGAGCTTATTTTGGGACAATCCTTAACCATACGTTCAATCTTCCGCTCCAAACGTTTGTCTAATATTTTTTTACGTCCTCTTCTTGGTGCAGTCTCGTCATTTCGGTTTGTTCAAACTTTTGAGTCACATATTGAACTGATGAACGAGGTCGGGATATAGTTTTTGATATTTCTCCCATAGATTTCCCTCATTATGCAATGAAACGATCAGTTTTTTATGTCCACTGGAATTTTCTTATGACTGTTACTCATAATAATATTTTGTAAAGTGCACGCAACGAATAACACATCAGAACTGCGTTCAAACTAAAGCGTGATGCGTAAGTATTACTCAGAAAGTGACGGGACTTAAAAAAACAATATACGCACAAGAAAAAGGAAACGCTCTCTTAGTGTGCAAGCAATTAATTGAGTTTATTTTAAGAAGTATACACGGTTTTAAAGTTATAACAATAAAAGTATAAATAGCCAAGCGCGTCGGAAGCGAATTTCATCTGGGGGGGCAGTACAAATGGGGGGGCAGTACAAATGGTGGTGCAAAAAAAGTTCACCAAAATTTCTTCACATGAAACATGAAGAAGAGAGAAAGAAGAGGAAAATATATAATACAAAAATATTATCGTTGTAAAAAAAACTGATATTTTGAATAACTTTTCCTTTTAAATTGTTTATCTAGCTAAAAAAGTGCGGGGGCAACTGCCCCCTTGCCCCCCGCTTCCGACGCCAATGTAAATAGCACAACTTTTTTTTTATACAATAAAAATTAATCTCAAATCTTTTTAATTAAACTTATTTTGTTTAATTCGATTGAATATTTTTCTTCAGACAGTCAAATTACTGTTAGACCTCTTGTGTACGGACAATTGTTTGAGGCAGTGTACCTCAACGGCATGTAAAGTGGGTGGCCAAATTATTAGGGACAGTGCTCACTTTTATTAAATTTCTTGTTTTAAGCAACTGTTTGAGTTACCAAAGTAGTTTTTAAGGGTTTGTTTTATTTTTTATTGCTGCTGGTAACATAATTATTGTTTTTGGTAGGTGGGAGCATGCTTCATTTGTTAATTATCTAATGTATCTTTTTATTCGGTTATGATTTGAAAGAAAGTGCGGTTTGCTGTAATGTCGTTTATAACATAGCCTTACTATTTTTTTCAAGTTTTCACGTCTTAAATAATTAAAAAGTAAGTAATGGTTCTTATAACAATACTTTTGCAAAAGTTTTATCTGTGAATTAACATTTTCTTAACTTAACTTCCGTCTTTGTAGCATGGACAAGGCTTCGGACACTTCTCCAAGAAAATGTAGTAAAATCCAAACGGTGCTAGTGCACTCCACACATTCACTGAGAGAGATAGCAACTATTGCAGAGGTTTCAAAGTCTGTTGTCAATCAAATAAAAATAAAAATTGATAAAAATGTACATCTCGAAGCAAACCGTGTAGGAAAATGTGGCAGAAAAAGGGTTACAACTCCTCGTGCTGATCGAAGAATCAGAGACATCTGTTTAGAAAATCGAAAAAAGAGTTTTGCCAGTCTCACTGGCATCACGATGATAAACAACGAAGGTGTAAAAGTTTCGGCCAGAACAGTCCGGAGGCGGTTAGCCAAAGAGAACCTGATAGGTCGTCGGCCCACCATAAAACCACGCCTAACCGAGGCTATGAAAAAGAAACGACTACAATTTGCCAAACAACATTGACATACGACTGCGGCAGATTGGAGTTGAGTAAATATATTTTTCTTAAATAGTGCGATGCATCATTAATGATTTTCTTGAGTTAATTGTAATCTTTTACGGGTGTGTTTCTCCGACGAGTCAACGTTTCCAATTTTGGTTGACAAAAGTTCTTTTGTCAGACGACGCCCTAGAGAAAAATACAATTCAGATTGCCTTGTGGAGAGGTTTAAACATCCGGTTAGTGTTATGGTGTGGTCTGTCATCTCAGCCAAAGGCATGGGGCGCCTATACATCGTGGAAGGGACGATGAAACAAGACCAGTTCAAGCAAATTCAAGAAACCCGGCTTACTGCCGCAGCTTAATGAATTCACGATTCGCCACCTTGCCACAAAGCCAGGAGTGTTACTGCATTCCTGGCAGAAAAAAAAAAATTGCAGTTTTGCCTTGGCCAGGGAATTCACCGGACATGAACCCCATTGAAAGCATGTGGGAGCTCACCAAACGGGCGATTGCAAAAAAAATTATCACCAACAAGCGCCAGTTATATAAAACTCTGATCAGCGAATGGCACCACAACTCTGACCTCCAAAATAATGCAAAAACATGTATAGACAGCATACCGCGACGCCTAGAAGCTCTTATTGGAGCTAAGGGTGGGATCACTATAGTACCCTGCAAACCAAAGTTTCCGAATTTGTCTGAATTCCGATTAGTTCGCAACTATTTCGAGAATTCTTAACGAATTCGTAACTATTTCGCAACACTAATTTCGGAACATTTCCGAATAATTCGAAAGAGTTCCGAAATCAAATTTTCAAATTTAAATTGTGAGGTGTTTATAATATTTCGAGTTGAAAAAATTGGTAGGCCATGAGCCTAGCAGCATTTTAAATAATTTTCCATTTGTAAAATAATTTTATTTTAAACAATTTTTTCTTTAAAACAGATGATACAAAATATGGTTCTAATTTTAATTTTTACAGATGCAAATACAAACGACATACCAAATTCACATTTACATATGTTCCGTAATAGTAGTTGCAAAGGATCTGTAATTTTTGGTATGTCATTTGTACGAAACATATAGTCTGGGGCATCTTAAGCCCTAACTAAACTTTGATTCGAAATTGTTATTTAATTTTGTATTACATACGGTACAAAAATCATTAAGAGATCGTTGCAAATTTGATTCTTCATTTCGTTACGAATTCGGTGCTACAATTCGTTAAGAAATTGTAATGCATTTGTAAAGAATTCGTTACGAAAGCGATAATTCAATTGTTTATGAATTTGTTACGAAATCGATACGTCAATTCTTTACGAATTTGTTACGAATTCGTTACGAATACGATACTCCAATTCTTTACGAATTTGTTACGAATTCGTTACTAAAATTCCTTCCGAATTCGTTACGCCAATTCGTTACGAATTCGTGTCAACCCCTCCATACGATTGTCGTTATGAAATCGTAATGAATTCGGATGCCGAACTCGGAATAATTTCGAAAAATTCGTAACGAATTCGTTTAGAATTCGGAAACTTTGGTTTCCAGGGTACTAACACTTTATATTGTTATATTTATATATATTACTTTTATGAAAAATAAAAAACAGTTTTTCCTACATTTTTTGTTGTTTTTATGATCACAATAGAACACACACAAATAAAAAATACATAACAGACCTAAAACCATTAATTTCTCTGAGAAAACCAGCTTAGCTAGAGCATTCGAAAATCTGCGTACTGTCCCTAATAATTCGGCCAGCCACTGTACCTCCGCTTGGAATATGGTTAGCTTTTTTCCCACAGGAAGAGCTGCATGGAAATTGGGACAGTTACTCCGTTTTCTAATTTTGACCCATCAAAAAACCGTAGCTATGAGCCAGGATCAGCTGTGAAGCTATCGCTGCTCCACAGTTGCCAGTTGGGTATCACGACCCTTTAGCGCTTCGAGAAGTTTAACTTTGGCCTTATCTTGTCTGGAATTTTTAGAAAGGGGTTATCTTCGAAGATTTTATGTATCCTTATGTTGCACGTAAAATTCTTTAATTTGTAATCACCTATTTCTTTCATTCTTAGTGCACTTACACATGCCTTTTTTTTTGATAACAGTCATGAAAGGGGGTAGCAAAATTATTATATCCAGAGCCTTAGATCGTCAAGTTCTCATTGCTCCAGTGGTACTAATTTACGCCATTCCTTGCAGTTTTGTCAGATGGTTAGCTGTGGTATGACCTGTGCTGTGGTTGGACCTTTAGCTACCAGGCAAGTGGCGCACATGTAACCAGAGGTCTAACACTGGTTGTGAACGTCCAATATATCATTTTCGGTTTAAAGTTCCACGTTTTCCCATAAAGGCGTTGACATGCAAATAAGGTGATATCAATAGCGAAGGAAATCTATTTACCATATAATGTATTTTTTTGATATAAGGGGGCATCCATTAATTACGTGAGGTGATTTTTGCAATTTTTTGACACCCCTTCCCCCTAGTGAGATATCGTGATATTTTGCTCGACCCCCTTCCCCCCTCCAATCTCACGTGAGATTGTTCAAAATGCGTGTTTTCAGTGTAAATAAGTTAATCTATGCTTGATTGTATTGGATTTATTAAAAAAAAGAACTTATTTAATTATTTTTATTTAGGACTAGTTGAGACTAGTATTTAAGACTACTGAGATTGTAGTTTAAAATCACAATGAAAAAAATCGAACAATAAAATACATATTAAGTCATTTGAAATGAGAACTTCTAAAATTGCTGAAAGAATATTCATTCTAATTCATTCCATGGGAATCATGTGCGGTCTCAAGAGTGACTACTGGAACCAACATGTCCATGTAATTTTCAGTAAAATCATCTGCTCCTTTAACTTCGCTCTGATTTAGCCAATCTAAACCTAAACGCCTCACGTAATTAATGGACGCCCCCTTAGTTATATATTTAAAATTATCAATCAAATTATCAAGTTTATAATCCTTTAGTTATATGAGAAATGCCTGCATTTACCCCCCTCCACCCTTCCGTTCGTATTATATATATATTTCAAAGTCCAAGGTAATTGATCGTAAAACGTAAACTCCATTCGCGCGACGGAGCTGACACGCACCCTTTTTTTATTTCCTTTCAATTAGTTAATTTCCTACTTACTCTTTTTTGCTCCATATAAATTTGACAAAGCACTTAATTATAATTTACTAACTTCATAACTGTTTCTTTTTCTCTATCTTCCACCTACGAAAAAAGTCCATACAGAGATCGTGCTGAAAACTTTCTGAATGATATCGCCGTGCTGCGTCTTGAAACGGCATTGAAATTCACCGCATCGGTTAGTCCCGCTTGTATACGCTTTGGCAGAAATTCTGGCAAGGAAGTGCAGACTGGTACGGTTGGGAAATTTGCTGGCTGGGGCATTACAGAGAATCTTACGGCAGCCGATGAACTGCAAAGTGTTACCATGAGCGCAATATCGAATGCTGATTGCATACAACAACTGAAACAATACGGAAACTATAAATTACCGGATGACAAGTTTTGTCTTAAGGATGAGTGGGGCAAATCGGCATGTCGCGGTGACAGTGGTGGCGGCTATATACTGGCTGAGAGTTCTGAAGGAACTGTTACTCATTATTTGATTGGCATTATAAGTCATGCGCCGGCAAAGGATCAGGAGTGCGCTGTTGATGGTGTTGTTGCTCTTACGAATGTCAACTTTTTTGAGCGTCTTATTGAGGAGCTGAGAGATGAAGAGACTTTAGAATTTTAGGGACAACATAGCAAAATCAAATTTTTTTACTAAATACACTTACATTTTATATATAATTTTCCAACTGACGTAAGACTTGACACAACACCAAGGTTCATTTATAAGGTTGTGGCACTTGAGAGAAATGCACTCTTTTTCCCGCCTTTGCTCGAACTGTCACTGTGCTTTTCTAAGCATTAATTTTGTTCGACCGAGCTCTCTCCCAAGTGCCACAACCTTATAAATGAGCCTTGCTCAAGACTTGCATTCTTTCAAGTTTTCCATGCTCTCTCTCTCTCTCTCTCTTTTTTTTGCTCTCTCTGTGTTTCTTGTAAACTTTATAGAATTCTAAGCCGTGTTGCCATCACTTTATTTCTTTGTGTATGTTGGACGAAATAATTTATTTAAAAAGAAACAAATCAAATTGTTAAAAATTTATGTATACAAAACTATTGTTTTTTATAATTTTTATATTTTATAGCTGTAGATAATAAATTTATACTGATTAT
Organism: Dichetophora obliterata; assembly: GCA_963920525.1. Taxonomy (NCBI): domain Eukaryota; kingdom Metazoa; phylum Arthropoda; class Insecta; order Diptera; family Sciomyzidae; genus Dichetophora; species Dichetophora obliterata. The sequence goes on along the minus strand of OY986435.1, from coordinate 46,021,134 downwards.
TTAGAGTCTACCGTTATTTAATACTATAAGTTAAAACTCGGAGTACGTTTTTTAAGCGGTAGAAAATATTGGAAAAAAATTAAAAATCACCTCAAATTTTGGCATATAAAATTTTGAGATTTTTCTCCTTAGAAAGTTGATTTTGGGCCATTTTTTGCAAATTTTTTGCAAATATTTTACTTAATTTTTTGAGCAAAGTTTTATCTTGTGGTTCTTGGCGATTTCTCCTTGTTTTTGTGTGATTTTGTTTTTCAATAATTGGTGCTTTCTAATTTTTTGGTAGATTTTTCATTTTCTATGTTTGATGGTTTGGCCAATCATAATTGCAAACGGTATCATTTTTTTAAGGTTGAAATTTTCACTTTGCACTATTGAAACATATCTAGTCGCATAGCGTGGAAACTGTTTGCTTTACGTTAAAACTGTTAAGGGCATTTTTGTAGAAAAGTATCTGATTTACAATTTTGTTATGAACATATTTGCTGTCCTACAAAGAATAGCGGAGACATAAGGGAATGACCGATTTCGGTGATCTTTGAACCTAAATATCTTCTAGAGCATACGTGGTATCATAAGGAACTCTTGACAAGTGGTTATTTATGCGTTAATGAATAGCTTTGCATAAAAAAACTGAGCTCTAATTTTTTTTGGATTTCAGAAAAAAAAAATGTCTGTCAATGAAATATATAAACCCTCGGGCGCAGTCAAAAGTTATGTCGCAGAAAAAAACTAAAGATGCAGAAATTTTTTCAAAACTACATGAATGAACATCAAATATTTGTTAAGTTTGAACAGATTGTTATAAGTGCGCTATTTCTGTGATCAAACAATAACGTATTTGCATATGCTCAAGTGCCCATAATGGAAAAATGTTGTTGTTAGATAACTGATAACAGCTTAAGCCTGATTTCAAAGATCTGAGAAATCTTGCTTCAACGTTTTCAATCGCAACATGAGTTATATGAAAGGGTTTTTTGTTTTTGTGTCATAAATTTGGCTAGGGTCATGCTAGAAGCTCCAGATTTTGTGTGTTTATATATATATATGCGTAAAACACATCTACATCAATATTTAAGGCCTGTTTTTAGTCAATTATTTAGTTATAAGCTATTATTGCTTGGGAACATAAAATTTTAAACATTGAAAAACTAACCTATTTAAGCAAAATTTCAAATCGTCTGGAATTGATGAAATTTTTATATATATCGAAAGCACCCTCGATGTCCATAAATGTGACCATCGCAATGCCTCCTGAAAATAACTCCTTTTTAGTCACTTTTGCCAATTCGTGAAGATCACTCTCCGTAGACCTACCTGCTCTATACGCATGTTGGCATCTACTCAGAGGATTTTGCATCAGCGAAGTGCTCTCAAGACAGTCAGCCATCACTCATACCATCGTTTTCAAGAGGAAAGATGTTAGGCTGATCGGCCTGAACGACTACGCTTCCGCATAATCCTTTTTTCCGGGCTTCGGAAGAAAGACAACTTTCGCCTCTCTCCAGACTCTCGGAACATACCCAGTCGCTAGGCAAGTAAGGAATATACCCCACAGCCTAGGTGCAATGAGATCTTCCCCCCATTGTATCATAGCCGCAACTATACCGTCTATCCCTGATGTTTTGTACGGAGCAAATGAGCGTATATCACTCCTCACCCCGTCCATAGTGATCATCCTTTCGGCTTCCAGTCTGTCAATCCTGTACATTTATTTCTTCAAGGGTGTCCATGGGTCATCAGACTTAAAACTTCCAGAAAAATGCACCTCCATCAGAACTTCCATCGACTCCTCTTGGTTCTCTGCCATGATTCCATCCATTTTTCGGATTATTACCACTTTGGAGAATGGATATTTTGAAACCATTTTCTGAAGCCTACATGCTTCTGATATAGTTTCCATCCCAAAGCAGAAGTCTCTACACGACTGCCTTTTACGTTGTCGTATGAGGTTCTTCAGTTCCCTTTTCCGTGCTTGTAGTTTGCCCATGTTTCTGGGGTTCCCCTTCTCATGTGCAGATTGAAGGCCTTCCTAACCTTCTTCTTCAGAGATTCGAGTTCCGTGCACCACCATGGAGTCGGATCACCCTCGTCTACTGAAAGTATAGGACATGCCACCTCGTAAGCTTCGACCATGGCTGAGCTAAGATGTTTGACATGACTTTCTACTTCCGCCGTATTCCTTGGTACTTTTATCGCTTTTTGGGTCAGTGTTTCCCTCAACCTCGCCTTATATTTCACAGGATCTGTATTCTTGGGAATCCTGACCTTCCTGCTATTCCGCTGGCGTCGAATTTTGTACTTGAATTCAAACTGTATGGATCTGTGGTCCGACATAGTTAGCCCATCCACGACCCTCCAATTTTCTATTCTGTTCAGAATCTTTCTGCAAATGAGAGTTACATCAATGATTTCCGCTCACCTCGCATCAACGAAAGTCGGTTGTGTTCGTCTATTTGCTACCAACAGATTGTACCTCTCCACAAATTCAAGCAATTGCTCTCCTATGTCATTGTTGTTGTTGCTTCCCCACGTAGTATTGTACGCATTAGCATCACATCCTATCATCACTCCAATGTTCCTTTCCTCACAGTAGTTTACCAGATTTTCCACCTCTTTTGAAGGTGGTTGGTCTGGAGAGTCGTAAGGAAGATACGCTGAAGCTACCATACAGGCACCTGCACCATGCCCAATTCTCACAACGGTGAGATCCGGGGAACATAAGTGTGGCATATGTACCGCTAGTATACCATGTCTCACCAAGATACAAGTTCACCGCCTGCCATTTGTTACTGGTTGGTACAGCGTGGCCTTTCGCTCTGAGAGACTTTTAAATTTATTGTGAAAAATCCAAGGTTCTTGGAGCATTGCTATGTCAATTCCATCCTCCTCCATGCAAAGTATCATCATTGCTGATGCTGCCCTTCTATGGTATAGATTGAGCTGACACACCACAAGGTTTTCCTGGTACGGGCCCACCACCCGCCCTAGTAGTTCCTCTCTTGCAGAATTCCCCACCAGCCCCGTACCAGGGGTTCCATCGCACTCACCTTGCATCCTTTTGAAATTTGATGGGTTTGATTTGGGTAGTATCGCCTGTGGTCGAAAACCTACCAATTGTCTGTAAAACAGAGAACAAAAATGAACACTAACGTGGTATGTTAAGGCACTGTAGCGTAGCAAATAACACAAAAACAACTTTTGACCTATATTATGAGCAAACATTGAATATTTTAGAGCCTTTTTAAAAACAATATATAACATAGAATTGGTAAGATACCAATAAATATTTTTTCATTGTTCTATAGGAATTTAATTGAACTTTCAGTCAAAGACAATTTTAGAGAAATCAATTTTAAAATAGCGGAGATATTTGACTACAAAATAAAAAATTTAATTTTCAATAGTTTTTTCTCCTTCTAAGGCGAGACGTTGCACACGTTGCCTCGTTCTGCCTGCGGTCGTGGCAAAAGTCAATTTTCGTGTGGTTCTCTTTTGCATACTTGATATTTTCAAGGAATTCGAAACTTTTACTCATTTGGATGATTAGTTTTATATGTATAATTCGTCAAAGTTCAGTGATTTTTTAAGTTTGCAAAATAATTATTTTTTTTAAAGAAAAAAATCACGTTTATGCCGAAATTTCTGAGAAACGTTTAAAAACATGGACATGTTTTTTGTCACAGAAGTAAGTATGAATAAAAAGAAAATAAAAACTAAGTGTTTATTTTTTGTTTTTGTTTTTTTTGCGATTTTCTAAAACACTAATTTGGCGTTGTTTTCAAACTTAACGTGGAGTTTCAAAAAAATCCACGCGTAGTTACACGTTCTAGTTACTAAAAATGTATTTTATGGTTATTTCTAAGCATTCTGTAAGAAACTCAGCTGCAACTATGCACAACTTTCTGCGCTAGAGCGATTTTTATTGAGAGGTCTTGGTTGTAGGAAGTTGCGCCGCCAGTATGTTATACACATTGATTCTTAAATTTTGATCTAGAAAAATGAAATTTGGTAAGCAGATCCCTTTTGGACCATAATAGTCACAGTTAAAAAGAATTTTGAAATAATCTGACTGAAAAGGTCACTTTTTTAAAAATTTCAATTTGTCGAATTTCTTTTAACTTTTTGTTTCCTATTTAGACATTCTTATCTTTTTGAAGTTTATTTATGCTCGGAGAATAAAACAAACAACTGGAATTTTTTTATGTTAGGTATTACGTCTAAAAATTACCAATCGATCCAAGAAAGTCAAGAGCAGGTACGAGAAAACAGAAATATTTTAGTAAGTCTGTTCTTTAAGCATGTAAAAAAAATAAATGACGGGAATTTCCCCTTACAGACAGTTCGACTACCTACCTTAATTATTTTTCTTTAAAAAATTGTCAGGAGCAGGTAACAAAAAGTTTTAAAAAATATATGAAACCGTGAGATTGCCTTATTTTTATTCTCCGACAAAAATATTAAAAAAAAAAAATAAGACAAAGAAATTAAAAATGTTTATTAAAAATTCAGAATTATTTGAAATGTTTATAAACGCATTAGATAAAGATGAGTTTAGTTTGGCAGTAACTAATCGTTTGAGGTTAACCGAAGAAAGTTTGGATGCATCTGATACTGACAAATCAATACATAAAATATACTATATCATTAAAAGAAGATGGATAGAGTCACATCGTATAAAAAATCGTTTCTTCTTCAAAAATAAAGACTGTCTAGAAAAAAGTACGGATCTTTATCTTGAAGAAATTGCAAAAAAGTTGGATGAACAGCCGAGTACATCAAAATCTGCTAAAGGAAGACCCCGTAAATCAATGGATGAAAGTTCAACATATACAAAAAAGAAAAAGCTAATGGATTCCGCCGAAACGTTATCCACTGATCAAGTTTCAACAGTCTTGCAAGTTAAATACAAAAGAGAGCAGCAACAAAAAAAAGCTTATATAACCAAAGCAGTCAGAGAGAATAAATGACAGCATTCCTACTCCACCGTATGTACATCTCATCAAGTATACTTCCGAGGATGCCTTTGGCCTTATTCATGGATTTGGGATTATCAAAAGAAAAATATTATTTAATGCGAGATTCTTTAAGAAAACATAATGTTGATGTTTTTCCAAGTTATGCTAATATAACAGCAGCGTAAAAGAGCAAACGTTCCGCTTAATGGAGAGTTTGCTGATATATCAGCTCAAGTGAAACTTCAAGATATGATGGATCATACTGCGAAAAGGATTAGGGAAAGTATAAGCGAACAAGAGCTAGGCACACTTCCCACAAATCTTAAATTATTAAGTTAATGGGGCTGCGATAGATCATCCGGACAAACCGCTTACAAGCAAACAATCGTTTCACCAGAAGGGGAGAATATAACCGAGGCAAATATGTTTATGGTTTCAGTTGTTCCGCTAAGGTTAAAGAGCGACAAAGCAGAACATTGGAAAAATCCTCGGCCTTTTTCAGTTCATATTTGTAGACCGAAACTAATTTCAAGCACTGGTACTAACATAAAAGATTAAATTGGTGATATTCAACCTACTAACCATAATAATGATTGAAATCAAACATGAGTTTTTATTGACTATGATTGACGGAAAAGTTTTAAACGAATTAACAAATACGAAATCAACACTCTCCTGCCCAATATGCAAAAAGACGCAAAAGGACTTCCAGAATTTAGATCAATCAATTGCTGAAAATCATAATTATGAATACAAAATTTCTCCATTGCATGCAAGAATAAGGTGTATGGAATTCTTTTTGAAACTTACATACACTCTTCCGCAAGATAGTGAAAATATTGATGTGATTGATCACTGCCAAAAATTATGTTATAGCTGCTAGAAAAAGAAAAATTCAAGCTGCATTTCAAAAGGAGGTTGGACTAAAAGTTGATCAACCAAAACAAGGATATGGAAACAGCAATGATGGAAATACATCCAGAAAATTTGTTGAAAAAAAACGATGTGACAGCTCGAATTACTGGTGTTGACAAAGGACTAATTAAAAGGCTGCAAGTAATTCTCAATGTTTTGGAGAATATTCGGAGAATATGCCACAACAACTGCAGATTTGCTGCAGCAAAAATATCCAGAAAAAAAACTTACGCCTTCTGTTCATAAAGTGCTGGTACACGATAAAAGTATTAATCTTTTCCAATTGGAGAATTGGTAGAAGAAGCGCAAGAATCCAAAAATAAGGACTACAAAAAATACAGATATCAGAATACATGCAAAATTTTACGAAAGCGAAAGAACGAGGATCTTTTCAACATGCTAGCAGCCTCGTCGGACCCAAAAATTTCTTCTCTGAGACATGTCAGATCAGATAAAGAGCTAAAAAAATCTTACTCTCTAGAAATGCTTAATTTATTAGATAATAATGATTATTCAAACATTTATTTTATTTTAAAGAAAAGGTTCACAAATAAGACAGAGTCTTTTAAATGCAGTAAGAATATAGATACATAACAAAATAACAACTGATAAACAAAAAAAAAAATAATTAAAAATTTAACTTAATACAATTAATATCATTTAACTAAAAGATCTAATCAAAATAATAATTAATTCAAAATTAATTCAAACAAAAAAAGAAAAATCGACAAAATCTAGAATAACAACAAATAAAGATTAAGTAATTTTAATTAAAGTAAGGTTTTTTAAATACAATTGCATAGAATTAGTGAAAGAGAGATACTTAAGAGAAATGTTGGAAAATTACATGCTTAAAGTTGCGTTTAGTTGTAATGCTTTTTATACTTAAAGGCAGTGAATTCCACAATCTGATGGCGTTCACGTAAAAGAGTCTGTTAGAGTTTAAAAAATTATAAGTAGGGATTAAAAGATTCAGATGTTCTTGTTAACCTACCAAATTGTAGCTTTTCAAATAAGTAATCAGGAGTGCGAGTGCAGATCAGGTTGCGTACAAAGATGCAGTTTCTAGCATCCAAATAGTTGAAGATGTTGCAACCGAGTACTTTGTTACTCAAGTGACTAATGCGGTCAAACTTTCTAAGACCAAAAATGTATCTTCAGCATTATTAAACACAAGTTGTAACTTAAGCTTGGATCGGGAATCAACTTTACTATACACTATATCTGAGTAGGACATAATTGGCACAATCAGCTGAATTACTAATTTTTTCTAGTCTCTACAGGCACAAATGATGCAGTCCACCTAAGGTTTCGCAGTTTATAATAAACCTTGCTAACAACGGAATTAACATGATCTTCGCACGAGAGTGAAGAGTTAATATAGAAACCGAGATTTTTAACTTTATCAACAAATTTGAGCTCGATACCATCTAAGAAAATTCCCGGTATATTAAGGAAGGAGTAACTAGATTTAAAAACCAGCAAAACAAATGTTTTAAGCGGATTAAGGATAAGGTTGTTAGCATTAGCCCAATTTGTTATTTTGCACAAGTCTTCGTTTACCTTCATACATAAATCATCAACGTGACCAATAGGTCTGGACAGGTACAACTGAAGATCATCCGCATATGCATGCATGGTAACATGATTGCATATTCTAAAGATGTCATTAATGAACATCGTAAATAAAAGCGGACCAAGTACAGAGCCTTGAGGTACCCCACAGGTTAAATTTCTGAAAGCGGACAAACAATTTCCCACCCTGACTCTTTGAGATCTTCTGACTAAATAACTATATAACAGACGGACCGCCGAAACAGAAAAACCAAATTCTAACTCTAGTTTCCGACATAAAATTGCATGATCAACTGAATCAAAAGCTTTGGAAAAGTCTAACAGGCACAGCAAGCTTATGTGCCCCAGATCATATGGGTGTCTAATGTCATCCAAGATTTTAACAATAGCTGTAGAGCAGCTGTGGCCTGACCGAAAGCCTGACTGAAGTGGGGACATAAGATTATATTTTTTATGTGTTCCGATATTTGCACGGCCATTATAGACTGCAACACTTTAGACAACGATGATAAGAGACTTACTGGGCGAAAATCAGCTGGTTCATGAGCATTACTTTTTTAGGCAATTGGAATGATTGTTGCTGCTTTCCAAGCCTCAGGAAAACAAGAACTTGTGAAACAGTGATTAAATATGTGCATCAAAGGACTTAATATGTACGGCAAAATGATTTTAATAAATTTTATTGATATACCATCCTCACCGATGGCATTAGATTTAATCTTATTTACACAAGGAGCAACCTCATACTCATCCACAGCAACGAACTCAAAATTAAATGGACTTACAGAATTATTAAATCTTATACTAACAGTAGACGGTATTTGTGTAGATAATGTGCTTGTAATAAAATTCTCATTAAGAATATTAGGGTCTACCTGACACTCGTCCGTCTTAACATTACATACATTGGCGTCGGAAGCGGGGGGAAAGGGGGGCAGTCGCCTTCCCCCCACTTTTTTAGCTAGATAAACAATTTAAAAGGAAAACTTCAAAAGTTATTCAAAATATCAGTTTTTTTACAACGATAATATTTTTGTATTATATATTTTCCTCTTCTTACTCTCTTCTTCATAAGCATGCTTGCGGATAACCATTTTCTTTCTTTGTGTTTGCAAAAAGATAGAACAAAATGTAGAGTTTCTACTGCAAACCCACCACTTCAGTTTAAAAGCACCCTTAAGTATGTAGCTTAATGCTTGTTAATTTTGCAACTCTGGTAAGAAAAAATTTGACATTTTCTTAGGGGCTTTCCATATTGGACGACATGTTGAACGATAAGTTAGATGGAAAACTAATGGGACTATTTGATTGAGCGTTCGAACGATCCAACTTGTAAAGCAACATCATTAATTGCAAGCTCTCAAGCAGAACACATCCGGCTAATAGCTAAGCAACTTTTAGATGCCCTAACAATTGAGCAGTAATTTTACATAATTGTACGATATTGTACAATCGGCAGAAAAAAACCAAAAATTTCGACTATCGTTTTAGCTTACGCATGGTACTACATGTTGTACAATCTGCCATGTTGGTCCAATGTTTTGGACCATGCGAAAGCCCCTACTGTGAATTAGCTGATGAAAATCCACCTCGACGCTTTGAAAAAACATCAAATCCGGTTCCTTCAGTACAGTTGCCATTATATGATCGGCTACGAAAAGATTATTTCGAAATTTTAGATCTTCTCTCTTTAATGAGATAACGGCTAATGAGATAAAGGCTAGAAAGAAACATTTTGGAATAATTTAAATTGATATAACTTTTTGTACCTTATTGCATTTAAACCATGTAAAGATATACCTAGTCTTGCTTTATAAAAGCAACCATTATTTCTTATATTTTCATATTACCATTTGAAAGATCCTTTAAAGAATGATCTCTAATATTAAAATTGGAAGAACTTTTAAAAATAATGAAATTTTAATATTTTTTATATATTTTTATATTTTTTTTATTTTAAACTAAAATAAAAAATTTGTTTATTCACATTCATGTTTCTTTGAAGAAATTTTGGTGAACTTTTTTTTGCACCACCATTTGTACTGCCCCCCATTTGTACTGCCCCCCATTTGTACTGCCCCCCAGATGAAATTAGCTTCCGACGCGCTTGATTACATACCCTAGCAAGTCTGAAGTTGTTCCAAAGCTTTTTGGATGGTTGTCCAGATTCTAGTTTAGACATGAAAAACTTACGTTTTGATAATTTAACAGACAAGTTAGCTGCATTTCTAGCTCTTTTGTGTTGCTCCCAATTTGCTATTGAGAGGTTTCTTTTACAACGATTGTACATTTTATTACGTTTTTTTAGAGCCAACTTAACATTATTTGTAAACCAAGGACAACATTTATCTGAAACACGACGAGAAATTAATGGAACATGTAAGTTAAACAATGCACAAATTTTAGTAACGAAGAAATTTAATTTGTCATTAACAGAACTAAAAAACCAACAATCAGACCAATTTATTGAAGATAGATCATTAAACAAAGATGCATAATCGACAGATTTATAGTGTAACGAACCCTTTTTCGTCCGTTACTAGTTTGCTGAGGTAAGCTCAGTGAGTAAACCAAGGGTTCTTACAAAACAATTTATATTCTAACGATTCCAATATTTAAATGAGAAAGCCGGTGTTTTAAGTTTTCAACTGTAATAAAATCTGGTTTTATTGTTATTTTTCATTAGTATTTTCTTATATTAGTTCAATAATTATTTACTTAATTATACTGTAACATATATATATTTATGTTATATATATATATATTATAACTTAATATAGATCTTATGTTTAATAGCTTCTGACTTCTATACTGAACGGTGGGTACACGTTCCTATGACTTCTATGCTGAACGGTGGGTACGCGTTCCTACGACTTCAATGCTGAACGGTGGGTACACGTTCCTATGACTTTTATGCTGAACGGTGGGTACACGTTCCTATGACTTCTATGCTGAACGGTGGGTACACGTTCCTATGATTTCTATGCTGAACGGTGGGTACACGTTCCTATGACTTCTATGCTGAACGGTGGGTACACGTTCCTATGACTTCTATGCTGAACGATGGGTACACGTTCCTATGCTGAACGGTGGAGACACGTTCCTATGACTTCTATGCTGAACGGTGGGTACACGTTCCTATGACTTCTATGCTGAACGATGGGTACACGTTCCTATGCTGAACAATGGAGACACGTTCCTATGACTTCTATGCTGAACGGTGGAGACACGTTCCTATAGCTTCTAACTGAACGGTGGGAACACGTTCCTATAACTACTAGCTGAACGGTGGAAACACGTTCCTATGACTTCTAACTACGTTTGAAAGGTGGAAACACTTTCGCTAGCTAGTCTCGACATGTGCACGCAGCCGCGCTTGCACCCAGACTGATTTTGGTATGCCAGCGAGTTGCCTTATATATGTTCTCACTGTGTTCTGTTTCGCCGTTCATGTGTTTTGTTTCCCTGCCTGTGTATGTGTGACTGTGTACATGCCTTTGCATGTTTGTATGTGTGTGTTTATTATTTATTTACCGAGTTTTTATTAATTGATTGTATTTGTAATCTTCTTTAAAATATTTAATACATTTTATATATTATGTATTTAAATCATTAAATAAGAAACTAACAATTCATTTAAGTTCATTAAGATTTATACGAAATTCACAATTAATTTAACTTCATTTATAAATTAAATACATTTTACTAAATTATTCATACTTCATTTTCATACAACTTCATTTTTCTTATAATACATATTTACAAGTATGTGGGGCATAAATTGTGCGATAAATTTGTGTCCTTACAATAGTCACGAAAACAAAAAGTTCCTTCCGTTTCATTTGGTGTGAGATTTATATTTAAAGAACAAAAAATAAGATCGTGGTCAGAAATAAAAGAAAGTTGGTCAAAAAGCAAAACATTAGAAACATCAGAGACAACAAAAAGATCCAATAAACTCGGAGAAGCATTAGTAGCGTAACGTGTAGGTATGCTTGTATTTACTGTGACTGTTTTCAAAAAAACTAAATTTTTGTAAATTAGTTTATTTTGAATTATGTATTTAGTGCATTAAATATGTTAATAGTGTTTATGTATTTATGTATATATTGTTTTATTTACGTAAAAAATTAATTAAAAAAATTTATAAAATATTTTTGAAAATTTTTTTTTTAAAATGGAATTTCATAAACATTCCAAAATATTAGTTTTGTGGGATGGATCATGCCCATTTTTCACAAAATGATTTTTACTGATAGTATAAAATTATTTGGCAATTATTTTTGAAATTTGAAGTACAAGCCGAAAGATATGGCTCCTCAAATAGTTTCTGAAATGGGACTTGTATGGGAGGTAGGAGTGGACATTAACCGATCCCACCCATTTTCAGTACCAAGTAAGCTATGGAGATAGGTATTCTATGTACCCAGTTTCAATCTTGTAGCTTGTTTCGTTTGCCCGTAATCGTGTTTTCAAGGAAATGTTGAACAGAAAAACGGACTGATAGACTCAAGAAGTGAAGCTAATAAAAAATGTGTATACATCTATGCCGGAGATATCTTAATCGACTTAGGGGAGGTCGCTGATCATAAATATATGCATATGTCTGTACCGGAGACGTCTTATTTTCTGCCAATTCTACCTTTATTCTCTCCCTGCAAAGACCCAAACTTCAACAACGCAAAACGTTACATCCTGTAAACCTATTCTAATGAATATTTCTATTCATTGCAAAAAAAAGTATGTGTTTATCTCAATTCGTTTAAAGTTATGATTTTTGCAACGGGGCAAGTCAAATCGAGCCACTGTGCGTTGCCTCTAAAAAAATATGTTGTACTAAGAAAATTTTTAATTTCCCAGATACCACAATAGTTTTATCGCAACAAAATAACGAGAATTTCTTAACATAATATTTGTAAAAAATATTACCCAAAATTTTTTCGTGTACCGTATTTTTTTTTAAGCAACAACTTTTCCTACAAGAGAACGTTATATTGAGAACATTTAAAGTTTTCTTATAGCTTAGCCTTTATTTAAGAAATGCTCTTTTTAGGCTCATGTTTTTATGCATATAGGATTTTAGATTAGTGACTAATCTATCCAATCTTATCCAATCCTATTGGCCCCGCCTCTTCACCCAGACATTTCATCTGATACCTCTTCCTAGCCCTGAGATTCCTTACTAAAATTAAGATAAAATTTCAATGTTGATATTTTGGGTCAGAGTTCATAAATTTAAAATCTAACATGATTCGGCACATCTATGGTACAGTACCTTTCGTATGATATACGTTTCATTGACCTTATTCTAAAATAAATATCAAAAACGTGTAAGTGTATTAATATATACGATTTTGTGCTATTTGTGTGAACATGGCTGTATATGTGCTTTACACTTATATAAATGTACTAGCTGATATACCCGGTGTTACTCGAGAGTCATTTATATAAACATTTTAATATACACTTTTCGATTAAATGTTTTTGTAAATTTTGGAATTTTGTAAAAACATGTTGAATTTAAGTTTGAGATCACTATTAAAAAATTTACCAAATAATTTTATCACTTTTTTTTCACAATCAAAAACTGTTTTTTAGTTCTAAACTGAATTTACTGGTTACTGGTAAGCATGTTACTTGCACTTCGCTAATGAAAATCATATATATATAAATCTTCCTAACTTATTTTTGTAGTTTTTACAGTTGGAAAATAACAATTGGAGTGTCTCTATATTAAAAATTATTATTAATTGAGTCTGATGATGCAATTTCTTAAATCTTCTGAATTCCTATTTTATACGGAAAATTGTACAGTCGTTTTTTAATGTAAATTGTAATGCAAAAAGGTGTAAGTTAAGAAAGCAGTCGCTTTTTAATTTTATTTTAGTGATTTTATTATAGTATATACAGCAACCTGTAACAATATTATAGACGTTAACAGTTGATCGACATAAATCCAGCTGAAAAATCTGCAAGAACAGTGCAAGAGTGCCATTATGTTATTTGCTGCAAGTTTACGCTGTGTGCGAAAAGAACTTAATTGAGTAACAGTTACCGACTTTTCTAAAATATTGGAATCGTGTCGGTAGTGCAGTACTAATTTCTAATTAATAATATTTTCCAGCATACTTTTCAGCATACTTTCGGTTAGTACGCAATCGAACCGAAAAATTTGTTCAATGCAGCCAAGCTTACAACCATGATTGGAGAGTTAAAATGTCATAAAGGTACATTTAATTGACATGGAAATTTGACTTTCAACAATATTGTTCAAATAACTCATTAAAAATGAAAAAATAACTTTTACAGCATTCTTATTCACAGTCATCTTTTCGATTATATAGTGATATATATAGAACATTTAAAGTACCATTGATAAAGAACTAAGTGACAACGGCGAAACAATGGCGAGAAAAATGACAAAACAAATTTAACAGGAAGGAGGAGGGAGGCGTGGGGAAGCGAAAATGAAGTTAGATATGGAAGATTTTTTATATAAACCAAAATGTTTATAATTACTCTAGATACACAACTTCATTCTTAAAGATAAATGAGGACGCTCAAATTATAAAGAGAATTTTAAAACAAAACACAGTTTTATTAAAAGTCTGGTATGAAAAAATAGATTTTTAGCCATAACTTTTGATTGGAAAGAGATATTGGGGTAATTTTTTCACATAAATTATTTTTGAGACTTGAATTTTTTGTTAAAAATATAAAAACAACATTTTGGGAAAAATAATTGTTTTATGAAAAAGTCATTGTACTGAAAATTTCTCCAATTTTAAAGATATGTGAGTGTTTTTGATGTCAAAATAACAAAAATTTTTTAAAATTAAATACACAAAAATCTTCGATGCTAAAAGTGTTATAGTAACAAAATTACCGTTATTTGAAAAATTTCAGAGGGGGCGTGGCAAAAACTAAGTATGTAACATTTTAAGTTGGGATTAACTAAATATGTGTACCTAGTTTGAGCGAAATCCGTTGAGCCGCTTAGATTTGTATAAAGGCCAATTAAACAAACAAATAAACAAACAGAAAATGAGTTTTATTACTAAAGATTATATATGTGTTCTTTACAATTGATTTTTACACAGTGTTTCATGACTAAATGATAGCTTTACTCATGGATGAAAAATCATCAACAAGCTCTTGAAATAAATGATGAAACGTCGCCGAATTAAACCCGTTTTGAACCACGAATAGTGTTGTTGCTCTCATAAGTGCCGTTGCAGTACTGAGCGATCAAATAAAAATTGGACAGATGATCGACAACTTTTTTGGAAATAGTTAGCCAGCTTAAAGCTGAAACTCTCAACTTATGTTCCGTTGAATTTTTTAACATTAGCTCATTTAAACTGCGTCTCTTGACTTCTCTCAAGCTAACGTTTAGCTAACTATAAGCTTTAGTCTACGTTTGCAAGCCATCGGTGGCAGTAGTAAAATCGGGATAAATCGGACAAAAAATAAACATCTCTCTCTATATATATAATTATTAAATGAAGTGTTAATAAAATTGAAAAACAGAATAACATTAAAGATGAACTTAAAGTATAATCAGATACTTCAGCAACTTTTTAACTTTTACGTCTTTAGTTTGCTATTGATTGGCGCGGCAGGAAGTAAGTAAAATTGATTTTAACGCTTATATTGAAGATATCAGTGCAATGAAGAGTTGCCAGTACAAAACTCTAAACTTGATTTGTTGCTTATAATGGGGAGGAAGATGGGTAAGGGTAGTTAGCTAGAAGGTAAGAGACGCTGGTGTAATTGGCTTTCTGATAACAGCTTTAAAAGCAGTTAATAAAAAGTGCTTTTAAATTAACATAAATTTTTGATCAAGTCATGATGTTGATAAAATTATTTATATTAAAAAATTCAATTGCAATTTTCAGCAGTGAAACTGAATTGGATTCCAATTTGTTTATAAATAATTGTGACTTTTTTATTTGTCTACGTTATTTACATGCATTTACAATAGAGTTAAGGTACGATAGCTTTTTCGCACTTTCCTTGCATTAGTTCATTCGAAGCCATGGCCATTAAATTATCTCAAAGATAATTTCTCTAAGGTACATGAATACCTTCTTTTTTAACCAGTTTTCGAGGAAAAAAATTATCGCCAAAGCATGGATTGGGAAAATCATGGACCATTTTGGCAATCTATTCTATCTTATTTCTGTACTATCTGGTGTCTTAATTTTCCATATCTTATTCTTCTACAGTTGCATCATGACTCAATTCTGTTGAATTTTGTAATTGGTTTTTCTTTTCTATAAAATTAGATTAAGCTGATGTGTTTTATAATTAAGGGTAACATTTATTGTATTTTTCCAATGAGTTGTTATTATGTTTAGTGTTAATGTTTATGCTATACTACAAACGAGCCTAGCTCTTAGTGTACATATTCAACTTAAATTAATAAATAACTAAAATAAAATAAAATAGTAGTCTCTGGATATTCCAAAGTGTCATCCAAAAGTATTGACATTTGACACAAAAATGCCCAAGAACTATATAATTTCCAAATTTATGTTGACATGGTACATTGCACTGTAAAAAGTCACTTTTTATAAATGGTTTTTTGTAAAAAAATTTTATCAGCCTAAGTCAGAGATACTTTAAGTAAGAACGAAATTATAAGAAAAGGTGATAGGTGGCAACGCCCTTTTTTAACGGTAGTTCAAATTTGTTGTTTTGTTTTTTCTTCTTTACGAGTCTTAGTAAGCAAGATATATAATAAAGGTTACGAAGCACTCTGCTAAATAGTATTTTCTTAATAATTGTTTTAAATTATGGAAAGTGTTTCTAAAAGGTGTGTAAAACAAAGAATAAACACTATTTTGTTGAAATTTCACCTTTTATTGAAACTTTACTGTTTTTAAGTGTATAATATTTTGTGCATGTTTTGTTATAATGTTGTGTTTCGTGGAGTAAAAGTGGCGGCATAGTTAGTCATACTTGAAGATTTGTACAGTTTTGGATACGACATAATATCTACTTTCGTGTGATAATAAAATTATCTGCATATCTATACATGCATCCAATTTGAGAAATTTTCATTTTTCTGAGTAAATTATAATTAAAAACGCTGAAATTTTGTAATTTTGGCTTGACAGCAATAAAGATAATGCGGCTGTTTCTAACTGGATCGCTTTAAAAATGAATAACACAGTGTGTAACTTTTTAAGTCATGGCAAAATAACCATATACGGACATTCCTACGTGATAAAAGACCAAAAAAAAGACCCCTGTCTCCCCTTTTTGTCCAAAGTCCTCCAGGTTTTTTTTATGGGTCCCCAAAGAAGTGGGGCCTCGGTGTCATTTTTGCAAAAAAATGATCATTTTCTCAAGCTCATATCTTGCAAACCGTTCGAAGTTTTGATTTACTCTCTGAGACAAAGTTGTAGCTCTTGTCATAAAAAAAAATGTGAACATATAAAATAAAAAACCTTCCTCTTCAAGGTCAAAGTCGCAAAAAACTTTAAAAAATGCAATTTTTTTTACCTTTTTTCCCCTGTTCAGGTCCATAGGTAGCAAACCGTTCAAAATTCAAGGAAATAGTCAACAACAAAATTGAACCTAAGATCTCAATAAACAACTTTTTAGAACATATAAACTTCCTAGGAATGATTCCTAACACAGTTTAGGTAGTGCTTAGGTAGCCGCAAAAGTGAAAAATTTCCCGAAATTTTTTTAATTTCATTTGTTTTTTCTTTACTTCAACATTGAGATACTATTAAGCCTTCTCCCGTAAGTGAAAAGGCATGTTGCAGGTTTCATTGTTATACTATTATCTATATATATAAAAGAAAGTGTCCGAATGCGATGTAATCCCATAACTCGAGATCGGCCGAACCGATTTGGATAATTTTTTTTTTAAAATGTTCGTTTAAGTCCAAGTTAGGTTTTTAAGGAAATAAAAATTGACCACGCCCACTTTTGCGCCCACTTTTTTGATTTATCTAAAATCATAAAAAGGCTGGACCGATTGGGATAATTTTTTTTCAAAAGTTCGTAGTAATCCAATTTAAGTTTTGTCGGAAATAAAAATTGACTACGCCTACTTTTGCGCCCACTTTTTTCGATTTATATAAAATCGGAAAACGGCTGGACCGATTTGGATAATTTTTTTTTCAAATGTTCGTAGTAATCCAATTTAAATGTTTACTGAAAGAAAAATTGACCACGCCCACTTTTGCGCCCACTGTTTTGATATCTATATATATAAAATTAAGTGGCAAAACTTCCTGTTCGCATACTCCTCCTAGACGGCTTGCCCGATTTCAATGAAATTTTTACGGGTGATTGGGGTCTTTGTGGAGGGTGCACATAAGAAATTGCATGTGTGTATCTTTGCACGTTTTGTGCCACACCCCCTTTTGTCGCCCACAAATCAATAAAAATGCTGTATTTAAGACGGTTTTGGTCGTATTAAATTAAAATTTGGTAAATAAGTTCGTATGATAACTATAATTAGCTTTGAAAAAAATGGGCGTGGTCACACTTCATCTACGCCTACTTTTAAGAAAATATCAAAATACTTCGAAACCATTGGTCCGATTGAGCTCAAATTTTGTAAGTACGCTTTGCTTTGAGTACGAGATGGTTTAAGGGCAATGCCACACCCCCTTTTACCTCCCATATATAAATAAAAAATTGTTGTTATCGAATAGCTTTAGAGTTATGGGTCGCACAGCTTAGAAATTCGGTATTCGACCAAATTTCCGATATCGTATTGCTTTGAAGTTATAGGTTGACAGCGTAAGAATTCGGTATTCGACCTAAATTTATACATGCATTTTCAATACTTACATTTTGTCGTCGTAGGGCAAAGGGGAGTGGCACTTCCCATACAACCCAACTTTGTGCTATCAAATAGTTTTAGAGTTATAAGTCGTACAACGCCGAAATTCAGTATTCGACCTCAATATACACATGCAGTTTCATTGATTCAATGTATGTTCATTGGTAAGAGGGGCGTGGCACTTCCCATTTAACGTAAATTTGCGATATTGAATATCAGCGTCAGAATTCAGTATTCAGCCCCAATTTATACATGCAGTTTCATTAATTACATTTTATGGGCGTACGACAAGGGGGCGTGAAACCTCCTATTTAACCCAAATTAGAGATATCAAATAGCATTGGGGTTATAGGTCTCACAGCTTTGGAATTCAGTATTGGACCTCAATGTACACATGCAGTTTCATTGATTACATTTTATGAGCGTTGATCAAGGGGGAGTGGCACCTCCCATACAACGAAAATTTGTGATATCGAATAGCTTTGGAGTTCAAGGTCGCACAGCGTCGGAACTCAGTATTCGACCAAAATTTACGCTTGCAGATTTACTGATAAAATTTTTTAGAGTTTGTCGGGGGGGCGTGACACCTCCAATTTAACCCAAATTTGCGATATCGAATAGATTTGGAGTTATAGGTAACTCAGCCTCAAAATTTAGTATTCGACCTCAATGTACTCATGCAGTTTCATTGCTAAAATTTTATGGGCGTAGGGAAAAGGAGAGTGGCACCTCCCATACAATCAAAATTTGTGCTATCGAATAGTTTTGGAGTCATATGTCGCACAGTTTTGGAATTCGCTATTCGACCGCCATGTAGACATCCAGTTTAATTGAATACATTCTATTACCGGTGATGAAGAGGGAGTGGCACTTCCTATACAACCCAAATTTGTTATATCGAATAGCTTTGTGGATATAGGTCGCACAGTCTCAGAATTCAGTATTTGACCTCAATTTAGACATGCTGTTTAACTGATAACATTTTATGGGCGTTTGAATAGGGAGAGTGGCAGCAACGCGCCGGGTTTCAGCTAGTTAATTTTATAAATCTTAATTCTTAGGTGGTATGGGTTGACATTTAGAGTTAGGGTGGTAACAAAGAGTAGTAGCATAGATATTTAGTAATTTAGTAATTAGTAATTTAGTAATTTAGGAGTTGGCGGCTTTGGTGATACAAAATTTTCAGGTGCAAGCACTGGTAGTGTGGCTGTTACAGTTGCTTTATAACTTTTGTTCCTCTCAGCATATCGATTTAGACCACATGCGTAATTTACGCATGCATAGCAACTCGTTTCATCATGATCACCTGGGAGATTAATCCAGTTTACCGGCTTACAATACTTCATACTATGTTTGCCTCCACTCAACCATGCCATGCGATTGTTATAACATTGGCGACACACTGTATTAGGTGTGTAATTTTCACCGGTCAAATCTACTTTGTCGAAAAACAACTTATATGCTTTCTTGAATTGACTAGTTAAAAGATTCTTTTCCAATGTTGTAGAACATTTTTTTCTGATTTGATGACCGCAAACGTAGCAAAATAAATCAATATTTTCACACTGCATATTGAAATTGTCAGTTGCCAATGTTGTGTGCGAATTATGCTGTAGCACTTTCACTTTTTTACTTTCACTTCATAACTTTCACCGCTGAGCTCTCGTTGACGTCGCGCTGTGTAATGCCTCGATGTGAGCGTCGTGTTGCTTTTATATTGTGTGCTGCGTCCCTTGTTGCGTGTGCTGAGCTTGCTGCATTGCCTGTGCTGCTGCGGTCTGTGCGTAATCGCGTGATACCTAAGCGCTACTTAAACGGTGTTAACCCTTGGACAAACACATGGTTCTGGCCAGGCATATTTCATTTTTGAGCGTTAATTAAACATACAAGACATTAAACATGACAAGAGCTACAATGTGAATTCAATGCAGATGTTTGCTTCCAGGTAGTTTTTTGATAGAAGTTTTTTTGATTTTATATGTTCACATTTTCATCTTTATGACAAGAGCTAAAATGTGTTTCCAGGTATTTTTTTTTATATTTTGGGTTACTTTTATGTGAATTCAATGCAGATGTTTGCTTCTAGGTAGTTGTTTGACAGTTTGGGCACGGGAACTCACCCACCAGCTTGAGAATTTTCATTAGAATGCACTTACTATCAGTGACAAGTACTGATAACAATGACTGACAATTATTTACGTTCAAAGTTTTGAAATCAATTTTTTTTTAAAAATCGCTTATTTTCTTACACTTCAAATGTTTTTTTTACTAAGGCTGTTTTTGAGAAAACCAGATTTTTATTAAAACAGTGAGGTTAAAAATCTTTTTTTTTTAATTTGCCCCAATGAGTTAATAAAAATTAACATATTTATATACAGATTTATTCCGTTTTCAAAGATCTTCTCAACTATACCCATCTCAACCAGATCGGATAAGAAATGGGTAAGATATAAGCGATTATAATATACTCAAGCTATAAAGGCCTATATCTCAAAAAGTTGGATCGGCCTCCTTAAAAAAACTTTGGGGTTTTAATCAGCGCTGTAAGCCCTACCAGGCCAGAGAAAATTGGCGCATTTTCCATAAAGTAAATTTGTTCGTGAAAGCGGAAAATAAAAAACACATTTTGGGCAATTTTTCGCTCATTTTTTAAAGTTTTTTTGCGATTTTGACCTTGAAGATGAAGGTTTTTTTGATTTTATATGTTCACAATTTTTGTTTTTTATGACAAGAGCTACAACTTTTCCTCAAAAAGTAAATCAAAATTCCGAACGGTTTGCAAGATATGAGCTTGAAAAAACGATAATTTTATTGCAAAAAATGACACCGAGGCCCCACATCTGTGGGGGCCCATAAAAAAAAACCTGGAGGACTTTGGGCAAAACTGGGATACAAAGGTCTTTTTTTTGGTCTTTTATCACGTAGTGGTGTCCGTATAAGGTTATTTTTTTTCGTGTTGCACTGTGTAATAATATTGATGATGAAGAGATGTCATTGACAAAAAGGAAAACTCAAAACTTTTGTAGTGTTGGTAGGAAAAAGTGGGTGAAATATAACGGATGCTTTACAATATTTCGTCAATATGAGCAAAGCTGGTTAGAGAGTGAGACTGAGTTTAGAGTATATGTAAAAAAACCAAAAAGGGGCAGGCCTTAAACAGCAGGTTATTAGTCCAAGCTGCGTCCATTTCAGCACAATCTTCCAAAAATGTTGATTTTAATTATATTATATTACATCTATATAAAGAAGCAGCTGCTTTTCCATCGCGTCCAAGTAAAATTAGAAAAAGACTCACCACTGATCCTCAAACTCCGTTGCCTTTATCTACGGAAGAGGCGTTGAGCTTTTTATTGGAAAATAATTTCACCAAACAGCAATATGTAAACATGAGGGAGGGATATATATCCCGCATACAATAAATTTCTTAAATACAAATCGAAATGCCGACCCGATGGCATAGTAGCCACAGATATTTCGGTAAAGGTTCCTCTACAAAATACGGTTGATCATATAGCAAATCGAATTCTACTTTGTTAGCAAGACGTTTTAAATCAATTAGAAACAGTAAGTGGGACAAATTTGATTTTTAGTTATGGCTTTGATGGATCAACAGGACATAGTTTATACAAACACCAGTTTACGGGCAATATACCCGAAACATTAGACCAATCCCTGTTTATTACATCGATTATACCTTTAAAGTTAATAACATCAGATCATACAATTATTTGGTTAAATCGGTTGAATAAGATTTTCCACACGACTTTAAATCGAATTTGTTAAAGAAAGCAAAGAGCACATCACAAATGAAAATATAAGTTTGGACAAGGAAATATCTGAGTTGAACCCTTATACACATATACAGGGTCCGCCAAATAACTTTTTTTTTTTTTTGAAAATTCTATAAAAAAAACTACTGAATATTTTCTCAAATTTCTTTTTTTATTTAAAAGTACAATCCTTTCGGTTAATAATAAAAAATAATTTCATTCAAATGGCTGCCTCGGCTGGCCATGCAGTAGCCCATACGATCGGTCCAATTTTTAAGCACATTATCGATTGTGTGCAGCTGTATTTCACCAATGGCTTCACGAATATTGTCCTGTAATGCGTCAATTGTCTCTGGCTTATCGGCGTAACACTTATCTTTGAGGGCACCCCACAAATAATAGTCCAACGGTGTCAAATCGCAGCTTCGAGGTGGCCAAACGACATCAGCTCTGCGGCTGATAATGCGATCTTCAAAAACAAGGCGCAAAACATCGAGTGTAGCTTCGGCTGTGTGGCACGTAGCGCCGTCCTGTTGAAACCAAATGTTGCCAATATCCTCCTTTTCAATTTTTGTGAACAAAAATTCGTTCAACATGGCCCAATAACGATCGCCATTGACTGTAACGGCCACTCCTTGCTCATTTTCGAAGAAAAATGGCCCAATTATTCCTCTGGACCAAAATCCGCACCAAACAGTGACTCGTTTTGGGTGCAGTGGCTTTTCAATGTATGCGTGCGGGTTTTCTGTGCCCCAAATGCGACAATTTTGCTTGTTTACATACCCGCCAAGATCAAAATGAGCTTCATCTGAAAAGATGATTTTTTTGGAAAAATTTGCATCTTCTGTAAGTCGATCGCAGGCCCACTTAGCGAAGCGAAAACGCATTGGATGGTCAGTTGGCTTCAACTCCTGAACAAATTGGACTTTGTATGGCGTCATACCAAGGTCTTTATGCAAAATTCGTCTCAATGATGTCTCCGAAATGTTCAATTGTTGAGAACGACGGTGAATTGATGTTGATGGCGCTTCACGCACACTTTCTGCCACAGAAGCAATATTCTCGGGTGTACACACTGCTTTTGGCTTTTCACGCTTTGGTTTATCGATGAGGATGCCAGTTTCTTTCACTTTTTTCACAAGATAATGAATATACGGAGCTGATGGTGCTTCTCTTCTTCCAAAATCCGTACGCAATTTTCGCACACATTCTGCAACATTACCATGATTTTCAAAGTAATGTTGCAATATTTCCCAGCGTTGTTCAAGCGTATACACAACCATATTCGTTCACCGGAAGGATAAAACTAATTATTTATCAAATCATACATTTTGAAAGACGATAGAAAAATTATCATTAAATATAAACTACTCATGACGCTAATATATGGAAAGGTTTTAAACGTTCTAACTGGAACGAAATCAACACAATTTATGGCAATAAACGCTATAAAGTCAAAAGTTTTTCA
Source organism: Dichetophora obliterata (assembly GCA_963920525.1). NCBI lineage: Eukaryota > Metazoa > Arthropoda > Insecta > Diptera > Sciomyzidae > Dichetophora > Dichetophora obliterata. The sequence continues at coordinate 45,997,641 of OY986435.1, read as the reverse complement.
ACTAAAACCAAGTACATTAATAAATGGCATAAGTCCACTGCATGCATGGATACGGTGCTTTGAGTTCGTGGTTCACCTTGCTTATAGAAAGGATCTAAGACAATGCAAATTTGAAATGAGAAAGAAAAAGAGATTTTAAAGCAATGCAAAATTGAAATACAAAAAAATTTTGGGAATTAATGGGCCTCCATGTTGATGAACCCAAAGCAAACGGTAGTGGCAATTCCAACGATGGTAAATCAAAAAGAGCGTTTTCTGATACTGAAATGTTTGCATCTATTACTGGTATTGACGTTATGTTCTTGCAACGCTTATTTATAATTTTGATTTCGATTTCATGCGAATATGAAATCGATTCAAAAAAAAAAATTAGTGTCTTCTGTGAAGATACTGCAAAGCTATACTTTAAAGAATATGCCTGGTATCAGGCCAGGTCAGCAACGTTGCATACAATTTTAATACACGCCTCACATATATCAGAAGCTTCTATTGTGCCTCTTGGAATCTTAGCTGAGAATGCATCTGAAATGCGCATTCTAGAAAGGACTTGAATCCATATTATGGTGGATGTTTTTAAAAGAGCAATAGATTCCTCAGATCGTCCCTTATCCAGCTTGTGCTTGCAGAAACGAAATAAAGCCAAACACAGAATGCAATTGCCGAGTGCAGTGATTGACAATTTAAAAATTCCCGATGTTTCTTGTAAATCTGAGTTACCATTTACATCAAGAACATGCTTAAATGATTTTTCTTACGATTCTGATGAAGATGTTCCAATTCTCTTCAATTTACCATTTGAATTAGATGCTGACGATGGTAAGCATTTAAGTTTTTTTTTTAAATTTTCCTAAAGGTTTTTTTTTATTTTTTTCAAATTAAATACCGAGTGACTAAAATTGCCTTATTATTATTAGCATTAATGTCTTTATCTGTTAGTTTTAGTATGTTAAAAAATTTCCTTAATGAATTAAATTTTTTATGTTGAAAATACACTCTTACAGAAATATCGCAATCAAGCGCGTCGGAAGCTAATTTCAATGGGGGGCGGCAGTACAAATGGGGGTGTAAAAAATAATTACCACAATTTTTTAAAAGAAACATGAATATGAATAAACAAAGTTTTTATTTTATTTTCAAAATAAAAAAAAATTTAAAAAAAATAAAAAAATATTAAAATTTCATTATTTTTAAAATTTTTTCCAATTTCGATATTAGAGATCATTTTTTAAAGGATCTTTCATATGGTAATATGAAAATATAAGAAATAAATGTTGCTTTTATAAAGCAAGACTAGATATATCTTTACATGGTTTATATGCAATAAGGTACAAAATATTATATCAATTTAAATTCTTCAAAATGTTTCTTTCTGTCCTTGCGAGAAACAAACTCTTTCACCACCTCCATCGAGTTCAATTCTTCGGTTTTATCTTTGTGAATGTGTATAAATGCCGCATGAGTAAGTCGTTTCTGTGTCATAGTTGCTCGAAGATACGTTTTAAGTCGTCTTAGTGCACTAAAAGGACACTCAAATGAAGCTGCTGATGCAGGCACAGTCAAAACCAAAGCAACACGTTTTTCAACTTCATTCAATACTTTTTCAGTATATCCGAATTTTTTTCAAATTGAAATTGCAGTAGAAACTCTACATTTTGTTCTATCTTTTTGCAAACACAGATAAAGAAAATGGTTTTTCGAAAGCATGCTTATGAAGAAGAAAGAAAAAAGAGAAAAATATATAATTAAAAAATATTATCGTTGTAAAAAAACTGATATTTGGAATAGCTTTTGAAGTTTTCTTTTTAAATTGTTTATCTAGCTTAATAAGCGGGGGGGGGTAGCTGCCCCTTTTCCCCCGCTTGCTACGCCAATGATCGCAATACATGATTTTTATTTTCATAGTAGGCGTGTCAGTTTTGTAAACCCGCCCATTTCTTATGGGGGCTCTTTAACATTCATAAGAAGCAAATAGGTAACATTCCGTCGTTTTATATAGGCTCCCTAGTTATATGCCTCAAAAAGTGGCCCGCTGGACCACAGTCCATTGGGTGGGTGGCACAGTGTACCGCCTCCATGCACAGAGAATTTAATCCACTATCGCAACCAAATTAGTGCCCTACCGACTTAGTCGATTGCTGATAACTTTTAAAAAGGTGATCACCTCAACTACCTGATTTTGAATAGCCTTGATTGTAGCACTTCGTTGTAAGCACGGTGCTCATAGTTTTATGAACAAACCTTTAATCCATTCAACCTCCATTCAGTTAAACTAACGAGTTTTTTAATCGTTTTAACCTAAACTCAATTGTGTAAACGTAAAATTTCGATTGTATGAAAGGAGCTGTTATCCGTTTTGACTTCCACTCGGTTGTATGAATGAACCTGTCAACCATTTTGACTTTAATTCAAAATAGTTAAATGAATGGACCCATTGATCTTTTCTGCCAACAATATGTTCACAAAAAAGTTTTTTTAAGAAATATTCACACAATATAAAAGTGAATTTTTGTTTATCATATAATATATAATAGATAATCACAAAAAATATAAAAGATAATTACAAAAACAGAGATCGTTACATATGAGTATAGAAAAATTTATTACATAGGCTGACTTCATAAAAGCATTTATCATTGCACCAGTGTGTTGTATTTTGAATTGATCCGAAGCTTTTGAATTCAAAACTACAGTTTTACATATATTTTCATATGACAAAGAAATTACATATATTTTTTTTAACAACACTTTAACAAGGAAATTTTCCCAAAACGTTTTGAACCAATCACGTTTAACAACTGTGAGAAATGAAATACAAGCATCTTGCGATTAAAGTTGGCTTACTTAACTTCGTGTTTGTGAAAGCATGTCTGATTCGCTCGATACACGCAGAGAAAAGATATGGTTGAGACATGATTACTGCAATAATAATTTGTTTACTAAAATTATTGTACTATTTCTGCAAACACAAATTTTTGCCTTAATAAAGTCAATATTAACTAATGGTGGTACCAAAAATAACATTATAGTTGAAATCATAACATCATTGAAATCGTCTACATACTATGATTGCCTCAACTATTAGTTGCAACAAAAATGTTGTAGTTCTGTCAATCATGATAAATGTGAATATTATTGTAGAGACAAACATATTAGAATTTTAAATGTTTGTCTGAACTATTCTTTGATTGTTGGCAAACAATCTGCTTCGTTTGGCAGAACATAATAACGAAAAATCAAAAGAATTCATTGTGTCTGAACAGTTTGCAGGAAAAACTTTCACTTTATTCAGACACAATAAGTTTTATCGATTCCTGGCTATGTGCCGTTTCCTTTGTCAATTGTTTAATTATTGTGTTTTGTTTGATAAATCACCTTATCCTAAAAACAGCACTCATAAAAGTGACATTTTCGACTTTAATTGCAGCAAACATATTTCTATTTACCGTAAATATATTTCCTACTCATCCTATTTAGCCTTTATTTAAAAACAGCACGCAGAAAAGTGACATTTTCGACTTTACTTGTAGCAAACATATTCCTATTTACCGTAAATATATTTCGCAATTCTAACCATATTTTGTTTATCATAAATATTGCTATTTTTGTGGCAATGGTAGTGTGCGTGGCTCGTAAGCGAAAAAGCCGCGGTTTAAATCCCAGCTCGGACAAAAAATTTTATCAAAAAGATTTTTCAATTGAATTAATATTTCTGTTCAGCACAGACAATGGCAAACCTCTAGAGATATATTAATTAATAGCTGTGGAAATTGGAGTGCATAAAAATAAAAATATTGTTTCAATAATATTCTGGATCCTAAAAATAAGTTCATAATATAGTTGTTGCAATCATTTTATTTTCGACCCAATAAAATAATAATGATTGTTTCAATAATATTTTGATTCCTTTCTTAATATAGTTGTAATCATTTTATCATGATCAAAGAAATTATTATATGTTTAAGAACATGTTAGCAACAATCATTTAGCAACAATCATTTAGCAACAATCATAATCCGAATCATACTAAGATCCTCTTAAAACTTGGTTGTTGCAACTATGTTTTTTCTCTGCGTGTAAGTCGGATGGTTTGACAAACTTTCAGTTGCAAGATTGACTGTTGAGATTGACGCAACTAAAGGAATCTGATTAATTTAATAACTTCCGAAACTCGATTGCAACGTCAAAAGAATGCTATTGCCATAACTTACAATTTGGTTGTTAAACTTTTTTTTTGTTCACTTGTTTGCAATGGCTTCAGTTAGTTACCTCAGACAAATTATGTTTCTTATAATGGAAAAAAAAGTTGAAATAATTAAAGTTGCGCGATTCAAGCAACTAATATGTCATATTTTCATTTCAACTGAACAAAAATTTGGAAATGAGGCGACTGCAAAGTAACGATCATACGCGTTAATTAGAAATCAATTGCGCTTATATCATTCTAGTTACATTGAGAAAATTTCAGTTGTAGCAATTTTCTTCCGATGACCCCAAATAATATTAATTTCCCGCAACCTTACGCCTATAAATTAATTTTCTGAGTGCATACAACGGATGGACAAAAATGGAAGGAGTATTTTGTTTTTGATGCATGTCACAGGAAAGAACCGGAAATAACCGAATCTTCTGCCGCTTTTCTGATCTTCTGAATGTAAAAGTGTTGCTCTGATTTAAAATTTCGGATCCTCAAATGCACACAATTTCATATAAATTTAAATTTAATTTCATAGCAACTGCGATTTAATTTTAAGAAGAACTTAATTTGTCGCATACAAATCAATATTGCCATGACACGTGTGACACTAAAAATACTCTATCAAAGGATCGATAATAGAATTCTATACAAAACGTTTAATAATTGTGTGATATAAAAACCACTTAGAAGTATATTTTTGAGTTTAATCCTTAAGCATAGTACTCTGTTCAGTTTCATGTGAAATTCCACTCAAATCTCCAAACAAAAAGTGACAGCTGCAAACAAGCGTGGAAATTTTCACAACATGTTCGTCAGAGCAGTACTTTGTTTCGCTGCGTAAAATGATCGCAACATGTTTCTAAGCAACATTTCTTCACAACAATTAAATTGTACTGACTATTTATTTCGAAGTGAAAAGAGAGATATATGAAATCTCCCAACTTATTCTCTAAGTCTCTCTGAGAAACGTTTTCATAGAAATTCCTCGCAACGAACTTTAAATAAGAAATTTCACGCAACAAATAAATAGATGTTGCCAGCTAAATTTCACGCAAACGAACAGAGTACTAGGCTTTAAGCATCGATTTAATATATAGTAAAGCGTAAAGCTTTTACAGAAATCTTCCCGTTTATGTTGCGAGAGATTTAATATGCTCCATGTAGAGATCATACTCAGGGTTGCCACTTGTAAAAAAATTTAGTTACCTAATTTGATCAAAAATTTACCAAAAATAAATATAAATTAACTAAATAAACAAACATTTTTTTAAAGTAAGAAAATCAATAAAATTATAATTTTTGTTAATAAAAAAATGTATTCAACATTAAAATGCTTAAAAGTAATTAACAGAAATAGTGTTGAAATAAATTTAGTAATATTATTAAGTATTACATTTTTCTTGTTAAAAATTTCTTATTTTTAATAACTAAAAATCACAAGATAAGTAAAATTCATAAAATCCTATACTTATAAAAATGAGACGAATTAGATAAAAACATATATAAAAAAGTACAACTTTTTTCTTGTTTAAAATTTATTTATTATATTAATATTAAAATCACAAATTAGTCGTAAATTCAGGTAAACGTATTTTTTTTTGTCACAAAACAAAACAAAAAATTTTAAGATAATAGTATAAAAATGAGATCCTTATCTTTTTTATTTGAAATAAGTAGGAACTAAAAAAATATGCCGCATTCATTGGCAATGAATATGGATTATAAGAACGTAAATGAATAAATACAAATATATGGCATTTAATGCTTTAAAAAATTATCGGTTTCCTCAAGTTTAAATTTTAATCATTTTTTAATAACTAAAAATCAGAAACTACACAGTTTGTTTGTTTTATAGGATATCAATTCTAACTACGGGCACGGATTTTAAATAAAAGGAAACTTTTTCACCATCACCTCAAGTTAAGGAGTTATGAATAAATATGATATACAGTTCTTTTTTCAAATAACTGCTCCTAAGCGCAAACTCTTGCAAAGTATTTAAAGCTTTTGCTGATATCTTTTAAAGTTTTAGAAAAACATATTGTGAAAGAAATGAAAATTTTATGAAATTTATTCAAAGCAATTTTAAGCGGCTGGAAAACCCTAATTTTTCAGTAAGTTACTTTAGAAATTTTTTCTATAATCAATTTATGTTATTTCAAAATATATCTGGAATTATCCACAATATCTGCAAAGGTCAAAAGAAAGCTTAAAGTTCAAAGACAAAAGATATTTTTATGATTCAGACATTTCACGGTAGCAAATATGTTTATTATGAAAAAGTTTTAAAATTTATGATTTTCAAGGCCATTATCTTCAAAAAAAAAAGCTGAAAAAAATTTATTTACAAAAATGTTTAGACCTTATCAGCCGTATTATGAATAACTTTTCAAGTGGAATTGAAAAAGAGAGTTTTCATTATTAAGATAAACCTCAAGAATATTCACTAAACTTAACAAGAAGAAAAACATTCAGGAAAAAATAGCTTAAAAATGTCCAAGATGTTCTAGAGCTTTATCTTAAAAATAAAAACTCTCTTTTCCGATTCCTCGTGAAAAATTAAGCATGATAGGGATAAATATTTCCTAATCAAAGCTGCCAAATACGATCGAAATTGACTGATGCAGTTTAAAGATATTATTCTGTTAGAACATAACAGGTTTTTACCTTTTTGCCTATAACTCCTAAACTAAAGCTGATGGCGAAAAAAATCTCAATTTTTAATCTAAAAAACTTCTTCTGGTGACCACACATAATGAGGCTTGTCTCTCATTTCGCAGAGTTCCTTTGAAATCATTATGCTATTTATTGTATAACAACCCAACTTGTTTCGTAGCTTCGTTTTTATAAGAGACTTCTTTGTTAACGTTAAATTTCAAAATTGGAATATTTTGACATGATTCGAAATATTTTCAGATGATGGGTTCGGAAAACTAAGAGAAATTTTCAATACAAAACATAAAGTTTATGCTGCACTAAAAATGTTTAATGTAAAATTAAATTCAATTTTTTATGTAAATCTTGCAAACTGATTATTTTGAATTTTTGGAAAAACTAAAGGAAAAAGCTACCAAAACTATAAAATTTACCAAATTACCAGGTCAAAAATTATCTACCAAATTTGGTAATTAATTACTAAACTGGCAACCCTGAGCTCACTGCTCTTTTTGTGCTCAGCTAGCGCAAAAAACCACCGCCATCTTCATAAGGAAACAAAGAGTAATATATTTTCGATTCAGACAAACAAACGCTATTAAATAATTTATATATAACTTAAATGCTTTGATATTTTTGTTCATTTTCGTATCTTCTCTCAGAAACGAAAATCTTCTAAAAAATCCTTATGTCCCTCTCTCGAATGTCATTTATAAGTATTTTTGGGGTAGCTAAAGTCAAAAGTTTATTTTTTTGTGATGACCACGCCCACCTACAACAGAAAAGAAACATAAAAATAGGCATAACTCTGGTGTTAATGCAGCAACAGTAACATCTTAGCTCATCAACTATTATGAGTATAGAATTACGTACTACTACACTATAATATCAACATGATTGAACTATGGACACGCCCACCTCCCATAGTAACTTGATGAAAAAGTAGGTATGAATGGGCTAAAACAACAAAAATCAAAACGATAATCAACAAGTTCTTAAATATATTAACGATACGCGTAGTGCATATTCAATATCAAAAATGCCGGATCGAAATTTTGCAACCCATCTTCGGCACTGGCGTACGTTTTTCCTTGGTTGAACAACATTTTTACCTTTTCGATGGCAAATAAGTAAAATATGCCGAAAATGCTGCTTTTCACTTTCCATTCAACTGTAAAAATATACAATGGTTATGCGGTTTAAGTCTGAAGTTGGTTGTTGAAAAATATAATTTAATGAAAACGCGAAATTCCTTTCCAAAAAACCCAATAGTACACATATGTTATGTAGTTTTTCATTGATAATTTATTTATTTATTTATTTATTTATTGAATTATAATGGTGTACAGTAAGACTTAGTCTTTTTTAGTACTTCATTGGAGTTTAACAATTCGGAATTTTATAGATTTTAACTTAATACTAACATTTGCTTAGAACTATTTAAAATAACAATATCAAAAACACGAATACAATACGAAATGATAAATTATATGAAATATAAAAGATAATTAGAACTAGGAATTAAATAACTTAATTAAATCATTAATTAAATTAGATAACAAATTTAAAGTTAATTGAAGATAATAAATTATTCGGTATAGAGAAGTTATACGGTAGAGAGAAGTAAAGTTATACTAGAAAGAGAAGTAAGGCACAGATAAAGAAGAAAGAATAAAACAGCCATAACACTATGCAGCACTAAAATCTTGAACCAACTGAGACCCCAAAATCTGAAAGCTTATGATGGTGGAAGAAAAACCCCAGCTGGTTTTTGAATTATTAGCTAAGGTTTTTTTTTTAATTAATTTTTGAAGTTTTCGACTGGGGGGTGGATTTTAGTACTATTTTCAAAAAACATGTACTGATTCTTAAGTGTATATCTCGTGAACTATGCGAAATATTTCTTGTCTCTCTTCGGCAAATTTTTAGCTCTTAATCAGTTCTAAAAACTTTACCTTGAGATAAAATCAAAAAAACAACAACATCTTACTGTCATAGATTTTTATTGTTGATGATGGAAAATATAAGGACACTTCTAATATTTTAAAATAGCAGCTTAGAAAAATTGATGTTTTTGAACATAAGGAATGAAAAATAAGGACACTTCAAATCTTTTTAAATATATATTGAGCTTTAGTCATCGCTTTCGGAGCTAGTCTCATCATCTGAAAACATGTTTCCGACCGTTTCGCTAGCTTTATTTTCGTATGAAAATACTTTACAGCTAGACCAGCATACTTCCCCAAGCATCGCATCTATTTTTTTCCCTTTAAACCGCTTTTCCGTCGGGACGGTTACTTGGTGGAAGCGCTCACCTTGCTCATCAGATTCTGTTGGCAATTGTTTTTCGAACTCTTCCAAATGGTTATTTAAAAAGTGAAGTTTTAATGTCATAGACACACCGATTGCTTGGAATGACTTAAGCATATTTTTTACTAAAACTTTCCATTCGTCGTCTCGATTTTTTCCTAAGACTCTTTCTATCACTGCCTTAAGTGCGTCCCAAGCAGTTAAGTCCTTTCCGTGCAAAACAATATTGAAATCTTCACTTTTTAGCAACTTTCGAATGTCTGGTCCATTAAGTACGCCTGTTTAAAGCAAACAAAAAAATGCACAAAAAATAAATACAAATTTGAAGAGATTAGTTAAGAAGTACATTACCGGCTTTAATTTTTTGATCACTGAGTCTTGGAAAAATTTTCTTAAGGCAGTGAAATACGTTGTTCTTATTTTTCGTTACCGTCTCTATAAACTTCTTCGTTATGCCCAACTTAATATGCAGCGGTGGCAACAATATGTCACTTACATTTTTTATTAGTGGCTCTGCTGTCATGTCTAAAGTGGAATCTTTCACTCCCGACTTTCGTTTTTCCCACGTGTGCGAGTAGTGATCGACTTTTGCTCGTGTGTCCCAACGGCACAGAAAGCAATAATACTTTGGCCATCCACCCTTTATGCCTTGCAAAATATTGACAACCTTAAGGTCGCAACAGATTTTCCATAAATGATCTGCGTATTTAAGGTCTCTTAGCAAAATTTTCATTGTTGCATAGCATTCCTTTAAGTCCATTTCTAAATTCAGCAGTAAAATTTGTTTTTTGCGTTTTCATTGAACGTTTGGGCACATAAATTCCACAAACGTAGCAAAACAAGTTCAGCTTCCAACACTTTTCCATTTCAACTTTTTCTTTCTGCAATATATGCCGGAATATAAACGTGCAATCAAAACAATAAAAATTTTTTGACATTTGAAATACGCCGTTATTTTGTATCAAACAATCATTCAAACGGACTGTGTTTACATGGTACAGATTTCTCTGCGCCATGTGGACGGTGTTTGTCGCTGCGACATGTCTTTAATAAAAAACTCTTTCAATAAACTTTTGTCATATATTGTCTGGTGGAGTTCGTAGCAATTTCTGAAATAAGTGTGAAAAACCATAGAAAAATATGACGAAATTTTATGATTTTTGACAGTTTTGAGTAAGATGTTGTTGTTTTTTTGATTTTATCTCAAGGTAAAATTTTTAGAACTGATTAAGAGCTAAAAATTTGCCGAAGAGAGACAAGCAATATTTCGCATAGTTCACGAGATAAACACTTAAGAATCAGTACATGTTTTTTGAAAATTGTACTAAAATCCACCCCCCAGTCGAAAACTTCAAAAATGAATTAAAAAAAAACCTTAGCTAATAATTCAAAAACCAGCTGGGGTTTTTCTTCCACCATCATAAGCTTTCAGATTTTGGGGGTCTTAATTGGTTCAAGATTTTGAAGTTGGAAAATGTGCTACTGTGTAATTTATTGATTTAAAGATTTGAAATAGTTAAAGATGGATTGTTTGAAGTTGGTTCGTGAATTAATTTGTTTTAAAAACATAGGTAATGCATTCCAAAGTTTAATGGTACTGATGAAAAAAAATCTACTACTGTTAAGGTAATTACACCTAGGAACAACAAAGTTTGTTGACCGTTGAGATTGGAAAAACTGCAGTTTTGTATAAAGGTATGAAGGGCTTTGGGTGCAGATAATATTGTGAAGAAATAAAATGTTGCGGATGTTCAAATACTCAACCAGTCCATAGCCAAGAATGCCTTTACTTCTTAGAGAAATATGATCATAACGATTGACTCCATGTACATATCTAGCAGCACTATTAAATGCCACAAGAAGTTTGTGCTGGGATTGTGAGTCAAGCTGACTATAAACGACATCAAAGTATGTAATATGCGGCATAATTAATTGCACAACAAGTCTGCGACGAGTTTCAATAGGCGTGAAGTCCGAAGAAGTTCGTAAGTCCCGTATATTTTCCCTATGGTGTTATTTATATGGTCAACACAAGTCAGTTTTGAATTAATTATAAATCCCAAGTTTTTTACTTTAAGCACAAATTCAAGTTGCTCATCTCCAATAAACAGGGGAGGAATATCATTTACGCCATAAAAAATACCACCATATGCATTAAGGGTCATAGTAGTATATAGGTAGTTTGGACTAAGAACATTTGATTGAGATTGCCAAAAGCCTTCAAGTCTTAAAACGCTGGCCGTTTAGTGAAAACTACAAATCATTGAACCCTTGCAATATTGATAGAACAGCTTGAATCTTCAAACTGATTCGTCCCTTTTGTGCACAATTGTTGTGTATCCATTTTTGAAAATTTTTCTGCTTAATGAAAATAAGTTTTCAATTTCCAAATAAACACATAAAAAATTGCAATTTATTTTAAACTGTTGTTTAAACAGTATTAACCTTCAAAAGCTTTTAGTGTCAATTTGACACTATTTTATAAAGAAAAACCTTATATCTTTCTTATTTGTACTCAAATCCACTTGGGATTTTGGTACAGTGTGAAAATCATGCCTACATGTGTATTTTAACTTTGAAACCATTCAAATAGATGCCGTTGTTAAGCTGTACAAAAAATTTCCTTCAAACGATGATTAGTGTCAATTTGACACTCATCAAGTGCAAATCTGCACAAACATAAAAAATGGGCCCAAACCTTACCGTACCTAGTTAATAACAATCAAATTTTTATTTTTAACATTTTTAATATTTTCTTACTCCTTTTTGAGTTTTTTAAAGTAAATATTTTAATATAATATGAAAATAAACCGAAAATTTGGTTTTCAGTGGTATAAAACTTAATTCTTTGGTTGTCAAATTGAAACTAAATGTCTTTTACGTAACAAAAAAACCGAATGCGTTTGAAGGTAAAGCAGTGTTCTCGTGTAGAAAATTAAAAAAAATATTTTTTTTATCATTTTTCGATTGTCTATTTGTTCAAGAATATCTCCTTATATATCGAAGTTCGAATTATTTGAGAAATTAAAGCCGTTTTAGAGTCGTCAGTTGGACTGCCTGAAACTCAACTTAAAACCTTTGAACGCGTTTTTCTCGAAACTACTTTTTCAAAACGTTTGACATAAAATTTCGAGTTCTAATTGATCGATTTTATTAAAGCATGAATATTGTTAGTATATCCCTTTATGTCAGGAACTAAGAAATTAAAATTTTAAATTTTTACTATTTTTAAAACTTTAGGAACTATTAAAAAATAACTGCAAAAAGTCTTCTTCTTTTTTGAGTAGCCTACATTTTGCGAGAAAATGTTATTTTTAATTTTTCCTAGTTCCTGCCATAATAACATTTAGCTGATTTAACTGATAAGGAATCTACCTTTTTTTAAAATTTTTCAGATGACCGGAAGGGTGGGAATCGCGTCAAGATGAACACGGTATTTTCCCCCCCTCTACTTCAACAGCGTGTAACTTTTTTAAAAATAATTTGTTTTTTTATTAATTTTTTTTTTAAATTCTTCAAATATTAATAAAGAAGTGATAAAAAATGGATACTTTAAAAAAAAATATTGGTTATTTTTTATCGACCATCAAAACTAGAATACTGCCTTGAGTTAAAGAACACAATAGTGATGACTTGATTTCACTCCTACAATCTGCGTCAAAATGTCGATTTCGAAAACGAAAATTGATGGTGAAAGCAAAGTGTGCACAAGAGCTACGACATATAAAATAGTTACTCTGTTCTTACTTTATCTTGGTACTTACAAGTGTATCCAAGCCACAAGAACTATCTTAGTAAAAAGAGGAGTTTTAACAAGAGGTTCTTTTGGCCTCTTCCTGAATGAGGTTAAGTATTTTAGAAACATTTATTAAATCCATTTGACTCAAGTCTAACATCCGTAAAATGTTGACTGTGCATTTTTCCAAAAAGGTTTTATTGCATTCCTTGAGAGAGACTTCTTAGCCCCTTAATGCTCACTACTAGAACCCGTTGAGTTAAGCTTTTGAAATTTTCAGCATAAATTTATATTAATATTAGACGGTTAGAATATTAGAAGTTAAAAAAAATCAAAGAATGTGGGTGAAGCAAAGCGTATAATCATAAATGCCCAAGGGGTCATAAGGGGTAAGAGAAATAAAAAAAGAAACTTAAATAAAAAATTAGAAAATTGATAAATTGGAAAATTTTCATTTCGTATCGTAGACGTTCAACTTTAACCTAATGCACTTTTGACGTAGAATTACGTCTTACAGCGCGGTTTGTACGGGGGCCATTTCCACGAATTTTTTCAAAGTTATATTTGACACTTTGGGGCATACCTACAGCCTTTAATATTCATCGTACAAAGAAAATAAAATGCCAAAATATCAGTTTTAGTGGGAATAAAACGAATATCTAATAAAATAGCAAAATCTATGAAGAAAAAAATTCATTGTATAATTCGTATGAGAAATGCACAAGCTGCTTCAGTAGCTGCTTAGGTTTTTTTTATGGTTGTCGTTGTTGTTGTTGTGTGTGTTCGTTTGGTTCGTAATCATGTCGTTCCTTCCCAGTAGGCATTGGCAGCGCTGCTAGCAGGCCTTCGTATGGATTTTAGAGTACTGCCGCACTCATATACAATTACACTTGCTTTTTTATATGAAATGGGAAAATTTTTCAGGCCTTCCGCTCTCTTTGCTCAAAAGAGACCTGCCAGAAGCACTCTTTCGAGAAGTCACGTTAGAAGGAAAAGCAATAAAAATATCATCTTCAAATAAAAATCGACGATCAATTTGAGATTTGAACTATGGACTTCCCAGCCGGCGGTCCGACCTATTTCCTACTCGACTACCGTGGTTGTTAAGAATCACTTGCTAATTTTGCATGAATACAAATGAAAGTACGCTTTCGGGAGCCCGGGTTCGATTCCCAACTCGGACAAAAAAAAATTTTTTTTGTTGTTTTTTTTAAATCTAAATTTTTTTACAAACTGTTCTGTGTATTTAAAAATTTTTTTGGAATTTTTTTATAAATTTTCTTCATACAAAAATATAAGAAAAGACTTTGAGTTTTCCATATAAATATTTTCATATAATATAATATGTTATGTGTTAGTTTTCGGGAGCCCGGGTTCGAGACCCAACTCGGGCAAAAAAAAAAAAATTTTTTTTGTTTTTTTTCAAATCTACATTTTTTTACAAACTGTTCTGTGTATTTAAAAATTTTTTTGGAATTTTTTTGTAAATTTTTTCATATAAAATAAAATGAAAAGAATTAGGACCTTCAAAAGGTAGGCCTTACAGAAGTACTCATTAATGCAGTGATCATGGAAGGTGTATTGACGCCAACAATAGCAGTGCTAGCATGCCTTTTTTTGCGTAGCACTCGCTAAAATGCCCACTGGGTTGTTGTACTGCTTTTGTTCTTGTTGTTGTTGTTTTCATTAAGTTGGCAAATCTAAATAACTATTCATTTTCGTATTTTGACGTTTCATCGCTCAATGGGCATTTTGGTATTGCTGTTTTCTTTTGTTATTGGCCGCATTCAGCGCAGGCAACTGTTGTGAACTGTAATGGTAGCGCTACCTCAGTTCACGATGTTTTTCTCTGAATGTGTTGCTACTCTACACGTCAGAAGTTATATTCAATTTATTTTTTATGTAAATTTAATTCAATTGCAAAGGTTTCTCACATAAATTTGCTGCGTTCTAAATTTTATTTCGTTTCCCAGATAACCAATCGGTTTGGTTGAAAACGGTGTGCACTTCTCAAAGCACTGAAGCGGGCCGTTTCGTTGTCAGTAAACTATGCATTGTGTGTTTCATATAAGCGTACCATTTATTAAATTGTATATTAATGTTGATTTTCTATGATTTGAATACAAATTCTAAATGTTTGATACCTTAAATCATTCTTGATTTTAAATACAAATTCTAGTTGTTTGTTACTTTAAAAGCGTTTATTGAGCTTTAGGTCTGGTTAGAACAATTAATTGATCTAACGAATTTTTTCCAAAGAAACAACAACAAAATTTTCAATATGAAAAGGAAAACATCTGATTACAACAGCTGAGAAAACAACAGCTGATTAATAGGTTAGCTGATTGATTTACTAGTTAGAGCAAATAATTGTCCTAACCTGACCTAAAGCTCAATAAACGATTTTAAACTATCAAACAACTAAAATTTATATTTAAAATCAAGAATGATTTAAGCTATCAAACATTTAGAAATTGTATTTAAATCGTAGAAAATCAACACAACAAATAACAAGGTCATATAGAAAACTTTAAGTTGTATATTAATTTTATTTGTTGTTAAACAATTGTAACCTTTTCTTAAAATGGTTACACAATAAACTAAACAATAAATGGCAACTCAACTGCACTACCTTGATTTCAATACAAGATTCAATGCATGTTTCAGAGTTTTTTGGTGAACGAGTGAAAATAAGAGGGAAAAAAGACAGGAACAAACGACGCATCAAGCGAATATGGCATTAATTTCAGTTCGATACTTGATAAATATTAAAAAGGACTTTACAATTATACAGATAATGGTTTAAAGGTACAAAAAATGTCCTTTTCATACCAGCAAATCAGACGATGCCGTTTTAATTACCGCTTAGCTGGAACAGTGACATTCATGGCTTGTTGGGTTGTAATACAATAGAGAATACAGATGCATGTAGCTAGAGAGACAGTATGTGGCTACAAAAAAATGTACTACTACTGGCCAAGGTTGCCAGTTAAAATTTAAAACAATTCCGACAAAAAGTTCCTTTTTTCACAGTAACATAAACTAAATACAACAAAAATTACAATGGTAGCGATAAAACAAAAACGTTTCTACCGCAATAAAACAGTATTAAAAAAATTCCACGATCATTAAAAATGACCACAAAAATACCACGCACTTTAAAAATACCACCACAAATTCCATATTCATTTAAAATTGCCACAAAAATCTCATTCTCATTAAGAAATGTCATAGTAAGGCCCATGTGCACAAAAAATTTAAAAAAAATTTAGAAATACCACAAAGAAATTTTGCTTACTAAAAAAGAAAAAAAAAATTAAAGAAGAATATTACCAAACTCCCACGGAAATTCAAAAAATACCCCACTGAACTCCCACGCCAATTAAAAAATACCACGCTGAATTAAAAAATTTAATAGGAATTCCCAAAAACAAAAATTCTTAACGGCAATTAAAAATTACCACGAATGGGATTTTTCCAACATTACTGGCAACGTTGCTACTAGCTGCTGATATTGTTGTTTAGTTCTGCATGCGCTGCAAAGGGCCGTTCTTCACTCGGCAATTCTATGAGCAATAATTGCTTTCGCCACAAGTAGTTTATTGACTACTCGGTTTTAAAAGCGACTTTCGTAAACCCTCTCATGCGGGCGAATAATCGACAAACTGCTTGCGGCAAAGGCTATTATTGCCGAGTTAAAAGCGGGACAAAGAGATCTTGCTAGCAGAGCAAGAGAATTATTGCTCATCGGTATAACATTCCTTCACGAATTTTATTTTTCGATTTTAATTCCTTGACGAATTTTCTTTATATTCCTGCCTACTTTTCGTTAACGAAACTTCCTTAATATTTCGATATTGGGTTCTTGCATGATAAATCCCGACGTTGCACAGTGTGACGAGCCCATATAGCGAGTGGCCAAAAATAGAAGGAGTTGCCCTAGGATCATGAAATTTTGTGGAAATAAGTTTTACGGTAAAGTAACTATTGTCACAAAATTTTTATGAAATTGTATGAATGCCACGCCCACCTCCTATACAACCGAAATCGTTAATCTGGTATATTTTCCCAAAAAACCATCCCAGTTAAATAAAATTTGGTACTCATAGTTCTTTTGTAGCCATAAATAGTTAGTATGAAAATGAATCATATCAGCCGACTATCGCGCCCACCTCCCATATAATCGAAATCGGTAATCTGGTGCATTTACCCAAAAAATCATCTCAGACCAATGAAATTTAACACACACTGTTCTTTTGTAGCCATAAATAGTAAGTGTGAAAATGAATCATATCGGCCGACTATCACGCCCACCTCCCATATAACCGAAATCGGTAATCTGGTGCATTTACCCAAAAAATCATCTCAGATCAATGAAATTTAGCGCACACGTTTCTTTTGTTGCCATAAATAACTCGTGTAAAATTTAACAAAATCGTCCGATTAGCACGCCCATCTCCCATATTACCGAAATCGGTAATCTGGTATATTTACCCAAAAAATTATTCCAGACCAATAAAATTTAGTACATATAGTTCCTTTTTTGGATAATATTCAGGTTTTTTTTATTTTAGATTTAGTTCAACAAGTCTTTTTTAACAAATAAATTTAACAATTTTTTTTATTATAAATACTACAAATAATATACAAAATCTAATCACTAAATGAGCTTTCGTCACTAGAAAATTCTATTTCTGGGAAAAATAAATTATTGACATCCTGTATTTCTCTCTCTTGTTGCAATATGTATTTCTCTATTTCACTGCCATGCTTCGTTTTAATTGTTTTTTGTTGTCTGTTTCTAGCTATTTTTGGCTCTGACTGTAGCAATAAAGACACAAATAGATCCTTATTGCAAAGCTCTCTACTAATTTTTCTGGTGTGGCTTAGACGATTCTTTCTTATTAATTTGTGCATACATTCTAATGCTTCTTCAGATAGCATGCCAATTGGAGAAGATGCATTTTTAATAATTTCAGATCCATGTATCAACAGTTTGTGTACTGTGGCAGGCATATAGTACCAGGGGTATAAATTTCTGTACATAGCAGATGTTTCATTCAAAAGAATTTCGAAATTTTCCAAATGAATTGCCTTGCCACAAGAAATTATTTTTAAAATTAAAGAAAAATTGTTTATTAAATTGAAGTCAAGATTGGTAATATTTGCTGACGTCTGAACATTTTCAAAGAAACGTCTGGCCGTATTACCATCATTCGAAGTACCATAACCAGTCCTTACATTATCAATTATCAATCCCATTTCTTCCTTAAACTTTAATTGAATTTTAAGTTTATTTTCTTTAAAAATTGGGTCCTGTTGATTAACTCTCCACATTTTTAGAGGAAGCCGATAGGCAATATGTAATAGACACTCAAAACATTTAATCTTGGCGTGAAGAGTAGAGAGACCAAATTTATAATACTCTTCTTTCGTTTCTCTTTGTGATACTGCTACAGAATTCATTTCCGTAGGCTTTGCTCCACATAAATAGCATGAACAAGCAGCAGTATTGTTAGTAAACACATTAATAACAGCTCCATCAACCATAGTTAAGTTCATTCTGAAATGAACATTAATATTTCCGGAGCTGTAAAAGTAACTCGAAAGACAATCTATTTCGGAGTTTATACTCGACTCTGTTTCTTTTATTAAATTTGCATTTTCCTTCATAAAAATTATCCTAATGGGTCGACAAAATCTCGTAGATGAATGCATTTAATTTTCCCAAACAACATTTTCATCTGCCCAATCCAAAAATTTTAAGGGAACTAAAGCAACAACAAATAAAAATTCATCAGTTGAACTGGCATCTGAAAACTTTTGCTTATAGACACTGTGTCCTGAGCTGCCATCAAATCCCCACTTACATTCTAATATTAAATCACTCTCAGTTGGTATTTTATACGATTCTATTAAGCTTTCTGCCGTTTTGTTAAGTAAATCCTGCAATGGAATTCCTACATGTGTTTCAGTTACTACAATAGAATCCGGTATTAAACTTTGTTTTTCATTTTTCAGTGCATAATATGAGGGAAAACAATCTTTATGGACTGAATTAACAACTGATCTCATCATATTATATTTTCTTACAGAAAGATCCATATCAACATACAGAGCTAAAGCTTTGTGAACAGAAATTGTTGTGGTCAACGGATGATCGGAAACTTTAATAGCAGCTCTTCTTATTTCTTCTGGGGACTTAATTGCAACAAGTTCTTCAACTTTCCTTCTTTTGGTTCTCTCACTTCCATCTTCGAACGAAGTTTTTGGCCTACCTCTGCCACTTGCGGAAAATGCCCTGCTTGTGCTTGGTCCCTAAATTAAAAATATCAAATATATAAAGTTATTGTTGGTAGAAATCATTGAGTTTTAATTAAATATTCTCGGTTCAGTCATTTATATATTATTAAACCATGAAAATTAAATAACTTAAAGCGAGTTCCTACATCAAAACATTGTTGTTGTCCGCATACAGTTCTGCTTGCCTCAGAAAACTCTGGTATGAAAGTTGAGTGCAACCATTCCGAGTGATTTTTTTCAAAGATTCTTCTTGTTCGGTGGCAGCTATTCCACAGAGCTCCAAATCTTTTATGCATGAATTCCACTCTCTGGTTAAGTTTTCCCAAATTGATCCCATTTTCGCATTTGTTTGTAATAAATTGTGTAACAGCTGTTTTTTTCTGCATCGAACTTGCTGCACTTAGCCACACATCAAAAATTTCAATAACTTTTATTGGATGAGACACTAATAAATAAATTATGAATTTTTATACGCACTAATAAAATAATAATTAATTTCATACTTCTTTCGAAATTATTTTAATGGTTTTTTTCACTTTGAATTAATATTTACTCTTCACTTAAACTTGTTCTGAAATTGTTTTTTGTTTTGTTTTGTTTTTAAGACAACGGTTATTTTCATACTTGTTTTCATTGGCCTTAGTGAATCTTTGAATACCGTACAAAACGTTTCAATATAACCATATATTGCTGTACGCTAATAGTTGTTTAATTGAAAAAATAATAATACTAATCGTAATAAATGTTCATATATACATTAAAAAAAATGAATATGAATATAATTATTAAATAAATGAAATGAAGAAACACCACGAACTCATTTTTATTTCAATGAGTGTATAACAATTTAATATACCATATTAATTTTCTTAGTTGGCCAGTTTTCGTTGTAAGCCAACGATAAATGTTTTTTTACCTACGAATATATTAATATATTATTAGTAAGTCTATTTTTTACGGAAAGTGAAACTATTTTTTAGACATATAACAATGTAAACACTTATTTTTCAGTATATGTTGTAATTTGAAATTTGTGAAAAAGTTGCTTTTTTCCCATATAAAATATGCTCATTTTCGCCAAAACATGCTTCACAAAAGTGAGCGTAAAGTCGTTATTATTGAGTTTCGGCAAACCAAATTTTGAAAATATGTTAAGAAAGTGTTGATAAAGACTTATTAAAATTTAAAAAAAAACAAAAATGCTTTTTTCTTATATTTTGTCTTGAACTTTGTGAAAAAATTGTAATTTTTCCATATAAAATTGCTCATTTTCGCCAAATCAGGCTTCAGAAAAGTGGGCGTTTAGTCGTTATTATTGAGTTTCGGCAAACCATATTTTGGAAATATGTTAAGAAAGTATTGTTACAAAACATATTAAAATAAAAAAAAAAAAAAAATGCTTTTTTTCTTATATTCTGTTTTGAACTTTGTGAAAAAATTGTAATTTTTCCATATAAAATTGCTCATTTTAGCCAAAACATGCTTCAGGAAAATAGGCGTAAAGTCGTTTCTATTGAGTTTCGGCAAACAAATTTTTGAAAATATTTTAAAAAAGTGTTGTTGTAAACCATATTAAAATTTAAAAAAAAACAAAAATGCTTTTTTTTATTGTTACTCAAAGTTTTCGTTTTTTTAGATTTCGAGGACTTGTTCTTAGTTATAAATAGTTTTCTTTTATGTTTGCATTTTAATAAATATTTTTTAATAAAAAAATAAATATATATTAGATATTGTCTTGCATATTTTTGTTACAAAAAATGTATGACTTTATAACAAAATATACAGTGTCAAACTGTAAAAAAATAAATTTATCATATTTTTAGGCGGGCATATTTAGGATGCTACTCCTCCATTATCGAAAAGATAAAGCAAAATACTTTTAATTTCAGAATAATGATACTCTGTACTATAATGATGCATATTTAGAATTACAATTTTATGACTTTTTTTTCTTTTCCTATTTTTGGCCGTACTCGTTACACTGTGCGTTGCTGCATTGCGTCTTACACAAAATTGGAACATATATATGAAATATTCGTCAATGATATGTATGGCCAAGTCAGCATGTTTCGTCAAGGATCAAGAAAAATCGTACATGATTTCATATGCATTTGAGATTTCTTCAAGACTGGAGCTACTGGGTTTATTTTCAGCAAGATAAATACAATAGCGAATACAGCTTCGTGTAGCTACAGAGGCAGTATGTATGTATACTACTACGCAAATCTGCGCATGCGTTACTAAGCATGCGTTGTGCTTTAAAAACTCTATTTTTTTTTAATACCATAATAAATTGAAATTATTTATATTATGCATTATATTTTTTCCATATTAAAAATTTATTTTGTTAACCAAAATTTTAATTTTAAATTACTTTTAAAATATACACAAATGTATATGCTCTTTACTACAGGAAAAATAAATTATTCAAATTTACCCATATATATTTCCGTTAAATAAACATAACTTTGAATTACATTTAGTTTTAACCAACAAAACGAATGAACAAGATCAACAGTTCTGAAATAAAATTTTATATGGAGGAATGCATGTTTCCCTTGTCGTCAACTGACATGCACCATGTGCCTTTGATTTTAAAAGTAGAATTTTTTAACTATTTAAAACTTTCCAATGACCGAGCTGTTTTAGATATGAATTATAGTTTATGTGATTTTGATTGTCTAAATGTTCACATAGGCAGTATTGACTGGCAGTGTCGTTTAAACTGCAATAATGTTGCTGAATCTTTTTCAGTCTAGTGATTTGTCGGATATTTTAAACTGTCATATTCCGAGATTTCGTAAAAAGGACTTCAAGAGACCGTGGTATACTAAAGGTCTAATGAAATTGAGAAACTTACGCAATAAATTTTTAAAAAAATTTAAGGCGACGAAGAATGAGATTTTTGAAGCAAAATATAAACATTATATGAGAGAATTCGATTTTCTACATAAATTTCTGTACAAACAATTTGTGATTGGTTTTGAGAATAACATTAAGTCTAACCCAAAAGCTTTTTGGAGTTTTATTGAGTCGAAAAGAGCATGCTCCTCTATTCCATCTTCAATGATCTTCAAAGGCAGGACATCTAATGCTTTATCAGGCATAGTTAATTTATTTGCAGACTTTTTTAGTTCGGTATATGAAACTCCTAAATGTTGGTCGGAAACAGAAATTTTAAATAATATTTTACCTTGTACTAATTTTGGTACTCTTGCTATTACGCCATTTGATGTTTTTAATGGGATTATGTCCTTAAAAATATCATCAAAACCTGATATAGATGGGTTTTCATCGTTTCTGTTTAAAAAATGTGTGTCTTCTTTGATGAATCCGCTATCACTTATTTATAATAAATCTCTAAGTACTGGTATCTTCATTGATGAATGGAAATTTGCTTATGTTACTCCTGTTTTTAAATCTGGTTCAAAAAATTATGTCGAAAACTATAGAGCAATTTCAAAGCTTTCAACATTCTCCAAACTTTTTGAATCTATTGTAAAAGATAAACTTTATTTTATAGTGAAAAACGCAATCAGCCCATTCCAACACGGATTTGTTGCTGGTCGTTCCACTGTCACAAATTTAGCTGTTTTTTCTGAATATTGCATCTCCTCTTTCGAAAGTGGCTGCCAAGTTGACGTTATTTATACAGACTTCACCAAAGCATTCGACAAGGTGTGCCATAATGCCTTAATTGTTAAATTAAATAAGATGGGTTTTCACTCTACTTTCCTGAGATGGATAAATTCTCATCTTTTAAACCGTCGTTGTGTGGTTTCTATTGAAAACATCTATTCGTATGGTTTTCTTTCTACCTCAGGGGTGCCTCAAGGTAGTATTCTGGGACCACTGTTATTTCTTTTATTTATTAATGATATTGGCAGTTGTTTTAAAAACTGCAACTACTTGCTTTTTGCTGACGATTTAAAACTATTTAGATCGATACGTTCCCTTATGGATGTTAACAGTCTTCAGGCTGACCTTTCCAATCTAGTTTTGTGGTGTGATAAGAACCTATTTGCACTTAATTTTAAAAAATGTTTTCATGTTACTTTTTCTAAACGATTTAATAACATTGCTTCTACCTATGCTATTAAAAATATTTCCCTAAAGTTTAATGACCAAATCTGTGATTTAGGTGTCGTATTTGACTCTAAATTCCTTTTTACTAAACATTTGGATTATATCATTCCAAAAGCTTTTTCGATGTTAGCCTTTATAAAACGTAATAGCTCTGATTTTAATGATCCATATACGCGTTTATATTTGTTCTCCGCCTTTGTAAGGTCAAGGCTTGAATATTGCTCGTTTATTTGGAGTCCTTTCTATGATATTCATATTAATAGACTTGAGTCTATTCAGAAAAGATTTATGAAATTTGCACTTAGGCCGTTGAATTTTACCGAGCCTCTAACATATAGTATACGATGTAAATTATTGCATGTAAACTCACTGAAAGATAGAAGAACAATTCAGGCCTTGGAGTTTATTCGTGGTTTAATAAGTGGTAATATTGATTGCGCATCGCTTCTTGAACGTATAAATTTTAATATTCCTTCAAGAAACTTGCGTTGTTGTGTACCATTTTATATCAGAGCTTACAAGTCAAACTATGCAGCATGTGAACCAATTACTAGAGCACTTAAAATGTACAATAACTTGTTTTCAATTACTCTTTTAGATTTTTCCATGCCCAAGGAATTATTTAAGCAATCTTTGCAAGATTTTTTTGTCAACTTAAGTTAAGACTTAACTTTGTAATATTTATTACCTTGTATCTAGACTAAGTTCTGACTAATATGATTTTCTATCATCTGTCAGTAAATTAAATAAATAAATAAATAAACAAACTCATCACCAAAACTATCAAACGAAAACTTTTTATAAAACAAAACCAATATTTACATGAGTTAAATTGTGAGCTTTTTAGTCCAGGTAAGTTTGAAGAAGGACAACAACAAGAAGTTTGTTTTTGAATAATTTTTATTTAGAAGATGAAACGCTTTAAAATAGTTTTGAAAAATATAAATACAAAAAAAAAAAAAAACAGAATTTTTCTCTATTACTGTATAAAAATGAATTCTACGTCTATACTTACGATGCTATTGAAACTGTGTCTTTTTTTAATAAAACTTTCTTTTTTCTTGACGTTTATATAACAAAAAAACGCATCTGATTGGAATTTTTATTTATTTCTTAAATATTGCACTAACTGGAGCGAAAAAGTAAACAAAAAGGCTGTAAATGTCAGTTTTATAACCTTTTTTTTTGAAAAAATCATACTTTTGGCTTTCTCACACTGTTGGAAGCAAAAGCTTTACAGTGGCTGCGGATTTTTGAGGAATTTTTGAAAAATGCTTTTATCGCGTATGATATATCATACGTTGTCATTTATGGGTTAAATGATATTATTTAAAACTTTCTTTTTACCTGCAAAGAGAGTATACAATTGTATACAATTTTCGTCCAAAAAAGTTTAAGTAAAATTGAACAAGAAACATTTTCGTAGATAAATTTAACCTATACAATTAATTTAATTGTACTTTTTTAAAGTGTAAAAAAGAGCGATGTTAACTTTTAAAACGCCGATGAAGAAGCCATAAAATTTTTTTATTAGTCAGTATATTTTTATAAGTCTTTGTTTCATTTTTTATATTAATAAACCTTTGTAATACTTAAAAACAAATTTCCAGGCAAGAAACAACTCCAAGTATTATATTTTTTTTGTTACTTTTTACCATTAACAAATTTTTTCTTGTTATTTTTTTTCAATACCAAGAACTAAGTAAATTAATTCTTAATCTTGTTTTTGGTGTTCCCAGTCTAGTAAAATTTCAAGAAACTGGGTCTTAGATTGAAAGAGCATTAATATACTTGATTTGTTTACAAGTTTTTTTGACGACTGGCTGTTTGCTTTATATTGGAAAATACGCAATAACATTGTATCACTCTCACCAAACTCACTCGAATAAAGAGAGCCTTCAAGCGTCTTACTTATTGTTGCTTATCTCTACGTCAAGTATTCTGGGTTTACCCGAGAAGCAGCTGACCTCTTGATAAATATTGATTATTTACTATATTAAGAATATAGTAAAATGCATGCATACATGTTTGTTTGGAATTTCAGGTTGTGTTTAGTGACCAGAGCTGCCAGTTGGCGGCTTTTTTGTTACTAAAATGGGATGGCAAGAGAAACAGTGATCAGATCGAGGAAAATGCAGAGTAAGCAATAACCAAGTTGCAAGTAAAACGTGACGAAATATAAAATCGTACGTTCAAGTATGAGTTCTAAGCATACTATTTCTTAATGCCATTTTAAGTGACGTGATTGTTTTTAACATTGATACAAAAAAACAATACAAAAATTGCGTTACTGAAACCTCTGTAACTTCCTAACAAAAAAATTCATTAAAACCCTTTGTACACTAATTTTTTTCATTTAAATTATTTACTCATTTTTAGTGTATTTTGAAATGTTTATCTTTCTAAAGTTTTGATTACGTTTGGTTGCGATTGGTTCCTGAAAAAAAAAATATTTCACTTATTTACACCCCCCTTCCCTCACACACAGAAGACAACTAAGTTATTCGAGACACAATATATTTCAAGTGGCTTAGTCTAAATCCAGAGTCGGGTTTCAAAAATTAGGTCGAGTTTTATAGTAACAATAATTTTAATGCAAAATGCTCCCCTATGGTTATTTTTACGTTGGGCTAATTTTGACCAACCCCGATTTCGGATTCAGCGACCAAAAATTCGAAAAAAATACATATATTTGGTCCCCAGATAAAATACTATTTTGAAATCGCATCAAATTCCTAATACCTTGCGAACAATAAAACTTGTTCAAGAAAATTTTCAGAATACACTATTTGTAAGAAATTTTACCATCACAATATATATATTCACACTTGTTACATAAAAAAATGCTTATTGTAGGGCATCCGTAAGAGGTAGCAAAAAATGTTTTTTTGTACATTTCTGTATGATGTTTTTCAATATCTTACACTTTTGCTTTTATTTAATAAATGCTCTTTTACGAACATATTTTAGATCGAAGGTCACCAATCTAAAATGCAATCATACTCTGCAGTCAGACCTTTCATCTGATACCTCATTCATCATTTTAACTTTTCTTAACCCTGAAATTCCTTACTAAAATTAATATAAACTTATATATACTTATACTTATATATACGTACTATATACGTTTCATTGCCCTTATTCTAAAATAAATATCAAAAAACTGTACGACAACATTTGATGTTTGCGTATTAATATATAAGACTAGCTGAAACCCGGCGCGTTGCTGCCACTCTCCCTTGTCAAACGCCCATAAAATGTTATCAGTTAAACAGCATGTCTAAATTTAGGTAGAATACTGAATTGCGAGACTGTGCGACTTATATCCACAAAGCTATTCGATATAACAAATTTTGGTTGTATAGAAAGTGCCACGCTCTCTTGATCACCGCTCAAAGAATGTAATCAATTAAACTACATGAAGGTCGAATACTGAATTCCAAAGCTGTGCGACATATAACTCCAAAACTATTCGATAGCACAAATTTGGGTTGTATGGGAGGTCCCCTTTTCCCTACGCCCATAAAATTTTAAAAATGAAAATGCATGTGTAAATGAGGTCGAATACTGAATTTCGAGGCTGAGTTACCTATAACTCCAAAGCTATTCGATATCGCAATTTTGGGTTAGGTTGGAGGTGTCACGCCCTCCGAAAACTCTAAAAAATTTTATTATTAAATCTGCATGCGTAAATTTTGGTCGAATACTGAATTCTGACGCTGTGAGACCTTGAATTCCAAAGCTATTCGATATCAAAAATTTTCGTTGTATGGGAAATGCCACTCCCCCTTGATCAACGTTCATAAAATGTAATCAATGAAACTTTCTTTGAAATTGAGGTCCAATACTGAATTCAAAAACTGTGCGACCTATAACCCCAAAGCTATTTGATACCTCTAATTTGGGTTAAATAGGAGTTTCACGCCCCCTTGACGTACGCCCATAAAATGTAATTAATGAAACTGCATGAATAAATTGAGGTCGAATACTGAATTCTGACGCTGTGCGACCTATAACTTCACTGATATTCGATATCGCAAATTTACGTTAAATGGGAGGTGCCACGCCCCTCTTACCAATGAACATAAAATTGAATCAATGAAACTGCATGTGTATATTGAGGTCGAAAGCTGAATTCCGGCGTTGTGCGACCTATAACTCCAAAGCTATTTGATAGCTTGTTGTATGGGAGTTGGGATGGTTGGGTTGTAAGGGAAGACCCACTTTTCTTTGCCCTACGCCCATAAAATGTAAGTAATGAAAGTGCATGTATAAATTTAGGTCGAATACAGAATTCTTAAGCTGTCAACCTACAACTTTAAAGCTATTCGATATCGCAAATTTGGGTTGTAAGGTAGGTGCCCCTCCCCTTGTCCAACTCCCATAAAATTTCATCACTGAAATGGTACGTCTAAATTGTGGTCGAATACCGAATTTCTAAGCTGTTCGACCCATAGCTCTAAAGCTATTCGATAACACAAATTTTGTATATATTTGTGAGCGGTAAAAGGAGGTGTGGCATTTCTTCTGAAACTATCTCGTACTCAAAGCGAATCCACTTACAAAATTTGAGCTCAATCGGACCAATTGTTTCGAAGTATTTGGATATTTTCTTAAGAGTGGGCGTAGATGAATTGTGACCACGCCCGTTTTTGTTAAATTAAATGACAGTTATCATACCAACTTATTTACCAAATTTTAATTTAATACGACCAACACCGTCTTAAAAATAGCATTTTTATTAATTTGTGGGCGATAAAAAGGGTGTGCAATTATTTTTTCCTAAACCTTTGCGTAGAAAATACGAACAAACACGTAGAAGGAAGTATCCAATTTGGTCCAGTCGTTTTCAAGTTTTAAGCATCCGAACAAATCACGATTAATTTTTATATATACAGATATTGATTTGTGGGCGGAAAAAGTGGGCGTGAAAACATTTATGTATCGTGACTGCCTCTTGGAGCACCTAAACAGCAAGTTTCGCAATAAAAATGTGTAGAACTCCGGAATTGCCATGATTTCGAAAAAGTGGGCGTATATTATTGCGACCACGCCAATTTTTTGTACAGTTACTGACAGTAGCCATTTGAACAAAATTACTAAATCTTAGTTTTTTACGATCGAAACCGTCTGATATATATCCTTTATTTGGTTTGTGGTCGATAGCGCAAATTTGGCTTGTATAGGAGGTACCACGCCGCCTCGTCCAAACGTTACCAAACCTCACAGGAACACTCACTCTCTCTCAGCAGACGTTGTTCTGCCACAGACCGCCTTACTACCATATACGAAAATGTCAAGAAATGCCAAATATATTCACCATTTTCAGTATAGCTGCCGAAAGTAGCCATATGCACTAAATAACCAAATATAGCATTTTTTTGTTATAGCAGCGGTAAAAAGGGGTGCGGCAAAATATTTCCCTTGAGCCATCTCGTAATCGAAACAAATGGACTGCCCAAATTTCAGCTCAATTCGGGTTAAGCCTGGTGCACTTTACTTCACTTGACGCTAATTCCCCGAAAAGTGAGTTTAACAAAAGTGGGAGGCCTATTTTTAGTGCACTTGCCGAGAGTAACCATATGAACTGAACTACAAAATTTTTGTCTAATACGATCCAAACCGTTGAAATAAAACGTGGATAGCAATTTTTAGTACAGTTGCTGACACTCACCGTACAAACTAAGTTAACATTTTAGCTCAATCGACCCAGTAGTCAATTTTAATGATTTCTCAAAAAGTTGGTGTGGCTATATAGCGATGATGCCTTTTTTAGTACAGTTGCCGAAAGTAACCATACAAACTTAGGTATCACATGTTAGTCTCATACGGCCAGAACTGCTTTAAATATAGCATTTTCACTGATTTGTGGGCGCAAAAAGGAGGCGTGGAAACCAATTTTCCGTACAGTTACTGCCAGTAACTACACAAACAAAAGTACCAAATTTAAGTCTTATATGACCAAAACCGTCTGAAATAAACCATTTTCATTTATTTGTGGGCGGTAAAAGTGGGCGTGGAAACCCATTTTTAGTACCGTTGTCGACAGTAATCGTACATACTAAATTACAAAATTTTAGCCTTATACGACCCAAACCGACTGAAATATAACATTTTTACTGATGTGGGGGCGGTAAAAGGGGGTGTGGCAAATTTGTTTTCCTCAACCATCTCGTACCTGAAACAAAACGACTGCAAAAATTTCAGGTCAATCTGTTCAGTAGTTTTGGAGTCTATAGACATCACACAGCCAGACACACATCGTTTTGCTTTATCTAATATATAAAATTCTTCTGTCACGGGGTACGTAATCGAACTCCTCCGAAACGGCTCGACCGATTTTCATGAAATTTTGTATGTATATTTTGTAGGTATGAGAATAGGTCGTAAAGTATATTTCAACCTCCTACTAACAGTGGGCGTGGCACCTCCCATACAACCCAAATTTGCGATATCGAATATCTTTGGAGTTATAAGCCGCTTAGCCTCGGAATTCGGTATTCGACAATTTACACGTGCCGCTTCGCAGATAAAATTTTGTGAGAGTTGGGCAAGGGGGCGTGGCACCTCCCATACAACCCAAATTTGCGATATCGAATAGCTTTGGAGTTATAGGCCGCACATCCTTGGAATTCGAAATTCGACCACAATTTACACGTGGCGTTTTACTGATAAAATTTTATGGGAGTTGGACAAAGGGGCGTGGCACCTCTTATACAACCCAAATTTGCGATATCGAATAGCTTTTGAGTCAATCAAACAAAGCAAACAAAGCCTCGGAATTAAGCATTCGAACTCAATTTACACATGCAGTTTTACTGATAACTTTGTATGGCGTTGGACAAGGGGGCGTGTCACCTCCCATGCAACCAAAATTTGAGAAATTCTACAGCTTTTGAGTTATAGGTCGCACAGCCATGGAATTGAGTATTCGACCACAATTTACACATACAATTTCACTGATAACATTTTATTCGCGTTTGGCAACGGGGCCGCGGCAGCAACGCGCCGGGTTTAAGCTATCTATATATATAAAATGGAATGTGTGTTTCTTTATTTGTTTGTTTGTACCTTATAGGAGACCAAACCTCTGGACCGATCTTCCTTAAAATTTCACAGCATTTAACTGGGACTCTGGCATGATTAATAGGGTACTTTTTCGACCACGCCCACTTTTACGCCCACTTTTTTAAAATTATGTAATGGCTCCCATATAGTTTTTAACAGATTTACTTCAAATTGTATACACATTATACTCCAGGCGAGGTAGAAATAAACATTTATTACGCCACGCCCCCTTTTACGCCCCTTTTCACGCCAAATTTAAGTTTTAAACTTTTTGTTCTCTGTACAAATTTGTTCCTTCCAACGGATTATTTTTTATTTGGTAGTATATTTCTCTTAATACTGTTAACGTCGCCATATTACTATGAACCACGCCCACTTCACCGCCCCCTTTTTTAATTCAGATACTTACTTATACCACTAACAATGTTTGCTATACAAAATACTTTTTTTGTAATATGTATTTACCTAAAGTTTTATATAGTTTTTATCTACAGGTAAGGTAGCCATAGATTTTTTATTACCAAATCCCCCTTTTTCGCCCCATTTTACTTTAATTATAATAAATCTGCTTTCAATCTATATATATAAAAATGAATGTCTGTCTGTTTGTTTGTTTGTGCTTTATAGGAGGCCAAACCCTTGGACCGATCTTCCTGAAACTTTCACAGCATTTTACTATGAATCTGGAAAGAATAAAAGGCTATATGAAGTTTTTGTTTGACAAAGGGGCGTGGCACTGCCCATATAACCTAAAAATTTAAATCGCCATATTTTGGGCATTTTTTGACCTACGTTGATGCTATTTGGTACATATGGTATTGGCATAGTTAGGAATACGTACCAGGAGAAAAGTGGGTGGGACCACGCCCCTTTTTAGGAAATTAAAAATCGCAATATAGTCTTAACTACTGGACCGATCATCATTAAATTTTCACAATAGGATATTCTTACGAAATAATAAATTCTTGACTATATAAAGTTGTGAGTGGACGAAGGGGCGTGGCCTCGCCCATATAACCAAAATTTTAAAATCGTCATATCTTGGGCATTTTTTGACCAACGGCGGCAGTATTTGCTATATATCTTTATTCTTTATTCATTGTTTACGTCTTTGGAAAGAATCCTTACAGACTACTAAAAAATAAAAATATCTTACAAACTATTATAAAAAATAACAAAAAAATTTAACAAGGAGTAAAAATGCATTATTATTTGAAATAAAAAATTAATAGGAAATAAAAATTAATAATAAATTATATACGAAACAAGTTATTTAGCAAATTCTTAAATGAAAATTTCGAAAAATAAAAATCTAAGTTATTTTCACTAGATAATTCATTATACAATGACAAGGCACTATTTATAGGCTCATTACATGCATAAAGAGTTCTATGAGTTTGAGAATGAAATAACGCGTAATGCCGCAACATTCTAGCAGGAATATTAAAATTAACAAATTGTAATAATTGGTCACAGTCAGTTTGACCTGATATAAGATCGTGAATAAATAATAACGACTGAATCTTTCTTCTAGTTTCGAGAGTTTTTAAGCCAAATAGTAAAATACGCGTTTCATAGGAAGGTAAAGGTTCTTCAAAGTGCAAAGAACGAAGCACAAAACGTGAAAATGATTTTTGGATCTTTTCCAATCGAGCGCAATGGATTAGATAGAAAGGACTCCATATAAAAGAAGCATACTCTAACCTTGACCTTACAAACGAATTATAAAGACAAACCAGAGTATAAGAATCAGAAAATTCTAAACTATTTCTACGTACAAAAGCAAGCAAGGAATATGATTTAGGAACAACATAATTTATATGATCCACAAAAGTGAACTTTGAGTCAAAAATAATTCCAAGGTCCTTAATTGAATTAACCTTCTTTAAGGGGTTACCAGAGAGGGAATATGAAAAAATTATAAAACTGTTACACTTCGTGTATGTCATAGCAAAGCATTTATTAAAATTTAACGGTAACAAATTCAATAAACTCCATGACAGCAAATTACTTAGATCACTCTGTAAAAGAGCAGCATCATTTAGATTAGATACTTTACTAAAAAGCTTTAAATCATCAGCATAAAGTAATAATTTTGCCGAATGAAAATATTTACTTACATCATTAATAAATAATGAAAAAAGTAAAGGGCCAAGAATGCTACCCTGGGGGACTCCAGAAGAAGCAATGAAGTGATGCGATTTAACACCATTTATTTCCACAAAACATACTCTATATTGAAGATAAGACTGGATCCAATTCAAGAAATTGGAATGGAAACCCATTTTGGCAAGTTTAGCTAATAATACATTATGGGGAACCTTGTCAAAGGCCTTGGAGAAGTCCGTATAGAGGACATCAACTTGATGTCCTAGTTCAAAAGATGAAATGCAGAATTTTGAGAAAACTGCTAAGTTAGTTACAGTAGACCGACCAGCAAAAAACCCGTGCTGTTCAGGGCAAATGTGTCGCTTTACTAAGAAGAATAATCTATTTTTAATAACACTTTCAAAAAGTTTCGAAACATTTGATAGCTTAGAAATAGGTCTATAGTTGGATACATCATTCTTATTACCACATTTAAAAACCGGTGTTATAGAGCCAATTTTCCAACAGTCTATAAAAGTGCCAGTCTTTAAAGATTTATTGAAAATTTCACACAAAGGCCTAGATAAGGAAAACGCGCATTTATTAAGCAAAATAGATGAAATACCATCATTATCAGCCTTATTCGATACTTTCATTTTGGTCATAGCAGTGGAAATTTCATCCTCAGACAAAACAACAGTACCAAGGTTTAAAAATGAGTCTACATTTTCCAAGATTGACATATCAAAATTTGAATTGACCGTAACATAATTGGATTTAAAATAATCAGCAAATTGATTCACAGTATCTTGAATAGTAAAAGAGTCAATGCCGTTATAGTATGTTGAAGTAGGAATGCAGGAGCCATCACGTTTGGATTGAATAAAGTGCCAAAATGACTTTGGATTGATTTTAATATTATTCTCACAACGTAAAATATACTGTTTGTAGAGAAATTTATTTAAAAAATTAAATTCTCTCATGTAATGAATGTACATTAAGTGATACTGGGGATCATTAGTTGTCTTAAATAATTTTATATTTTTATTGCGCAAGTTTTTAAGCTTTTTAAGACCTTTAGTGTACCATGGTAACTTATACACTTTTGGCGAAAAATGTGGAATATATTCAGTGCTTATAGAAGACAAATAAGATTTAAATAAATCATAACAATCTACCACATTTTGATTTAAAAACATCTCATTCCATCTAGTATCGAAAAAAATAGCATTTAAAAGATCAAAATTACATAATTTAAAATTAAAATAATTATTTTGCGGCAAACATTGCACAAATTCATAGAACTCAAAATCTAAAACAAGTGGAACGTGGTGTATACCTGATGGAGATATAGGACATAAACAATGAGATAGTTGAGACTTAAAATTTTTTGAAACAAAAATCAGATCTAAAATTTTGTTAAGTGAATTAAAAAAGGAATTAATTTGAACTAAATCAATGCTTAATAAACTATCAATAAAATAAATTTCGTGAGAATTATTGATATTGGAGGGAGTAAGCACATCAGCAAGAAAACTCCAAACAACTTTACTTAGATTGAAGTCACCCAAAAAGCATATGTGATTATCTGCATTCTTAAATGATGATTGTAAACCAACAACATTGTCAACATGCGCAGCATATAGGTCATCTGAACTATTTGGTGGGATATATGAGACACATACGTAAGCAGCACCTTTGGTATCATTTATTGTAACACATAGTTGGTCCAGTAGCGTGTCACTATTCTGCAGTAAAAATATAGACGAGCAAAGATTGTGTTTAACTGCAATCAAAACACCACCACCTCGAGTGAGACCAGTCTTAGCAGCATCTCTGTCCTTGCGATAAACTTGATAAATATTAGGATCAAAGAATTCGCCATCAAAAAAATCTGCATTCAGCCACGTTTCAACAAATACTATTATGTCAAAATCACTTTGTGAGGTCCAATTAAAATATATATGGTATTAGCATGAATAGAAATACGTACCAAAAGAAAAGTGGGCGGAGCACGCCCCTTTGTTTGCGATATATTGGAGGCTGGACCTGATAACCGATCTTAAATTTTCACAGCGTTCAGCTTTGACTCAGGAATACTTATTACATGATAATATTTTTCGACCATGCACACTTCTGCACCTACTTTTTTACTACGTTTATTAACGGCTATACCACAAATCATGTCATTAAAATCATTAAAATACATATTAATTAAAATAGTGGGGTAGCTCAATTCTCTTTCTTCTACCACTGTCTTCAAAACAGCTGATTTTATAATACGTGTTAATTAAAATAGAGAGTGGGGTAACCCCATTCTCATTCTCCCACAACAGACTGCGAAACAGCTGATTGTGTAATTGCTGCTTTTTGATTGGTCTAAAAATAAAAAGGGGGAGCATGAAGCAAATTACATGCGATTCAGCGCTGAATTCTAATTGGTTTACAACAAAAAAAGAGGCGAAGCATTGCAATAATTAAATTAAATAAATAAATTTTTGTAAATATATAAATACTTTTAATTTTATTTTAAACGAGGGGGTAGCGAAGCACACCGGGTTCAGCTAGTATATATATATATTAGGGCGGGTCAATTTGTATGGACGAATTTTTTGGAGGTCTGGCTCAGCGAAATTCGTAAAATACATGTAATTTCAAGACTTTTTCTCCACTACAGCATATACAAATTCTGAAAAAAAGCTGTGCGGACTTTCGTAAATAGATTTTGTTCTCAATTATAAAATATGAATGTATGAATGTATGTGTATGAATCTATTTACGAAAGTCCGCACAGCTTTTTTTACACAGCTACCCCACTATTTTTTTTTCATTAATATGTATTTTAATGATTTTAATGACATGATTTGTGGTATAGCCGTTAATAAACGTAGTAAAAAAGTAGGTGCAGAAGTGTGCATGGTCGAAAAATATTATCATGTAATAAGTATTCCTGAGTCAAAGCTGAACGCTGTGAAAATTTAAGATCGGTTATCAGGTCCAGCCTCCAATATATCGCAAACAAAGGGGCGTGCTCCGCCCACTTTTCTTTTGGTACGTATTTCTATTCATGCTAATACCATATATAGCAAATACTGCCGCCGTTGGTCAAAAAATGCCCAAGATATGACGATTTTAAAATTTTGGTTATATGGGCGAGGCCACGCCCCTTCGTCCACTCACAACTTTATATAGTCAAGAATTTATTATTTCGTAAGAATATCCTATTGTGAAAATTTAATGATGATCGGTCCAGTAGTTAAGACTATATTGCGATTTTTAATTTCCTAAAAAGGGGCGTGGTCCCACCCACTTTTCTCCTGGTACGTATTCCTAACTATGCCAATACCATATGTACCAAATAGCATCAACGTAGGTCAAAAAATGCCCAAAATATGGCGATTTAAATTTTTAGGTTATATGGGCAGTGCCACGCCCCTTTGTCAAACAAAAACTTCATATAGCCTTTTATTCTTTCCAGATTCATAGTAAAATGCTGTGAAAGTTTCAGGAAGATCGGTCCAAGGGTTTGGCCTCCTATAAAGCACAAACAAACAAACAGACAGACATTCATTTTTATATATATAGATTGAAAGCAGATTTATTATAATTAAAGTAAAATGGGGCGAAAAAGGGGGATTTGGTAATAAAAAATCTATGGCTACCTTACCTGTAGATAAAAACTATATAAAACTTTAGGTAAATACATATTACAAAAAAAGTATTTTGTATAGCAAACATTGTTAGTGGTATAAGTAAGTATCTGAATTAAAAAAGGGGGCGGTGAAGTGGGCGTGGTTCATAGTAATATGGCGACGTTAACAGTATTAAGAGAAATATACTACCAAATAAAAAATAATCCGTTGGAAGGAACAAATTTGTACAGAGAACAAAAAGTTTAAAACTTAAATTTGGCGTGAAAAGGGGCGTAAAAGGGGGCGTGGCGTAATAAATGTTTATTTCTACCTCGCCTGGAGTATAATGTGTATACAATTTGAAGTAAATCTGTTAAAAACTATATGGGAGCCATTACATAATTTTAAAAAAGTGGGCGTAAAAGTGGGCGTGGTCGAAAAAGTACCCTATTAATCATGCCAGAGTCCCAGTTAAATGCTGTGAAATTTTAAGGAAGATCGGTCCAGAGGTTTGGTCTCCTATAAGGTACAAACAAACAAATAAAGAAACACACATTCCATTTTATATATATAGATAGCTTAAACCCGGCGCGTTGCTGCCGCGGCCCCGTTGCCAAACGCGAATAAAATGTTATCAGTGAAATTGTATGTGTAAATTGTGGTCGAATACTCAATTCCATGGCTGTGCGACCTATAACTCAAAAGCTGTAGAATTTCTCAAATTTTGGTTGCATGGGAGGTGACACGCCCCCTTGTCCAACGCCATACAAAGTTATCAGTAAAACTGCATGTGTAAATTGAGTTCGAATGCTTAATTCCGAGGCTTTGTTTGCTTTGTTTGATTGACTCAAAAGCTATTCGATATCGCAAATTTGGGTTGTATAAGAGGTGCCACGCCCCTTTGTCCAACTCCCATAAAATTTTATCAGTAAAACGCCACGTGTAAATTGTGGTCGAATTTCGAATTCCAAGGATGTGCGGCCTATAACTCCAAAGCTATTCGATATCGCAAATTTGGGTTGTATGGGAGGTGCCACGCCCCCTTGCCCAACTCTCACAAAATTTTATCTGCGAAGCGGCACGTGTAAATTGTCGAATACCGAATTCCGAGGCTAAGCGGCTTATAACTCCAAAGATATTCGATATCGCAAATTTGGGTTGTATGGGAGGTGCCACGCCCACTGTTAGTAGGAGGTTGAAATATACTTTACGACCTATTCTCATACCTACAAAATATACATACAAAATTTCATGAAAATCGGTCGAGCCGTTTCGGAGGAGTTCGATTACGTACCCCGTGACAGAAGAATTTTATATATTAGAAGAATATATGTATATATATATATATATATATATATATATATATTGATTTGTGGGCGGTAAAAGTGGGCGTGAAAACATTTATATATAGTGTTCGCCTCTTGGGGCACCCACACAGCAAGTTTCACTGTAAAAATGTAATTAAATGATTAAATGATTAAATGTAATTAAATGATTCGAATTAAATAATTACTTCGTAATTAAAATGATTTCTAAAAGTGGGCGTATTAATATTATGACCAGCCCATATTTTGTACAGTTACCGACAGTAACCATCTGAACAAAATTACCAAATCTTAGTTTTTTACGATTGAAACCGTCTGATATATATCTTTTTTTTTATTTGTGATCGATAGCGCAAATTTGGCTTGTATAGGAGGTACCACGCCCCCTAAACCAATCGTTACCAAACATCACAGGAACACTTTCGAGATGTGGGTTCAGTTTCTCTGAAAATTTCATAAAGATCGGTTCTGCGGTTTCGGAGTCTATACGTGATATAGCCACATACCCTCATACCCACATACATACATCCATTTTTATATATATAGGCAATAATATATATGTAGCTAAGGAAATTGCTTAAAACATAGATTTGTGCATATAACTTTGGAGTGGTGTGAAATATTTTAAAAGTTTTTTTACAGAAATTATTTCTTGAGCTGTAGAACTTTGTAAAAAATATAAAACAACATTTTGAAAAATTACATTTTCATCAAAAAAATCATAGGGGGTGGCTCATAAATTTCGATGATAGAAACTGGTTATTGAATTATGTGTCAAAATGAGGCAATTTTTGCAAATAAATGATATGTCATATGAAAGAGTGTGAACAAAGAAAATGTAATTAGAAAATAAAACTACAACAAAAAATTTTGCCTTATTTTTTGATCAAAACCTAAATATTTTAGAGATTTTTTTTAAAACAATATAAAACATTGCATTGATGAGATAAAGGTTAATCTTTTCTGATTTCTCCAAAGTTATCTAATTGATCTTTCAGACAAAGAAAATTTGTTGTAAATCGATTAAAAAATCACTGAGATATTTGCTTGCAAAGTTAAAACTTGAAATTTCAATAGTTTTTTTCTCATTCTGAGGCGATGGCCTTGCTTCAAGGAAATACGTTGTACTGAGAAGATATAAATTTTCCTATGTATCTAAATAATTTTGATGTCATTGTAAGGGGATTTTTTTTTAACATACTATCCGTGGAAAATATTACCTAGAAAGCTTTCGTATACCGTTATATTCCCCAACCAACGACTTTTCATACAAAAATAAGTTGTACTGAGAACATCTATAGTTTTTGAGATATCGGACATTTTTCAGACTTTACTATTTGTAAAAAATTTCACCATCACAATATATATTCACTCTTGTTGTATAAAAAAATGCTTATTGTAGGGTATCCGTAAGAGATGGCGCAAAATGTCGGAAGTATTTTTTGCTCACACACAGAAAAAAATCATTGTAAAATCAAATAGAAACATAATGATTTTACATGTTTCCCCTATGATTTTTCTTCATAGAGATTTATAGTAAAATCATTGTGATTTTCATGTAAAAATCGCAACAAATTTTCATGTTGAATCATTATGAAATCATGTAAAGTCATTTTGATGGTCATGTTGAATCATTATGAAATCATGTTAAATCACTATGATGGTCATGTTGAATCATTATGAAATCATGTAAAGTCATTATGATGGTCATGTTGAATCATTAGGAAATCATTATGAAATCATTATGAAATGCAGCTGAATCCTAACCTCAGTTTGAAATAAAAAGAACTTCAAGTTTAGGTTTTATCTAGTTTTTTTTTATTGAAAAATGAAAAAATACGTCTTATAATTACAAAACATAACTCAATTTTTCTCCAACTAAATAGTTTTCTCGATAACGTGCACGAAGTCCTAGGGGTTGTATAGCTTCCTGTTTATCTTCCTTAGATAAGTACCTTAAACTTTTCTAGTCAACTGAAGCTTCTGTTTCTATTGAAAAGTAATACAGCATTTAGATATTATTTTGTTATAGTAACATAAGTCACGTATCACATTACCTTGTTCATCTGCGTCGAAGTTTATGGATTCGACTACTTACACTTGTATTTACTTTTCAATCCACTTATTTTACTTTTTCAGCTATTACAAACTATTTTAATTTTTAACGAAGCTACTTCTCGCGATAAAACTTCTAATGTGCTAGAAACAACGGAACTTCTTCAGCACGCAAAATTTTTTTTTTACATGATGCAATAATAATTTTACTAGATTTCATAATGATTCAACATGATGTCATAATAATTCTACATGAAATCATAATATTTTACATGAAATCATAATGATTTTTATGTCGTATGAAATATAAAATCATGTAAAATGAAATCAACTATGCATCACAATGATTTTACTATGCAAAATTTTTCTGTGTGCACCTTATCAATGCCTAAAATTCCCTCTTACATTATATTCTTCCATCTGTTGTAGTTTAGCTTTTATTTAATAGATGCTCTTTTTACGTTGAAATTTCTGGTCGAAGGTCACCAATCTAAAATATAATCATACTATTATCAAACTTTCAACGTTAATATTTCGGGTCAGAGGTCATGAATTTAAAATGTAAAATGATTTTGCATATAAAGGGCGCAGTATTTTTCGAATGATATAAGTTTCATTGCCCTTATTCTAAAATTAATATATAAAAAGTGTACGACAACATTTGATGTTTGTCTATTAATATATAAGATTAGTTTAGTAATTTAATCTTGATCTCTACTTGCAGTGTCTTCCTTCCCTACGTCCCACTGCGGCTCCTTACAGTGGCAGTGCAACAGTGGCCAGTGTATAAAAATGTATGATCGCTGTGATGGTATAGTAGATTGTTTAGATGGCTCCGATGAAATTGCTGAAAAATGCATACATATATTTTGTCCACGCTATGCTTTCCGATGTTCCTATGGAGCCTGTATAACAGGAACAGACAAATGCAATGGCGTGAAGAACTGTGCCGATAACTCGGATGAAAATGCTTTCCTCTGCGGAGATAATGCCTTAGAGTTGGAACGCTCCTTAATCGGTAACTGTAGGTTAGTAATAGTATCTAACGTGTTAGCTCAGATAGATAGCAATAATGCAAATATATTAACTTTTCATTTTAGCAAATCCACTTTAATGCAATGCAAATCTGGCGAATGCATCAACATCGATAACAGATGCGATGGAATCAAAGATTGTCGTGATGGCTCAGATGAAACAGTGGATATCTGCAGCTATCTCTACTGTCCCAGCTATGCCTTCCGCTGTGGCTATGGCGGTTGTATATCCGGCAGTGCTAAGTGCGATGGTCATATCGATTGTATCGATGGCTCTGATGAGGCTATGGAACTCTGTGAATTTGATTTTAAGAAAACGACTGAGAAGAAACCGACAGTAGAGACGACACCAACGCCAGAAACAAATACGGGAGGTTGCATGATACCGTTTAGTCGCAAGGCGCTACTTGCCCAGTATCACAATAGCGGTCAACTGCTCCCGCTGGGCACCAAAGTACCATCAGGATCGAATCTTTTGTTCAAATGTGAACCGCACTATGCTCTAGAAGGGCAGCAGAAAATTTCTTGTGAAGATAACTGCTGGAGCAATCCTGTGCCATACTGTGCAAGTATGTTTTTTGCCCAAACTCGCGTAAAGCTCTTCTTCCTGAATGAACTCAATTTATTTATATCCAATTTTCTTCTACTAGAATACTGCACCCACACCACACTATCCAAGGGCATATCCACTGCCGTATCCTGCTACTATGACGAAAAACCTTATAACTGCAGCAATAGTCTTCGAATTGGTGTAAAGGTAGAAGTTACCTGTGCGCCTGGCTATAAGTTACCCAAGGTCAAGCCCACTAACAACCAACTTACATGCGATGCCGACGGTGAGTGGGACTTTCCAAAGTTTAAGTGTGTACCTGAATGTGGTTTAATTGGCGAAAACGAAAATGGGTCTCATAAAAAGCGCCAAGGTTTAATCAAGAAGTTAATCATTGAGCGACCCTGGCATGTAACCATTTATAGCCGGAGCTCTGATGGCAACTTACAGCGCTTGTGTGGTGGTGCGGTTCTAGCACCTAATCTGATAATAACAGGTATGAGTCGTAGGAATTGATTGCTGTTAGCATTGGTTATACTTTATGATATATCTCTAGCTGCCAGCTGTGTAATAGACAGCTCAACTAACTTGGTAGATGAGGCCTTTCTGTACAACGTTGTGTTGGGTCATCATGTGCCATTCTTGCAACGCAATGCATATCCGCCCGAGAATTTATTAAACATTTCCGAAATTATATTGCCAGAGTAAGTATGCGTGCGGTAGAGTAAAGAATACATACTTTGGTAAATGCTAAATAATCCATAGAATTTAGTTAAAAAACTATAAAAGTTACTTAAACCGGAGAAAAATACCGGGTTTCCAAATGTTTGCGAGCAGGCTTATTACATTTGTGAACAATTTTGCAATCACAATATTATTTACAATTAGCAATAATTTGCTGAAACCAATAGAAATTTTATTTGCGACATATATTTTTGTACTATGCGTTGCAATACAAAATAAAAAAAACCTTAGAACTATTGTTCCAAAATACCATTAGCTAAGATCTAATGTATTTTGCTTGAAATTGAATTAAGAGCGAAATAAGAGCAACATGAGAACAAATCCAGACTGGAATGAGCATGCAAATCTGAAATCTGGTTCAATACCTTATCCACTCGTCCAACTCAGTTGTTAACATAGTTTCGCTTATTTTGCATCATTACGAATGCTAGTAAGTACTTTTCGAGAACGTGGGTTTGAGACCCAGCTAAATCAAACTAATGTTTGGATTAAAAACTAGTAATTTTTGGATTAAAGATTCTTTTAAAACAAAGTTTATGTTGGCCTTTGTAGTCCAGTGGAGAGTGCGCTAGACTATCAACCCAGAGGTTCCTGCAACGCCGTAGATACTTGATAAGGGGGTTTTACTGAAGAAAAAATTTAGATTTTTTAAGAATTTTCCAAATTTCTTAACCGATTTCAACAATCGAAGTTAAGAGAGTCAAGGAAATTTTATTTATTCTAAGTGCAGTCTTCCCTGCAAATCTTAACATTGAACGAAAATTTCCGTCACTAAATTCAGGCTCCTCAAGTGCAATAAGATCAGAATCATTGGTAGTTGCTGTCTACCGAAAAATATTTTTGATTAAATAATAGGTACAGGTTTTGCTCTTTAATTCTAGACTAATTTTTTTTTTGTTGGGAGTAAATTTTTATTGACAACATCATGATATATAATTTTAAGAACTGATCTGCGAAAATAGTTTGATTTTTATGGTTTTGGCTTTGGTTTGGCTTTGTAACTAGCTACCCAATTTTTGATCACCTCTACCTCTAGCCTGGGGCCGAATTACAGCATCCTTGATCTAGCCAAATTACGAACTGCACGACGAGACAAGTGCCGATAAATTTTTACGATTTTGCTCGATCACGGATGCTGTAATTTGGCCACTGCTAACCAAAGAAAACACATACTGAACAAAACGCTTTAACTTCGTCTTCTGAATAATATGTAAGCCATTGGTTTTTGCTTAACCAGTTCTTCTGAAAAGATATCTTTTTATTTTTCGTTTCCAAGACAGGAAACTTGTAATTTCTGTAATTGATCTGTCTATGTCAAAATGATTTGGCTTTAAAATTACCAATCTAATTTTATCGAGCTTAATTCAATAAGGATGATGATGTTGACAGGTCATCCAAACCTTCAGATGATGATTGTTCTAATTCTTTCACAATTTGGGAATCAGCCGTTAAGTCTTTAAAGTTAAACCGAAAAAATCAATTGCATTATTATTATACTTTTAGCGATAACGATGACGTAATTAGTAAAAAATATAGACTGGTTCAGGGCTGCCTTTCACATGATCTTTTCCTACTAGATCTTGTTTCATTACAAAAGATCTCTCTTTAATTTAAGACTTTAAAACACAAATATTTTCCACACACGAAAACGCTAACGGTGAAGAAATTATTAAAAAATTGACTTTTGTAACAGATTAACTCAATAATGAAAATGCTAATTTTGAAGTAAAATTTATTGTCATTTTAAGACAAGTTTAACGATAATACACTTTATGAATAATTCTAAAGTCAGTAAGCTCTTGGTCATAAAAATAAATTAAAATGCATAATTAGTATTTTTGATTATAAAAAAAAGAAAAAAAATTTGTCCACGCCCACAGATATATTGGATTTATTTCTTTCTTCGAGCGAGACTATTGGTTTCTTAAATAGTATAACCAACTTGTTTGACTTATGCGCCTTATTATTTGAAACTTTTAAAATATCGATTAAAAAATGATTGAAATACCAATTAAAAGAGATGGAAGAACATGGTGTAAGAAGGCATTAAAGACATTGCTAAGACCCCTTTTCCACACGGAAAGTTTTCTTGCCAGCAAGTCTGCGGTACAGGCGATTCCATACAGGCAAGTTTTTCTTCTGTGGTGTTCTTTTTTGATGCCGTGCTGTTCTTTCGTTTGTATTTTCGACTTGCTGACAAGAAAACTTGCCGTGGTGAAAAGTGGTATTAGATATACAACAAACACTCCACATATTTATCGCTCTCTTTCGGATACCCTACAATAAACATTTTTTATGTAACACATATGAATATATATTGTGATGGTGAAATTTCTTTTAAGTAATAAATTTGAAAACATTCCCGTTATTTTGGAATTAAATTTATGGCTAAATTTATTGCGAAAAATAACCGTGTACGAAAGTTTTTTTGGTAATATTTCCCAGTTAAAAAAGTTAAAAGTTAAAAAGTTAAGTTAAAAA
This sequence comes from Dichetophora obliterata, assembly GCA_963920525.1. Classification (NCBI taxonomy): domain Eukaryota; kingdom Metazoa; phylum Arthropoda; class Insecta; order Diptera; family Sciomyzidae; genus Dichetophora; species Dichetophora obliterata. Next base: position 45,953,379 of record OY986435.1, on the reverse strand, counting down.
ATTCCCGTTATTATGACATCAAAATTATTGCGCTATCTCAAAAACTGCAGATTTTCTCTGTAGATTTCCTTGAAGCAAGGCCATCGCCTCAGAATGAGAAAAAAAAACGATCGTAGTATCAAGTTTTGATTTTGCAAGCAAATTCCTCAGCCATTTTCTAATCGATTTTTATCAAATTTTTTTTTTGTCTGAAAGTTCAATTAAATAACTTTGGCAAAATAAGAAAAGATTTACCATTACTTAACCAATTCAATGATGTATATTGTTCTCAAGAAACCTCTAAAATATAAATTATTTGTTCAAAAAATAGGCCAAACTATGTTTTTGTTGTAAATTTGTTTTTGTTTAAATTTTCTTCTTCTACACTCTTTCTTTTGACATTTCATTTATTTGCAAAAATTTCTTCAGATGGACACATAACTCAATAACCAGTTTTTATCATCGAATATCATGGGCTACCCCCTATAATTTTTATGATGAAAATTATTTGTATCAAAATTATGTTCTTATATTTTTTACACAGTTCTACAGCTAAAAAAAATTTTAAATATTTCAAACCATTTCATGGTCAGTGGTGTTAAAATAGCATGGCCAGGAGGAAATTAAAACTTTGCGACATTGTCTTAGGGGGGTGGGGTTTATATAATATGGGGTGAGGGGCCAAAAGGTATGACATATAGGGACGACCCCTAATAAGCACAATTTGAACTATTAATTTTGTGTAACGAATTGAGAATATGTAAGAAAAATCCAAACACTTTGAAAAATAAGAATGCAGAGTGGAGAGGGAAAAAGGGGGTCAACATTTTTTGAAAACGTGTGGCATAAAGGAAAAGGGTCTTAAATAGACCAAAATCGTATGAAAAAAATATTTGGAATAACTGGACTTTTTACGAACGAAAACTATTATTTTGCTGTCTTAACTGAAAAGTAAGGAATGAATTCAAATTTACTTAACATTCACATATGCTTTTAAAAAATTTGAAACACAGGTGCCGCACCTGTATATTTTTATGAGCTGTCATTTCATTTTTAACCAACTTCAAAAAGGAAGAGGTTCTCAAGTTCTTCTTTTCCTTCTGTATTCCTTTGTGTCCTGGGACCCAAAGTATAGTAACAGTGTTATTCTTGCCTAGCTCGTTGAGTTTTGTTAGGCATTCCCATGTTATTCTCGATGATATCTCACAGGAAACTAATGCTTTGATTGCTGCTTGTCTGTCTGACATCACAACTATATCCTGACCTTTGTATTTACGGTCAAGATTGAATTGTGCACACAGCTGTATGGCTAGGATTTCCGCTTGGAAGATACTGGGTGTTGTCCCCATAGGTTCAAAGTGCTTGGTTCTTGGCCCGTACACCCCTGCGCCTATACCTTCCAATGTCTTGGACCCATCTGTATACCATGCTATACTATGTGGTTTCTTAACTTGCGATATCATCTCGCTGTCCCACTCTTTCTTGGTACTAAGCCTAATTCCGAAGTGTTTTTTGAAGTTATACCTTTTTACTATATCGTCTCTTGGTAGATCGATGTAGGGAGTGTGCTTTGCAATATCCTTTTTCTCTCTACTGCTGATAGTTTTACCTAGACCTGTCCCCTCTTTTGCAATGCCCAACAGAGTTCGCTTGGCTACTCCCTCTATGACAAGGTGTAAGGGTGTTAGGTCCAGAATTACTTCCAGTGCTGCTGTAGGGCATGTCCTCATGGCCCCTGTGATGCATACATAGGCCAGTCTCTGCACCTTTGTTAGCATATTCCTTATTGTGGTTAGCTTGGTTCTCTCAGCCCATGCTATTGCACCATAGGTGAGGATGGGTCTCATCATCATGGTATACATCCAGCGGAGAATTGTTGGGTTACAACCCCAGCTTTTCCCCACCAGGCTCCTACATACCATGAGTGCGCGAGTTACATTACCACCAACGACGGTAATAACATTGGCACCACCTAAGCCATTGAGACAACAACAACTAAGACAACAACAACAACAATAACAACAACAGCAACATTAACTAGTATTACTGAAGTTACAACAACAACAAACTACTAAAACTCGACGCAGAACCTATCCCATTGATTTCCACTTCAACCACTTAAGCTACAACAACAACAATAATAAAAACTCACAATAAGCAATAATCACATTTCTGTAATAAATTAGTTCAGTTGTTTATTTAGGTTACATTACATTTCTTTTGTATGTCACAAAAGAAAAGACATACAATTATTTTAAGTTATTCTCAGTATCTCTTTGATAATCCGCAACGTTTAACCATGTGTTTTAAAATATTGTTGCACCCATTAAAACTAGGTGACACTTAAAATTATCAACATGCATTTTTGGAATGTATGTCATAAGCAAACATATGGAGTATTAAAATATATAAAAATTATTCATAGATAGCATTTTTGAAACCTATGTCATAAACACATATGTATTCATATTTAGAATTTCTTTAGAATGTATACATACATTACAGTAAAAATTGGTGAAAGTTGTAAAGTAAGAGAAAAATTTTAATAAAACCAGATCAGTTTTGGCATTCAAAAAGAAAAGTTGTGTTGTCTGTTTTTCCTCAACTATAACTGGCGCAGTCGAAAGTTCTCGCGAACGGTTCTGTGTAAAGTGTTATAAAATAAGACCGGCGGTTTCCCGAGTTTTAAAAAATAACAATAAGATCATCGAAGGATCATCGATCATCTAGCACCAAGGGTACATTGGAGCAGCACAAACTGGAGGATTGCAGTCCTTAATCGAGAGAGAATCTACACTCAAGAAGAAAAACAGGCATGACAGTAAAACTGATACTCGTAGGATTAATGTAAGTCAAGTATTGCAATTGTTTCATTGTTATAAATGCATAGGAAAATAAAACAGTTTTTCCCGTATACTAAACCAAGAAGAACAGCAAGCTTAGGATCAATTCCTGAAAATTTAGAAGTAGTAGATTTTGATCAAATTAAATTAAGAGAAAGTGTGTCAAGTGTTTTCGAAAACTCAAATCAAAGTTTTAGTGTTCAAATGGCAAATCCATCTGCAGGTGATATTCTTAACTCATTGCGAATTCCTGATGTAATCAAAGATCTGCCTCGTTATGACGGCAATCCTTGATTGCTTCACGAGTTCATAATTAATGTAGAAGAGATCCTCACACATATTTTGCATCTAGACGGGTCTCCCCAATCAACAATCTTGTTGAGAGCCATTCGCAACAAAATTGAAGGCCCGGCCAACGAAGTACTAAATATGTATGGCACGGCCTTGAATTGGGACGAAATAAAAAATAATTTAATTCTACACTATTCCGATAAAAGGACGGAAACAACCTTGATAAGAGACTTACACTCGCTAAGACAAAAAAACCAAAATGTAGAAGAATTTTATAGCAGTATTATTGAAATACAAGCAACACTTATTAATAACATTCTTATTCACGAAGTTAATAATAACGTCATAACTGCAAAGAAATTACTTTATGGGGAAATGTGCCTAAACACCTACCTTACAGGTTTGAGAGAACCATTGGGGTCGGTTATAAGAGCCATGAGGCCAGAGTCACTCCCAATAGCATTAGCATATAGCATTAAAGAACAAAATATATACTATAACAAATCTACCTTTTATACTAATTATAAGCCAAATTTCAATTATAATCAGAACAAGTCTTTTAGAAACGACAATTTTGCACGACCAAACTACAATACGCAAAACCAACTTAGAAATACGCTACAACCAAGTACTCAAAATCACTTTAATAATAGGAATTTTGGTCAGCCCCAAAACCAAAATAGGAATTTTCCAAATCAAAATCCTTTTAATAGTAGACACCTTGGTCAACACCAAATCCAAAATAGAAATTTCACACAAAATTTCAACACTGGCAACCAACACGTACAGAGACAACCTCCTCCAGAGCCTATGGACATTAGTTCTGGAAACTCACGTTTTACTCAAAGGACGAACAGAACTAATTTTACAAATACTAGAGAAATGCACAATATAAACTCAGCAACGGAGAACGAACGACAACCCACAATTCAATTGAACACAACCTATCAACAACATATGAACCAACAGTACGAAGGATATGGATTTTATAAAGATCCAAAAGAAAACTGTAATGATGATGAAAATTTTCAATATTGCGCCTCGAACGAGCAACTGGATACCTAGATATCAACAAACACGGATTTACCCTTCCGTACATTAACATTTCGTCACCTTTCGGACGTCCTCTAAAATTTCTGATTGACACTGGAGCGTCTTCTTCATTTATAAATCCCGAATTTATAAATAATGCTAACACAAATATTTGCAAACCAGTCACAATAACAACTATTTTAAATAAACATGAGATAAACAAGAAAACTACATTGCCCACTTTTATTGAATTTAACGAGACAGGGCAGCTAACATTTTTACTATTTAAATTCCACGGATACTTTGACGGACTGTTAGGACTAGACATTTTAACAAAATTAGGAGCCAAGATTGACTTTAACACAAATAAGCTAATTACAAACAATTCTGTTATTAATTTAAAATTCAAACCAAATTTCTCCTCAGGAAAATACCTTATTCCACCCAATTCGAAACAGGTTATAAAAATTCCTACAGACATAAAAGACGGCGACGTATATATCAAAACAATACAAATCGAACCACAACTATTCATCTCCGAAGGCATTTATAAGACTAAAAACTGGTTTAGTGTTGTTGAAATTGTCAACAACAGCAGTTCACATAAAACTCTCTTGTTAGAACAGCCACTCAAAGTAGAACACTACAATACTGAACATTTTGTTGAAGTAAATAACTTTAGCATCGAATGTAACACGCATAGTATTGAAGGTGACATAACTGAACTTATCCGATCTTCCCATCTCAACACAGAAGAAAAGAAATTACTGTTTAAATTTTGTAGAGCGTACGATGACGTATTCTTTAAAGAAGGACAAGACCTCAGTTTTTCTAACACAATTAAACACACAATCGACACTACAGACGACGTACCAATCTACACCAAATCGTATAGGTACCCATACATCCACAAAGAAGAGGTAAAAAATCAAATTTCAAGTCTATTAGAACAAAAGATCATACGCCCTAGCTATTCACCCTGGAGTTCACCGGTGTGGGTAGTACCAAAAAAATTAGATGCAGACGGAAAACAAAAATGGCGTCTAGTTATCGATTTTAGGAAACTTAACGAAAAAACAGTTTCCGATCGCTATCCAATCCCAAACATTAATGAAATTCTTGACAAGTTAGGCAAATGCTTATATTTTTCTACACTAGATTTAGCAAGCGGATTTCATCAAATAGAAATGAATCCAAGGGATGTACAAAAAACGGCTTTTTCAGTTGAAGAAGGCCACTACGAATTTTTAAGGATGCCATTCGGGCTAAAGAATGCTCCTTCAACCTTCCAAAGAGTAATGGATAACGTACTCAGAGATCTCCAAGGAAAGATATGTTTAGTCTATCTAGATGACATTATAGTATTCTCTACTTCACTCCAAGAACATTTGGAAAACCTAAGAAAAGTTTTTGACAGACTCCGCGAATCCAACCTCAAAGTTCAACTTACCAAGTCAGAATTTCTACATAAAGAAATTGCGTTTTTAGGGCACATCGTTACAACAGATGGAGTGAAACCGAACCCAGACAAAATTTCGGCAATAAAAAAGTTCCCTCTACCACGCACACAGAAACAGATAAAATCATTTTTAGGACTACTAGGGTACTACCGAAAATTCATAAAGGATTTTGCAAGGGTAGTAAAACCACTAACAGAGTGTTTAAAAAAAGGTAGAACCATCGTTTCAAACGAAAAATATGTTAACACTTTCGAAAATTGCAAAAACCTACTAATAAATGACCCTATACTCCAATACCCTGATTTCGCAAAGACATTCACATTAACAACAGACGCTAGCAATTTTGCACTAGGAGCCGTCTTATCGCAAGGACACTTAGGTAGCGACAAACCCATATGCTACGCTAGCAGAACACTAACGGACACGGAAATAAATTACTCGACAATCGAAAAAGAATTACTGGCCATAGTATGGGCCACAAAATACTTCAGACCATACTTGTTTGGACGAAAATTTAGAATTGTTACTGATCATAGACCATTAACTTGGATCATGAACCTAAAAGAACCAAACTCAAAGCTAATTAGGTGGAAGCTTAAATTAGAAGAGTTCGACTATGAGATAGTTTATAAAAAAGGGTCCCTCAACTCAAACGCTGATGCCTTGAGTAGGGTTAAAATTGATAATCCAGATATAAGACAACTCGACATAAATATCAACGACGCAACTACTTCTATTCAAGCTACTTCAGGTTCAACAGTACACTCAGCACAGGAAGACTTAAACGACGGAATACCAATCTCGGAAAAACCTTTGAATGAATTTAGCCTTCAAGTTATTCTAGATAAATCCGACCAAAAACCATTCTTAACAGTAGAAGTCCCTTTCAAGAATAAACTAAGGAAAACCATAAGAACACTAGATTTTACAGAAGAAAAATTAATAGACACATTCAAAAAATTTTTAGCACCCAATAAGATAACAGCAGTCTACACAGATGACATAACTTTTACCTTAGTACAATCCGTTTACTCCAAATACTTTTCAGCAAACTAAACCTTCAAAATTATAAGATGCAAGGAAATTCTAATAGACATAACACAAAACGACGAACAAGACAGAATAATAAACATATACCACGAAAATAGTAACCATAGAGGAATTAATGAAACTTTGGCACATTTGAAAAGAGAATACTATTTCCCCTATATGAAATCAAAAATAACACAAACCATAAACAATTGTAACATATGTCAGGAACAGAAATACGACAGACAGCCTCAAAAAATCAAATATAGTAAACCAGAAACCCCCGAAAAACCCCTAGATATTCTGCACATAGACATTTATAGTATAAATCATCAATACATACTGACTATGATAGACAAATTCTCAAAATTTGCTTCAGGATACACCCTCCCTAATAGGAATAGTATTTCCATCGTAAAAGCAGTAAAACAATTTTTCAGCACTTATGGTATACCAAAGAAAATAGTTTGTGACCAAGGATCCGAATTTACAGCAAACATCTTCAAAGACTTCTGTAAACAATTCAAAATAGAATTGCACTTTACTTCCTTTCAACAAACTTCCAGTAATTCCCCAGTTGAACGGTTACATTCGACATTGACAGAAATTTACAAAATCATAATTGCAACAAGAAAAGAAAACAAACAAGACATAGACCATCACGAAACTCTCACGGAAACTTTAATTACATATAACAACGCGATTCACTCATCCACGAAACACACACCCTTTGAACTTTTTCATGGTAGAACTTTTAAATTTAATAACGAAATATGTTTCAATAACGAGCATGAATATTTGAAAAAGTTAAATGAATTTCAAGCAGTTTTATACCCAAAGATAAAAAGTAAACTAGACAGCATCACTAATGAAAATATCAAAAAATTAAACAAGGTAAGGGAAGATCCTAAAAGTAACGAAACCAACGAAACCGTTTTTAGAAAAGAGTGTCGCAGGAATAAAATGACACCAAGATTCTCGAAACTTAAAGTAAAGAAAAACAATAAAGTAACGATAGTATCCGACAGAAATCAAAAAATACATAAATCTAGAATAAGAAGGAAAAAGAAAACTAATTAGCAAAACTATCAATAAACCTTTAAAAATTTTAGTTAGGACAATAAGTTATAAAATATATGTACTTACAGGCTTATGACAGCATCCGGGCAGAAAATGGAAATTCAAAAACTTAATGAACAACAATCATTACTTACTATACAAAAAGGCATTGCAAGAACAATAAGAAATTACAATAACCTTATACATATAGTAAACTTAGACCTGTACAAGGACAACGTCGACAAAATAAATAGATCTATTACTACTTTAGGAAAATTATATAGTGATAAAGACGCGACATTAATAACAAAACTTAAACTTAAAGAAGTCCAAAATAAATTAGATTCACTCACTCCACATGCAAGAAATCGGAGAGGAATAATTAATGGACTAGGCACAGTAGTTAAGTTTATCACTGGCAACATGGACGCAAATGATGCAAAAATATTAAACGAACAAATTAAGGACTTAAAATCCGAACAAACAAATCTTCAACAAGATATAAACAGCCAAATAAAATTAAACTCAATTATGATACAAAGATTTACAAATATTACTAATCATATAAACAATCAACAACAAAAAATAGAAAATTTCGTCAACAAAATTCAAGACCAGAACACAAACAGAATTCAAGTCAATGAAGAAATTCTTCTTCAGACACAACATCTCGCACAAATCAATTACAACATTGACTTGTTAAACAATCATTTAGCTAACATTGCAGAAGCAGTAGTACTGGCAAGACTTAATATAATATCAAAATTTTTTCTTAACCATGAAGAATTAGATGAAATATACGACACACTTTCAGCCCAATCAATAAAGATAAAATCTACTAACAATATCTATGAATTGTTGGGGCTACAAGCTTATTACAACGATACCAATATAATATTTAATGTCCGAATTCCTATCCTATCAAATAATAATTATTCCCTAATTCACATTATTCCACTCCCCATTAATAAAACAAAAGAAATAGAAATATCACCTTATGCATTATATAACTCTGAGAATGTTCAATACTTGTCTGAAATTTGTCCAAAAGTAGAAGGAATTCACTATTGTCAAGAAGCAAAACAACAAGAAGACATCACAAAATCAACCTGCCTAGGACGAATTATTCAGCCGCAAGAAGGAATACCAGCTCATTGCGTCACCAACGATATCGGTCAAATATCAAACATCTTACAACCTGAACATAACTACATATTAATGCCGAACATCCCAACAACATTAGTTAACTCAACTTGCAACTTCGCTTCACACTCAGTATCCGGAAATATTCTGCTACACTTCGAAAACTGTAAAGTAGAGATAAACAATATAACATATCAGAGTAATCCAAATATATACTGGGACGAAATACATCTAATACCAACTGCACACATACCAATTCACACCAACTACACCGTCGAAAGATTAAACCTCCACAAAATCAACAACCTCAACATCGAAAATAGAATCGCCATAAACAACTTGAAATCAACCACAAAACGAGAACTCAACATAACTATCGGAGGAATACTATTCATGGGAACGATAATAATATTCTTCATTCTATATAGCTCCAGAAGGTTTAAACGAAACATTACCCTGGATCATCCCGCTTCAACCACAAACCAAAGGTTATGGCCGTCGCTTCACACCGGGGGGGGAGGAGTTACATTACCACCAACGACGGTAATAACATTGGCACCACCTAAGCCATTGAGACAACAACAACTAAGACAACAACAACAACAATAACAACAACAGCAACATTAACTAGTATTACTGAAGTTACAACAACAACAAACTACTAAAACTCGACGCAGAACCTATCCCATTGATTTCCACTTCAACCACTTAAGCTACAACAACAACAATAATAAAAACTCACAATAAGCAATAATCACATTTCTGTAATAAATTAGTTCAGTTGTTTATTTAGGTTACATTACATTTCTTTTGTATGTCACAAAAGAAAAGACATACAATTATTTTAAGTTATTCTCAGTATCTCTTTGATAATCCGCAACGTTTAACCATGTGTTTTAAAATATTGTTGCACCCATTAAAACTAGGTGACACTTAAAATTATCAACATGCATTTTTGGAATGTATGTCATAAGCAAACATATGGAGTATTAAAATATATATAAATTATTCATAGATAGCATTTTTGAAACCTATGTCATAAACACATATGTATTCATATTTAGAATTTCTTTAGAATGTATACATACATTACAGTAAAAATTGGTGAAAGTTGTAAAGTAAGAGAAAAATTTTAATAAAACCAGATCAGTTTTGGCATTCAAAAAGAAAAGTTGTGTTGTCTGTTTTTCCTCAACTATAACTCGCGCGTTGCTTTGTTTATAGTTACCTCTGCATGTCTTCTCCAGAGAAGCTTTGAATCTAGTGTAAGTCCCAGATACTTTAATTCTCCTTTGAAGGGAATTTCAGTGCCATCCATTCTCATTGTTCGGAGGTTTGGCTTCTTTTGTTAGTAAAAGGTACTATGGTGGTTTTCGCTGGGTTGATACTTAATCCCACCGTGTTGCACCACTCCTTTGTTACTGACAGTCCTCTCTGTATCAGCTAACAGAGTGTATCCTCGAACTTCCCTCTCGCTATTAAGGCGATGTCGTCTGCGTAACCCTGACATTTTATGCCATTCTCGGTTAGCATCGTTAATAATTCGTCCACAACAAGACTCCTCAGCAGTGGAGAAAGGACTCCGCCTTGTAGGCAGCCATTTGTTGTTTTGATTCTTATAGTGGTGTTGCCCACTTTTGTTTCTGCAGTTCTAGTGCTAAGCATTTGGTATATCCATCTGCTGAGCATATCATTTACTCCTTTTTTGTGTAAAGACTTCTTCACAGCCTCGTGAGAAGTATTATCAAAGGCTCCTTCTATGTCTAGAAAGGCACAGAGTACGGTTTCTTTGTTTTTGAAAGCTGACTGGATGTAACTAGCCCACTGGTATAGAGCTGATTCTGTAGATCTACACGCCCTATACGCGTGTTGACATGGGTGCATTGGTGCCTTCTCCAGAATCTCAGTTCTTAAATAGTTATCTATTACCTTTTCCATTGTTTTAAGTACAAATGAGGTAAGGCTAATGGGTCTAAACGACTTTGATAGCGTGTAGTCTATTTTCCCTACTTTTGGTATGAAGGTGACTATCGACCTTCTCCATTTCCTTGGGATATAGCCCAGCGCAAGGCTGCTTCTATTTATTTTGACTAGGTGAGGCAATATAGTTTCTGCACCTTTTTGCAGAAGTGCAGGAAAGATGCCGTCTACACCTGCTGATTTGAATGGTTGAAAGGTTCTGAGTGCCCAATCTAGACGAGCCTTAGTACAAATGCTCGTTGCGAGTTTCCATTCTTCTTGATTTGGAGTAATCTGCCTGTCTGCTGTCTCATACTACTGAAATTAGATACAGGAGTAGGCATAATAATGAAAATTTACTGTGAAGAAAGTGGGCGTTTTTGGACAAAAGGGCGTGGCAATATAAGAAAAATAATGTATTTCAGTTAATATTGACCCTAGGGTACTGGAAATTGGTACGAAGGTTGGTACAATTATTACAAAATACGGTCAAAAAAGTGGGCGTTGTTCGATAAAGGCGTGGCAATATTAGAAAAACACCATAACTCGAATAATATTGACACCAGGATACTGAAATTAGGTACAGGGGTAGGCATAATTATGAAAATTTACGGTCAAGAAAGTGGGCGTTACTGGACAAAAGGGCGTGGCAACATAAGAAAAATACTGTTTTTCAGTTAATGTTGACACTAGGGTACGAAAATTTGTTACACAAATGGGATTTATAGTTAACAGTTAATAGTTATCATAGTCTCTAAAAAGGAAGAAATATAAACTTTTTAACAAAAAAAAAAAACAACCAACTTCAAAACCACTACAAAGTAAAAAATAATTTTAAATTACTTCTCACATTAATGTTTGGTCAAATTTGTTAATTTATTTATATATATTATTAAATTGGAAATCTTATCACTATAAATTTTTTTATTTTGTATAATTATCATAAATATATGCATTTCTCCATGAATATAAAACCTTTAATGTCGGCGCTTATATAATCAGACTTTTATAAAATAAACGCTTCGGCTTTAAAGGTTTTATATTCATTAAGAAATGCATATATTTATGATAATTATACAAAATAGAAAAAAATTTATAGTGATAAGATTTCCAATTTAATAATATATATAAATAAATTAACAAATTTGACCAAACATTAATGTGAGAAGTAATTTAAAATTATTTTTTACTTTGTAGTGGTTTTGAAGTTGGTTGTTTTTTTGTTAAAAAGTTTTTTTGAATTATTTGTTTGCTTGATACAATGGCTATTAGGTAACCTTGACAGCAACCTATTTTATCACGAGCTGCGACCATCGAATGTTAAACAAAAGAAAACAAAATAAACAGCGTTTGCCACACATTGGCCGCATTCAGCAGAGCTAACAATTGCACTTAAATTATTTTTATATTTGCTTAATAATAGTAAGTAAACTAAATAATTTACAATTTTTCTGATGTTTAGAAAAATATTCAATACAAATTCAGAGAAAAATATCGTTCACTAAGGTTTCGCTACCATAATAGCTCACAACAGTCGTGAACGACACACGTTTTCATAACACCTAATAGTTATTGCATCATGATTGTTTGTTTGAATTGAATTTTTACTGCAACCGTAGTGCGTAGTGCCCTCTACGAGTCGTTTTTCTTGCCGTTCCTTTGAGAAAATTTGTTATCGCGATTATGTTAAAGCGAAAGGAACGCAGCTATTTCTTCAAATGTTTGTAAAACTTTTTAAGCGAATTCAGTTTTTATTTAAAGAAAGTCGGCAAATATTTTCGGAATAAGCTTTGAGCTAAAAATTTGTTTTTCAGGTGACAGATACAGGATGGGTGGTTTTAAATAAAATCTTGGCGGTGAAAATATAATGTGTTATTTGAAAAAGATTGGCTATTAATCTGAGTTAAGTTTTTTGTTGTTTCATTGGGACTCCCAGAAGGGAAGACAGTATTCTTTGTGTTTTTGTTGGGGGACAAGTCGAAGGGTGTCAAATATGAATGGGTATTTTGAAAAGAATTTTAGGGATGAAAAATTAATAGAACCTGGTTTTGGCACCGACATGCCCTGTGAAAATTTTATGAAATTAGAGCTATTTGCGGCCGTTATCAGCGAGTGCAAAAATTGTATTGAAATGAGGGAATGAGCTTATACCATTGCAAAAACTTCGTAAAGTGAAAAATTATATGAGTGAAAAACGGAATTACAGAAATACAGAAAGTATTGCTCAGCTTGGTTTATTTGAGGAGTTCAATCTTAAAGCGAAAACTATTCAAGAGGATGAAAAACATTTGATCGCTATGAACATTTAACAAAAGAGCGCTCATGCCTTTTATATTCATGAGTAGTGAAATTAAGTTAAATCGTACGTCAAAGTAATAATATTCTTCCGAAGTAGTTTTAGCAAACCCTGTTTTAAGCCATGTAGTTGTTGCTTACAACTTATTCCGTCAGTTACAATTCTCTTGCACGGCTGCACTATGGATTAAAGAGTTATCACTGTCAAATTGCAATAGGAGGTTCATTTTATATTAATTCATGAAAAGTTGCTAAAATTAGATTGTTGCATAGACACCACGCTCTAGACTTTTAAATGAGTGTATCGAAAGGTTTTTATTCAAACCAGTTATACTACTAATGCTAAGATCTCTAAAGCTTATATCCAGCCCACCCGATATTCGGGGGACAATCACTAGTTATTATTATTTAACGCAATTTGTATGTTCTATTTCAGTAACGCTCTAATGGAAAGGAATCACGACTATAAACATGACGTTGCTTTGCTGGTGCTGGTCAAAAACATTGATTTTGCTAAGTCCGTCAAACCAATTTGCATGAATTACATGCAACCAACTCAACGACTGCTGGAACCTCAGGAGCGCAAAATACTCAGTATGCAACAGCAGCTTGATTTGGGTTACCTGGATCAAGGTTATGCCCTCAGCGAAGCGAAAGGCAGACGCCAAAGTCTAACCCACATTGTGGCTGGATTTTCGCAAGAGAACAACGAAGTATTTCTCATCAATGTCAAATATTACTGGATGTTTATCAAGAAAGTAATGCGTAGATATAAATATATTCTATAGTTTAAGATAAGAAAATTAAGAAAAATAAAAGACCCTGTACAGTTTCATTATCTGTTCACATTTATTAGTTAAAACTTTAGTTAGTTTAAATTTTAAATTTTTTTATTTTTAATATTTAATACTTAAAAGACATTCAAATAAGTTGTTGTTGTTTTAAACTTAGTTTGCTTTTTATACATACATTTATTTGTAACACATTAATAATTTTTAAATATATTTATATATTAGGTATAATAGTAAATTATCTCAACATGTTTAGTTTTTTATTTGCAACATGTTTAGTTTTTGATTTAGTGTCGATGTTTTTCTCTTAAATTGTATGTTAATTATTCTTAGATTCTGTAATGCATTCAATCTTTTTTTAATTTCTTCTGTATAAATCGACATAATATAGTAGTATTTTTTTATTTTATTTATATCTGTTTATCTTCTTTCTTAGTATTGTAGTGTGTGTGTGTGTGCAGTTTTTTGTGTATATTTAGTTAGCTTTTCTAGGAAACACTTAGACGGTTCTTTTAAGGTCTTCTCATGAGTAAATGCTATAAAAAGTTACTGTTGCGACTTTTGTGTACAAAGTCCTTCTTCGGCCATAATTGTAACAATACAAATGTTTGCTTTATGCAATGTTTTATCATTATTTTCTTTGCGCTAGACTTTGAGTTCAAATTCAGTCTTCGAGTTTTTGAAATCAAAATTGATTTAGTTCTTAAATTTTTCAGCTTTTTTTTTTATTTATGTTTTGTAATAGTATTTTAAATGAATTTCTTCTTTTCTCTCAAAAGTTTTACGTACATATAATATCCCTTATATTAAGTAAAGTTTAATATTTCTTTGAGAAACTCTCCTAACATTATGTAACATTTTTTTAGCTTATCTTGAAATTTACTACATTTTACATAGCTTTTTGTATTTGTCTAAGTTTTATTTTATTATTTTTATAAATATTTACAATTAAAGTAAGATTGTGTTTTCTTTTTGTATGAAGTTGCTTATTTTTAATACACTTGCTATTAGATGATATTTAATTGAATTTAATTCTAAAGTGTTGTTAGTTGTTGTTGTTTTTTGAGAGATCATCTGAAAATTTTTCAACGAATGTAGAGTGACTCTAGTGATAATCTCTGTGCAAGTTATGTGAATGTGTAGGTTAACCTACCTATGTGTCGGCAGGGGGGGGGGGGAAGGGTGGGAGCGATGGGTCTAGACTTTTTTAAAGGAATATTTAGTATACAAATTCAATTTCTTTTAACAAAATAGCTTAATACTAATTTCGGAATGGCTTGTCTAAAAAGCTGAAAATAAGGTTTGTTTTTTTTCTATTGCGATGAGAAATTATTTTAATTTTAAATCGTATTGAATCACGAAAAAACAATAAAATACTGATTTTGAAATTTACTCACGTTTCATCTCTCTTCATAAAAATTTTAAAATAAAAAATTTTATAAGATTTTGACAGTTTTATGTAAACTTTTGTAAAACGAATTCTGCCAAAAGTAAGCAGTTGATTTAACAAAAACCCTAATAAACATTCGATATAAATAAAATTTAAAACTGACCTTAGACGTAGCTCAAATTCAGTTTCAATATTTTGCACAACTAGCCAGGACTTTGGGAAAAAAGTAGACAGAGAGAGAAGCAATCTATGTATATACAGTATGCAAAGATTTCAAAAAACAAACTTAAATATTCAAGTGTAATTGATGTAGTAATCACTGAAACGATATCAGCTTTGAACGAGAAGGATCTTTAATCAATTTCCTTTAAAGTTTGTTTTAGCTATTTCCGGTTCTCGCCTTTACAAAAGTATTAAGCTGCTTCTAGCTGGGACGCACAGAACTATCTATTTATATATCTTAAGTGATGTCACTCTCATTTTTTTCCAAAATGGTCTTATGTAAGGACTCTATTGACCTAACTTAAAAATTTTATCATCATAGTAAGAACAGAACTCTTATAATAATGCTTCAAAATAAAATCTATATCAATTGACATCAGTATAAATACGTTAGTATAAATAATTGTGTCGATACAATTACACTGCTTAACACAAAAAAGTAGCAAAGTGCCAACAGCGGATTCTGATAGAGGGGAAAAAATATACCTGTATCGGTGTTTTTAAAGTTTACACCTGAGTTTTATTTTAGTGGGAGGTTTAAGTTTCACTGCTTTTGAAAACTCTTATGCTTAGTTTTCACTGTGTCATTTTTATGGCGACACAAAAGTTTATCACCTGAAATATCACCTTAATAAAAATCTAGAAATTTTTCTGCATAGCTCCATTTAATAATTTAATTGTTTTTAATTTTCCAAAAATGCCAAAGTTAGAAAAAATGTCAACATGTTGTTATTTTGAATTTAATTGAAGAGAACTCTGACCACTAAAAATGACATAGTGAAAACCAAGCATTGTAGTAAATCGGCATAGAAAACCATAAGGCATCTACATTTTAGGTACAGGATGTGTTCAGCAGAATTATGTATACAACTATGACGAACATTTTTGTGAAAAATTTTAACCCTCTAGCTCTATAATGTATGGGTATTTTTTTATTCTCTGAAAAAGCAAAAAAAAACCCCTCTAAAACAGGGATATAACGGACTAAAATGTCCAACAGAAATGGCAACAGAATCCTATGAACATGGTGAATGATTTCATCAGACATGTGCACCTATTAAAAACGCTATAAAGGTAAGAGTATTCATTCTCTTATGCCTGAAATATGCTGGACATTATTTGATAACGATAAAGAATTGCCTGAAGCTAAAAGAATAATGTAATAGATAAATGCTTGCTTAACCCATTTTCTGCCGCGCTGCAAAAATTGTTGAATTTTCTGATATAAAGTATATTTCTAGAGTAATTAGGGTAACCCGATTCCAAATCAGTCAGCAAAAATTTTAAAACCCATTTTTTTTCGTTATGTCAAAAAATAAAATGTTCTATTTATCCAACTTTGGCGCTTATCCCATTTCTATTTTTGTGTTAACTCAATAGAAATGGGTAACACGCTGTCGTTTGCTGGTAAAATTTTACATAACGTATTTGTTTGGGATTTTATGGTATAGAATAAGCGAAAACGTTCGATTAATCGAACTCTAACTTTGACCTATACCTGTGTCATCCAGGTGTTGCTAGGTCTTAATTTTTTATTGCAAAATATAGCTTTTTATTTTGGCTATAAAACCTCATCATTACTTTCTTTTTTTTTTAACTTTACATGTATATTTAATATTATTTACAAGAAAGGTCTATTGGCAAGGTATTTTTAAACCACACCCCCCACCGCCTTGAAATGACGGGTGGTGATGATGAATACTACTTTCAAATAGCCACACAGTAAAAAATATGAGGATAAATTTTATACTATTTGATATACATATAAATTCAAACCAAAAATGTTTCAAAAGTTATACCATCAAATCTTATAAATTTTTCCAGACCATTTTTCTCGTCAGACCACTATATTTTTAAATTTCCCGATTTCGATGAATTTTTTACTTTCGAACCAGAATATACTTTGATTTACACATGATATCTATATAAAATTTTGAAATTATATTTGTTTTATTATTTTTATAATATTGAGTGTTATAAAATTTATAAATTATTTTGAATAAAAAAGTTTATACCACACAAGTGTTATAAAAAAGATAAAATTTACCCTCAAATTTTTTACTGTACAATGATACAAAGTAATATATGATATCAAAGATTTTCCTGATATCATTTATCTTCATAGTTAAAAAAATTATTGAAAATGGACAAATTATACGTTCGATTAATCGAACACCGGTTGGAAATGGGTTAAGTAACCAATTTTCTACACATCTTTTTATATATAGATATAACATGTAGAGCTGTGTTTTGCATGGATTTTTGAGTGAAATTTTACGTAACACTTTTTTTTAAAACAAGATAGTCCCCTAAAACCAAGTTTTGAGGGACATTTCAGCACCAATTCTGAATAAGAACGAAATTAACCCTTAACGCATTTTAAGTTTTGAGTTACTCTGTGATAAAATTGAATTTTGAGCTTTGGTGTGTTCAAAGACTTATTGTAGAAATTTATGAAAAGCATTTTTGTTAACCCGTTATATCCCTGTTGTATGGGTTTCTTTGCCCTTTTTTAAAAAAGGCTCAAAACAGACCCATTCATAACAGAGTTATAAGGTTAAATGCTCATAGTAGTATATAACAACAACTCTGCTGAACACTTTCTATACCTAAAATGCAAGGGTCACATGGTTTTCTATGCTGCTTCAATACTAGAATGTTCAAAGAAGGGGGAAACTAAAACACTCCCTAAAATAAAATTCAGATGTAAACTTTCAAAGCTCCGATTCACGTCTCGTTTTTTTTTTGGTCCAGAAGCCATTGTCAGAACCTTATTTATTACTTTGGGAAAGGTGTATTTTCTTGTTTAGTGTTATTTGAAACAACTCTAATAAAAGTTTTATCCTTCAAGCATAAGTGGAGCTCCGCAAAGCTTTGTTTACAAAGGCATCCTTTATGTAAGTGTTTTAACTTTTTGGGGGAGTGGTGCAGCTGCACCACTTTCTCCCCCTTTATTTGCACATTAATAAAGTCGTAGTTGTAGTCAATTTAGTAGACTTCTGTCACATTCTCTGGATATATAAAATTTAACTTCGAAAATATTTCAAAAATTCTTTAGGTGTCTTTAAACATTCTGTCAAAAAGGACCGGAAATCAGTCAGTAAAACACAAAATATTTCTTTTGTTATCAAAATTTTCTGTATTGCCTTCGAAACAGACCCCTTCTGAAAAAAACACTTCTACCAAAGAATAATCAAATCAATCAAAACATTTTTTAACACATTTTCTGGAATCAACTTTAGTTTTCGTCGCGAATTCTCTTTTATGTCTTCTATCGACTGAAAACGGGTGCCTCGAAGTGATCATTTGAGTATTGGAAAGAGAATAAAAAGTCGGCTGGATTCATATTATAGTAAAAACGGTGGTTGTTCGATGATATTTGTTGAGTTTTTGGTAAGAAATTCGTTTAGAATGATAGCGCAATCGTGATGTAAAATTCACGTAAAATTCTGGTCTTTTTCCACACATTTGCTCTCTCAAACGTCGTATAACGCTCAGATTTAGTATATTCTCTTTTCCTTCTAAGTACCGTTTGAACTTCTGGCAAGGTTTCCGATTGCACAACACCACGATAAACAAGGAAAAGTGTCAAAACTACCTTGAGTTTTAATCGACTTTGACGTGTTTTTTTTTTCAGTGTCGGTGGAGTTGAAAGACTCCATTTCGAAGCTTATTGATTGGTTTGCATATCAAACTCGTAAAGCTGTGTCTCATCACCAGTTACAATGGGTTTAATGAATGTGGGGTTGGAATTGACTCGTTCCAGCATTTCTTCAGCGACCAAAATTCACTTTTGAAGAAAATCCCGGTCTTTTGGAACTAGTGGAGCTACAACGCGTTTCATGCCTAAATGATCGATTAAAATGGATACGAATTGTTTTGTTAGACACATAGGGCCTTAGTTATAAACATTTTTAAGGTTGACTCGAAATTTAGTGTGAGCCTTTCTGACATTATTTCTATAGAATTTGTTGTCAAAATGCTTACACTAAGTTTAGAGTCGACTTAAAAAATGTTTATCAATAAGGCCCATAAAGTTCAGCGGCTGTCTCTAATAAAGTTAAATTACGATTTGTATCCGCTTGTAAAAATTTTTCGGTGATGACATGGTAATGCAGAACTGTAAGCGGGATTTGACAAAATTTCGTTTGTGTTTTTTACGTTCGATAATTTCTTTTCATTGTTTAAACAACACTTTGACTTTATTTGCTTGAGTAGCAACATCGTGTTTTCTAACAGAAAGTTTTGCAGTAAAGTGTGTTTGTGAAAACTATTAATCTTTATTATGTTTAAACCAGAACAAAGTTGTATAGATAAACCTACTATGTATTATTATATATTAATTCTAAAATGCTGGATACAAGGTAATAAATTCGTTGATTTAAATGTAAAAATTATTGTGAAAAAAATTTGTGGCGTCAATATCTCTTGTTTGCCTCGTTTCGGTGTGTTATTTTTTGTTTTGTTTTATGTTTTAGCGTGGAGAGGATTTTCGTTAAATTTTTTTGTGTTCTCTCCAATTTTGTGCGTCATATTTTTGTTCGATCCTACTCATATCTTGTGCATTACTGTGTAAGGTGGTTGACATCACTGTCACTTTTTTGTGTTCTCTCCAATTTTGTGCGTCACATTTTTGTTCGATCCTACTCGTATCTTGTGCATTACTGTGTAAGGTGGATGACATCAGTGTTTTAGCGACCATGCCCGAACAAACGTAATTTAGAATTTTAAACAGACTTCGGAGGCCTCGCAAATACATTGCACTTAAGAAATAATTGCTTGCGACATGTGTCCATTTACCATTAGGTAGTCACCGTGTGCTTTACATTAGTGATGTTTACTTCAGTGGAAGCCGTTTATAGCTGACGAAATGAAGAGTCAGGGAAATCTTTCATCACATCTTGACTGCATTTAAATGTACTGTACCTTTATCGTGCACGTGTTTTCTGATAAAGTCGCTTCACCGTAAGCTTTCTCTAACATTTTCAACAATTCGGCACACAAAATTCCATTTGAGACAAATTCTTTCTTCAATATTTTTATCCATCGTAAAAATCTTTAAAAACCGCTTTACATTGTCCTATTGTGTGTTTTGACATGTGAGATAAGCAGTATAATCGAATTTAATCATACTGTCATTTTTAATTTTTGTATGAAGAAATTCATTTTTCCCTTTAAGACTATCTCACAGAGTCACATCAGACTTTTATACTTTACACTACACTTATGCTTGGTTTTCACTTTGCCATTTTCAGTGGTCAGTTGCTGTCAATCAAATAGAAAATAACATGTTGACATTAATGCTAACTTTGGCAATCTTGAAAAATTAAAAACAAATAAATTATTAAATGGAGCTATGCAGAAAATGTTCTAGAGTTTTATTAAGGTGATATTTCACGTGATAAACTTTTGTGTCGTCATAGAAATGACGTAGTGAAAACCGAGCATTAGACTTGAAAATTTGTGTAATGAATCGGTTATACAATGCACATTAGGGTGGCCCATAACTGTATGCTAAATTTTTTTTATTAATTGAATATGTGCGATCTCCCTCATTTGTTTCTTATCATGTCAAAAGTGTGTTCTGAAAATATCAGGAAAAAATATTAATATATAAACGTGCCGTTTGCGGCCTTAAGGGAAAAAGTGCTTTTTTTCTAAAAAATCCCAATAACTTTTTTTCTTAAGTGCATAGTTTCAAAAAAATGGTGCGCGTCTCGTTTTTTATTTTATTTTTCTTCAAAATGTTATCTCAAACATGAAAATTAGACAAAAAATAGCAGATCAAATTTATTTTCGAAAAAAAAATCTAATTTTTTTCTTTGTTGTTTTAAAAAAATCGCAAAAATCCAAATTTGAAAAAATTTCATTAAAATTTTGAGAAAGTATTTTCTTAAACTATACTTAAGTTCTTAAATAAACTGGTCTTTTTGAAATTTTTTAGTTGAAGTGTACCTTTTTGAAAATTTCTACTTTGGGTATTTTTACAAAAAAAAAAAAAAAAAAAAAAATCCCAAAAATTTAAAAATGCACATTTTCAAAAAAATTACAAATAACTGGATTAGGGATAGTTGTGAACTATTTTCTTCAAAAAATTTAAAAAACCAAAATTCGGATACCAAAGTTATAGCTTAAAAAAGGTCATACAAAAATCTAACAAACTACGTTTCTCATATAAAATGACTTCAATTATTTTAAAAAATATGAAAGATTTTAATTAGAAAAATTTTTTAATTCCAGGAATGCCAACATATCATACCCTGGTTTTAAGGTAAAAAAAGATTACAAAAACTCCAAAAACCAACAACTGTAATTTTCACTGCTGCTACTTGTCAATTCTATGTATATTGTGTTAAGCCATTTATCTATCTGCCGTTTATTTATTTGGACTTACGATTTTTTGTTAATTTTTGCTGATTTGGAAATGCACAAATATTTCTTCTTCTGGCAAAGTGAATTTTGACTGATTTCTAAGTAAATAAATTTTTAGACAGTGTAACGCCAACCAATGAAATTTGTTGGTTTTTAGGGTTTTTTAACATTTTTTACCCTCCTAAAACCAAGGTATGATATTTTCCGTGGAATTCCAAAATTTTTTCTAACAAAAATCAGTTCTATTTTTCTAAAATAACTCAAGTAATTTAAAAGGAGAAACATTGTTTTATCTTGTTATGTTTTTTTTTCTGTCCGAAATGCCAGAAACAGGCACTTTGAGAATATTTGAAAAAAAAGTCAAGTTTCAAAAGCTATAACATTGGTATCCGAATTTTGTTGTTTTTTTTATTTTTTGCAAAAAGAATCTCACAGCTATCCTTAATCCATTTCTCGGTAATTTTTTCAAAGTATAAATTTTTTTCAAAGTGTACCCAAACTCAAAATTTCCAAAAAGGTACACTTCTACCAAAAAATTTCATTAAATTAAACGTAATCACACAATTTTTTGTATCTGTTTGTAATGTAGTTTAAGAAAATATTTCCACAACAATTCAATGAAATTTTTCAAATTAAGATTATTACGATTTTTTTAATAAAAGAATTAAAAAAATTTAATTTTTTTCGAAAAGTCAAAAACACTACTCTGGTAGTTTTTGTCTAATTTCAATCTTGGAGTTCACATTTTGGAGGTGATTACGATTTCCGTGGCCCCTCGATTTGAGCATGCAATTTTAAAGTACTCTTTAAGAAAATAAGAATCACCGCAGGATTTATCGATACATCGTTTACTCAACGGAACCAATATTTAAATTCGGTTATATCATTGCTAATATTTGCCCGATCTGAACGATTTAGGTGTCATTCGAAAGATATTTAAAATTTCTTTTAAATGCAACGAAAAAAATATGGTTCTGCCTTTTACAAAATGTACTTTTTCTGTAAAAGGAGCCAGGTAGACTTTTATCAAAGGTTGTTTGTTGTATTCTGAAGTACATATTGATATTTTTCCTATTTTTTATAAAAAAAAGTGGCTCTGCCTTTTACAAATTACACAATTATTTGTTTTTTAATTAATGATATCCAAATTATTCCGATCGGTTAAATATTAACATAGTCGAATTTACATTAAGACTTATTTTAACTCGATAGCTAATTGATATATCGATAAATCCTTCGGTGAATCTTATTTTCTCAATCAGCTCTTCAAAACTGCATATTCAGATTTTGGGGCCATGGAAAGCGTAATCGTGGCACATTTTGAAGAAAAATTAAATCAAAAACAAGACAAGTACCACTTTTTTGTACCACTTAAAAAAAGTTATTAAATTTTTTTAGAAAATTAACACATTTTCCCCATATAAATCAGATTTTCAACTTAAGGTCGCAAGCGGCACGTTTAAATATCAATACTTTTTCTGAAAATTTTACTGTCTACTTCTGTTTAGTAAAGGAACAAAACTCAGGCCCGCAATTTGTTACTTTCGAAAAAGAAAAAATGAGGACCACTCTAATGTACATGCATTCAAAGCCTCTCCATAGTTCAATAAGCTGTAAAACCGCTCCCTTTTGCCATACCATCTGAAAATACTTTACGAATTTAAAATTTTCCCACTTAAATAATAAATTCCAAGTAAGTTTATGCATCTCTAGTGGGATAGCATGTATAATTAAATTTGAAACAAACCTAAAAAAATAAAATCTAGTACGACATGCCAAAAAAAAAAAACAGAATAGATTCAAACACACTTCGTGCTGGCTTACACTAGCTTCACTCAACCGACTCACTTTGACGTCTACAGAAGAGATGAGGAAATCGGAAGGTGAATAAAGTGAGGCAAGAGTATTAAAAATTTTACCTCACTTTGATTTGATATTCGGTGAGTCGGTTGAGTGAAATTAGTGTAAACTGGTACTTTCTTTTCCGTTGTTTACACCATCTCACATTCTATCACACATGAAAATTTTGACATGTCGTAACACACAGTAGGACAGTGCAAAGCGGCCTTAAGCACACTTAAGATAAACAGACAACATTGAGCACTGTAAACAAACTAAACAATAGACCGCTCTGAAACGTCAGTTTTAAGTACAGTTGTGCCAACTAGCGACAAGTAATGTTTACAATTCTTTTAAGCGAGCTTTTTAAATGAGCAATTACTTGTACTTTTTATACGAGGGGTGCCTTTTATATTTCGGGATTTGGCAACCCTGGTGTTGCAATCTGTCAACTGAAAGCTCTATCGCAAAGTTTGACATTTGTTGGCTTATACGTACTCAGAACGTTTTGACATACGAGCGCTATTTGTGTTGTTTATAGTAACTTAAAAGATTCATCTCGGTCCAAAAATGGAATTAAATCGTGCACATTTTCGTGCGATTATTTTTTACAACTTTCGACGTGGATTAACACAGCAACAGTGCATGGATGAACTTAATTCAATTTTTGGCGATGAAGCTCCATCAAGGACCAGTGTTTATCGATGGTATGGTGAATTCAATCGTGGTCGTAGTTCACTCCAAGACGAATTTCGTGAAGGTCGTCCGAAATCAGCTGTTGTTCCGAAAACCATTGATGCTGTGCGCGAACTGATATTGCAAGATCGTCATGTTACCTATCGTGAGATTGAGGCAACCTTAGGCATAAGTGGGACCAGCATACATTCAATATTGCATAAACATTTGATTGTCAAAAAAATTTGTTCGCGTTGGATCCCACACAATTTGTCAATCGCTCAAAAAAAAGCTCGTGTCGATTGGTCGAAGAAAATGCTCAAAAAATACGATCGCGGTGCTTCGAAACACGTCTATGACATCGTGACAGGTGATGAATCGTGGATTTACGCGTATGAGCCCGAAAGTAAACAGCAGTCGACTGTATGGGTGTTTCAAGATGAGCCAAATCCAACAAAAGTTGTTCGCGCACGAAGCACTTCCAAGCAAATGGTCGCCTGTTTTTTCGGAAAATATGGACATGTCGCAACCGTACCACTAGAACAACGCAGAACAGTCAACTCTGAGTGGTACACAACCATTTGTTTGCCAGTTGTCTTCCAAGAAATCAGGAAAACCAACCGCCGAAGACGGATCACTCTTCACCACGACAATGCGAGCTCTCACACATCGGCTCAAACAACTGCATTTTTGAGCACCCAAAACATCGATTTGATGAGTCATCCGCCGTATAGTCCTGACTTGGCACCGAATGACTTCTTTTTATTCCCAACCGTGAGGAATAAACTGCGTGGACAACGATTTTCAACGCCCGAAGAAGCGGTTGCGGCATTCAGAATGCATGTTTTGGAGATACCTCAATCAGAGTGGCAAAAGTTCTTTGACAATTGGTTCAAACGCATGCAAAAGTGTATAGATCTTCATGGAGAATATTTTGAAAAAAAATAAAGTGATTTTCGATGATTAATATTTGCTTTTGTTCTCTAATCCCGAAATATAAAAGGCACCCTTCGTACCATGAATATAATTCTGAAAAGTATAGAAATCTAAAAAGTACTGTGACCTCAGTCACCTAACTTAAAGTAGTATCTAAAACCTTAGACAAAAAGAAAACACGTACAATTTCACTATAAGGTAGCTCACGATCATTGTTTATAATGCTTATTAGCAAGGGGGCAGATTTTTGTGAGCACACCTTTAATACAAATGCTTTACAATGCTTTGCTGTTTTTTTGTTGTTTCGAATTTCTTTCTCCGTCCATGTTTTGTTGGCATTTTTCCTTATAATTTTCTTTTTATTTATAAATGAAATTTGTTGCCGCTAAAAATGTAAGCAATTTTTATTGAAATAAAAATGTACAATATAGCTGCTAAGCTCGCGTTGTTGAAAAAGTATCTGTAGTGGTGTTCATTGCAAACTGAACACACACATTCATTCATAGTAGCGTCATGCAATATTATTGGATTTGCATATGTAACAGCCTTTTGTTATAGCAAATGCATGAATGTTGCAAATACTTATTAATGCTTTTTGTTTTTGTAACAGCATTTTGCATTTGCAACGATTCACAAGCTCGCAAAGCTGACCAAAGTATTAGGAAATGTTTTTATTTCTAAAATTTTTACCAATAAAAATTGGTAAAAATTTGTTCTTATAAACAAAAAATTTGCTATAAAGCCTATAGAATTTGCTCTTACAGCATGTGCTAAAATTTTATGCATATTCTTATTTGAAAAACACAAAAAATAACGAAAAAAAAATACACTTTTGAAAAATTTAAAATACTGATTTTATAGAAATTGAAAGTGATTTTATAGAAGTGAAGACGCAACTGAGTGGACGGCTATACAATATAGTGTTACTTCTTTTAATAGCTACAATTAAAATTTTACAATTATTATCATATATCGTATAGTTAGTAAGTAAATTAATTAAGCTTAACAGCTAAAATAAAGATTAAGTTTTTTTTATATTTCATTACATGCGGTGGCTTATTTTCTGCTTAGTTCTGGCAACTCTGTTGCAATCATCATCTAAAAACCGTTATAAATAGTTTCAAAATGCGCACCATTTATTGAAAATTTAAAAATACAGCTATCCTTTGTCCTTGCCCGGTCCTACGCTTACGCCCAACAAATGTTCGCCCGCCATTAAACCGGCCGGTTGATGGGCATAGTTGCGGATCTGATGTAGCGATATTAGCTGATTGGGAAAACTATTGGCATTATTTTGATTGACGTTCTTATTTTGGAAACTTATTGCATCGTAGAGATACGGACGCTGAGCCATCGGATGATGGCTGAGGGTATTCAGATGTGGCGTCATTGAGTTGATGGGTGTAAATGCTGAATTGCTGGAGGTTTTTGTGATGCTCGCTGCATCGTATGGTCCAACGGTGGAGGGTGTGGAAACTGCAAGTATAAAGAGGGAAAAGAAAACAAAACATAAATAATGGGTTAGAAATAGCTAATGTCATGAATGGGGTAGTGAGCATCTCCATAAATAGCTATGAGGCACTTATTTCAATGAAAAAAATAAATAAACTTTATTTAAAAACTCTATTTTTCCCACATTTTTTACTTAAACTATTATAGCCTTAAATGGTGAAAATAACAAGCATGTTCCATCAAGGTTTATCGTGGCTCAAAAACGAAGAGACCTCCTTTTTTAATGAAATTTCCTAACTTCTAATTTAAAGGGGGAGTTCGGTAGCTTGAAGTATTGTATTTTTCTAAAATGTTTTCATTTCATATTACAAGTAAGCCCTTTATTTCAGAAACGTCATTAGTACATTTTTTTTAAACACACATTCTGCCAAAAAAAGTACCAGGAATTGATAATTGTCAGAACCCGCTTAAAGGGATTATCATATTTTTTGTCGCTAGGTTAGCGCAACTGTCGTCTTTACTGCAGCGATCTGTTGATTAGTTGGTTTACAGTGCTGGATGTTTTCGATTCATCTTAAGTGTGTCTTGCAATGGTTAAAAATATCGAGCAGAGTTTGTCTCAATATCGATTTCGTGTGTCGAATCGCTGAAAATGTTACAAGAAGTATGTTACAGAAAGGTGTTAAGTACTTGGAATCCATGCCAGAAGGTCAGATGGAAAATGAAGAATATTATCTGAGCGTTAAGCGGCATATAAGATTCCAAATCCGTCGAAAATAGGTATAAGAGTATTATTTCGGAAGGAGTATGCTTTGATATGCTGTGTTTTATTGACCAATTACGAAGGCTGCTACATTAGACCAGTTCAAAACTATATGAGGAAAATTAAAGGTCTCTTTTTTGTCGGTGCGCGTCCATTGCTTTAACCCTCAAACAGCTAACTGTGTACTGTTTCCTATTCCGGTGGATTGGTTTCATTCCATCGCAACGAGACAACAGCTGCAAGCTTACCGAAGCTTACCGTTATTCGCAGCGTTGCCAGATTTTTACAATAACATTAAAATTAACGTAAAAATATACGGAAAAAAAACAAAGAAAAATTTTTTCTTTAAAATCTGAAATGTTAAAAAACTGTTATTTGCACTACAAGTTATTTTAAAAAAACTACAAACCTGTTTAAAAAAACTGTAATTTATACTACGTTTACATTTGAATTTGAAATGAGTCATTCAAAAGTGTTTACTGTAGTAGTATCGTATAAAAGACCTAATCATAGCATTCCTGGTTCGATAACTCAACTTTTGACTTTAAAGTCAAATCAGGGATGCTATGGGCGTTTGCACGATGCTACAATATTAAACACTTTTGAATGACTCATTTAAAATGCGTCATTTGGACCACTGTAAACGTAATATAACATTTAAAAATGTGAATATGGCAACGCTAGTTATGCGCAACACATTTCGCTATCCACTTAGTCTGCGGACAGAGTAAACGCTGATGCGAGCAGGCAGGCAGGCAGGCGCAGGCAGGTACCTGCTCAGTAAATAAGCAGTGCAGAGTGAATGCGAGCAGGTCAGATCAGATCAGTGCGAGAAAAAGTTTGGGGTGATTACGATTTCCGTGTCCCCTCGATTTGAGTATGCAGTTTTAAAGTTCTCCTTAAGAAAATAAGATTCGCCGAAGGATTTATCGATAAGTCATTTAGTTACTAAGATATCGATTTTTCAAAAAATGTTTACTCAATGGAACCAATATTTAAATTCTGCTATATCTTTGCTAATATTTGTCCAATCTGAATAATTTAGATGTCATTCGAAAGTTATTTAAAATGTTTTTAATATGGAACAAAAAAAAAATATGGTCCTGCCTTTTACAAAAAGTACTTTTTCTGTAAAAGGAGCCAGATAGACTTTTGTCAAAAGTTGTTTGTTGTATTCTGAAGTACATATTAATATTTTTCCTAATTTTTATAAAAAAAAGTGGCTCTGCCTTTTACAAATTGCATTTTTTTTAATGATACCCAAATTATACCTATAGGTCAAATATTAGCATATATATAGCCGAATTTACATTAAGTCTTCTTTTAGTAAATTTGTTTTTGAAAAATCGATAACTCGATAACTAATATATGCATACATCGATAAATCCTTCAGTAAATCTTATTTTCTCAATGAGCTCTTCAAAACTGCATATTCAGATCTTGGGGCCACGGAAATTGTAATTGTGCCAAAAGTTTGTTATTTTTTCCCCCCCCTATTGCTTTCTATTTTGCTAATGGCGTTTATGAACAATTTTTATTTTCTATACATGAATAGGACTCTCTTCAAAGGAGCTATAACTCAAAAAATTTCATTTCCATTAATAGCAAAAAACAATTTTTTTCTTCAAGGGACTCCATTAAAAAAAAAAGAGACAAAATTATTTTTTTTTAATTAAAGACTAAGAATATGTGTACAAAATTAAGATAACCGATGTATATGATCACAAATAGTCTTACACGAAAAAGTATATATGTAAACATATTGAGTTGTGACTCTTTTGAAGAGAGTGTGCGATATGTTGTTCCACTATAGAATTGCAATGAGAATTTCAAACTAAAATTAGCGTTTTCTTCGGTGGCTAGAAATCTTCCATTGGCCGATAAGATAACTCTCCAGAAATGTTATCCAAATCGGACACCGATAAAGTACGGCTCATTGCGATTTAATCTTACTGAATTGGTATAAAGGGCGAAAATGGTTGTTTCGTCATTAAAATGTGTATTAAAATTCTGTTAACTGATTAAATAATTCTGTACTTTTAATCAATAGAAGATTCCAATACCTGTACAACGTGTCATCGGTGAGAAAAAATGGATGAAAATTACCAGAGTTGTAATATTTTTGAAAAGATTATATTTTCTCTCTTGTTGTAATAAAAAAAATCGTAAGAATCCAAATTTTAAAAAATTGCAATAAAATTCTGTTAAAAAATTTCTTGAAACAACACTTAATACAAATACAAAAATAGTGTCATTAATTTGAATAACTTGGTCGTTATGACATTTTTTATTAGAAGAGTACCCTTTAGAAAATGTCAAGTTTGAGTACTTTTACGAAAAAAATTCTCAAAAATCCAAAAATGCAAAATCTTGACCAATAACAACAATAATGTTTAAAGCATAGCCTTGAGCTATTTTGGGCATACAATTAAAGAAACCAAAATCCTAAGAAGAAATTTATAGCTGGTGAAACTTGATTTTTTGTTTTCTGGCATTTTGAACACAAAAAAAAAAACATAGAAAAATCATAAAAACGTTATATCTCATTTGAAATGGCTTTACAATTAATACTTTTTAAATATTTTTGATTTGTGTGTTACAAAAATTTTGGAATTCATGGGCTGAAAACATATTAGAATCTGGTTTACAGTTCAAAATATTAAAAAAATGCAAAACAAAGCAATTTAATTTTATTGTTTTATTTGTTTTATATGTATTTCTTTTGTTTCGTACATGCCCAACAATTGCCCATTCGATCAATCTATCATTTTGGCTTGCACAACTTATCATGCACAATCTTAATCGACGTTAACCAAATTTGTTGTTGTTGAATGTTTTTGTTGTAATTGGTCTTGTATTCTAAAGATAATAAAAAACTCAGTTTCCTTGAAAAATAACAAAAAAACAACACAAAAAGAACAAATTCAGTTGCGAGAAACCTGCGCCAGCCTGGTTTCTCGCAACAACCTGATCTGATCTGATCTGACCTGCCTGCTTCCACTCTGCACACTTCGAGCAGGTTTATATGAAATCGTATGAAGCGAGTTTTCTCGCATTGGGACAAGTAAGCAAACCTGCCTGCCTGCCTGCTCGCATCAGCGTTTACTCTGTCCGCAGACTTAGAGGTGACGTTTACTAAAACCGTGAGCCTGGTCAACCAATGGCCAGCAGTATTGGCACTAGTGTAGTGCAAGCACTCGTCAAACCATATTGGAGCTCTGGTCGAAACATTACTATGGATTTTTTTTTACCGGATTGGATTTGACTCATCAGTTGGTGGACAAAAAATTGAGTTTCGTCTGCACGATGCGCAAGAACAAGCGCTGTATTCCCCAGGAAATGCTTTGGACACATGACAGAAAAGTGGGCGAATCTGTGTTCGCCTCTCGCCAAGACGTCACATTGGTCTCTAACTGCCCAAAGCAAAAAAAAAATGGTTTATGGTTTGTTCTCAATGCATTCCAGCAACACCATTGATGCAAAATCTTTGAAACCAGAAATAGTTATGGAATATAACCGTTCGAAAGCTGGCGTGAATACCATGGACCAAATGCTTGGCAATTATACGTTCCAGCGGAAAACGCGTCGGTGGCCATTAGCTATACGTGATGTATTCTAAAGCGCATGGGACCAGTAATTCTTGTCGCAGCTTCCTTATTGCATCGGCGAACGCTTTGGCCTTTCCGTACATCAGGCGTCGAGTACAGATTAGCCACGTCAATCGTTGACCTCATGTTCTCAATGCGATGCTGGACATGCTGGGCACCCACCACGAGTCTTTGATGTGATCAGCCACCGCAACAAATGCAAGCGAATGCAGGAACAGTAATAATCAAATGAAAGTATGTGTTTTTCGCAATAGAGAAAAGACAACGCGTTGCCCGAAAATGTTGCTCTCCCCTCCAGGAAAAATCGGAAGGCTTCCATCTAAAAGTGATAAAGAAACATTCCCCACCGTATCTTTTGAAAGCTTAAGGGCAGTTTTGTATTTATATTGTTTCCAAACCGTAGCTTTTGGAAGCTTAAGGGAAGTTTTGTATTTATATTGTTTCCAAACCGCTACTTTAAGAATGCAGTTGGAAACTTTTATTTATTGTCAAGCAATGACAATAGAAAATATTAATATCATTGTTTTCTAACCGCTTATTGTAGAATTTGATAGTCTAGTCGAGCGCGCTACCGACTCTTATTTATAACGTTTTATAATAAATCTAATATAATATTTCAATTTATTTGAAATGCAAATAAAAATTTAATTACAACCACAACCACAGTCGGGAAACTTTACGGTATGCTTCGATCCTTGTGGGCCACGCAACATTTCACTCCTCTCAAAATACGCATGACACTTGTCAAAGCTTATCTTATTCCAACATTATTATATGGTAGTGAGATATTTGCAAATTGTGACTTGACCAGTAAACAGAAGCTAAGAGTTTTGTTTAATAACATTGTGAGATACATTTTTAGCTTAAATGGATCAGATCATGTATCTTCCTTTGCCTTGCAAGTTTTTAATAAAACCTTCGAACAGCAACTTGAATTCAAAACACTAACTCTGCTACACAAAATAATATACTCGCATGAACCTTCGTACTTATATAATAGATTGAGATTCACCTCTTCCGGACGCTCTAATCATATCGTGCAGTTAAGGCATACGTCGCTTATGTCGGATCGTCAATTCCTTATACATGCTATCAGACTTTGGAACTCGCTTCCTGCTCGTTTTTTATGTAATAGTAATATTAATGTTTTCAAGAAGGTCCTATCAAACTATTTTCAAGTGTAATTAATGTATTCTTATTACCAAGCAACCAATTTGTCGTTTCTATGTTGATTAAATGCTCAGTTCGTTATTTGATGTCAACTTGTTTTTGCTTGTAATGCAACTCCTAGTTATGAGAACTGAATAAATTGTATTTTGTATTTTTGTATCATATATCTATTAACTGTTTTAATTTAAGTTTACATTTGTAAACTGCCAGCTGTTTGAGGGTTAAAGTTACATTCTTAATGATAACAAAAATACCTTAAGACCTAAAAAAAATTAACCTTTAGATATTGCGCAAATCGTTTTAAGGTAATTTTATAGATATTTACGACTTACCAATTTTAAATTATGTGTTGCCCTAACAAAAACACAAATAGAATATATTTAGACTAAAAATTATTTTTAACAATCTAAGCTTTTATATGTTTTTGTTTTATTTTTTAAAATTTGAATCTGATATTTTTTGGCGGAGCTTTAAATATGCAATTTAACTCGTAAGCCAAAATTATCGTTATTTCACATAAAATTTTTTTCTTATTTTGTTCCAGCAACATTATGTTTGTGATTTTGTATTTTTGAACAAAGCTTAAGCTTTCTCCTGATATAACATAATACACATTTTTAAACCATAACATGTAAATAAAAAATTAAAAACGCTAGTAACATTTATTTTTCTTTACATATATTTTTTGAAAATATGATTTTTTGAAATGTTTTTAAAATTTTTTCTGTGCCGAATCGTTGATAACATTGAGCTTAGTGACCATTTGAAGACCACTTACATATGCGCTGTTATTAAGCCTGTATGGTATTAGTTTTGATTGTAACAAAATCATACAAATTTACATTTAAATACGTTAGTTTACTTAAATCCTTTTTGAGCGACTTTTCACTTTCTCGCTTATTTTGTATTGACTCCGCCATTATTTTGTGAGTGTCAGCACTAAGATACCTGTCGAAAAATGATAATCCTATAAGTTCTTCACTAAGATACCATAAGTTTTGCTCAAATTTTTACACCCTGCTGAGTGACCAGCAGTTCGCGGCATCATTGACGAACTTTTCGTAATGATTTCTTAAAGGAAGTTTCTGCATGAGCTGCTGGACTTAAAAAAAATTCATAATATAATTCATAGTATAATTTTTTTCTGTTTTGTAGAGTGAAAGCACAGGTGCTGTTTCTTTTAAATATATGAGCATTGTGTTGATTTGGAAGATGCGTGATAGAGGTTGAAAAGATGGAGTAGTTTCGGTGAAGATTTGTTTTAAATTTGCACAGCTCAAAAATGAAGAACGAATTATCACTACAACGTGAGGTTCTGTGTGGCATCAAGGCAATGGTAAAGGAGTGGGCTTGGACAGTTGCCCGAGTGGGCCTGGAAAACATACGGTGTGGTGGCGTCAGGCCATTACGAAACCAACATTACGTCGATTTCAAATAGAGTTGAGAGGATGAAATATTTTTATCACCTAGCAAATATATCGCACGACGTTGAATTCGATCCAGAAACACGTTTCGATTTTTATTCCTTGACGAATTTTCTTTATATTCCTGTCTACTTTTCGTTAACGAAACTTCCTCAATATTTCGATATTGGGTTCGTGCATGATAAATCTCGACGTTTCTGCATTGCGTCTTGCACGAATTTGGAACATTTATATGAAATTTTCGTCAATGCAATGTATAGCCAAATCAGCATGTTTCATCAAGGATCAAGAAAAATCGTACATGATTCATTTGAGATCACTTCAAGACTGGAACTACTGGATCATAAAATAACAGCGCATATACTCAGGGAATTATTGTATTTCGTACACGGCTGCCATGAAAAAGATGAAGCTGTAGTAGCCATACTAGAGTTATAATATATGAAATTAAGTCACCTTAGCTGAAAGTTTATTGCAAGCACTTTATGAGAGCTCTCATAGCCCTAATTGAATCTGCAATAATCATTAAAAAAAAAAAACAAAAATTAGGTTGAGCGTCTTTTGAAAATAAGAGCTGTGGTTACAGTTGTGATAAATTCAGTATTGTGGCTACTGCAACCAACTTTTAAATCTTGCGTGTAGAGAAACTCCACTACGGCTATTGTAGCCTCAATACAGTTTTCACGCTTTTACTGAAGATACTAAAACCACAAAAGACAAATTTCTTCATTTTAGTTTTGGCTTTGCAGCGTGCTTGTTGGCAAATATTAAAAAAATTGTTTTTAAAGTTAATCGGTATTTACTTTGATAATCGCTTTACTTTGATAATAAATATTATGCCTATTGTTTTGAAAAAGCCATGGACTATTTTACAATTCCATTGTCTAAAACTATTTGTAAGCATGTTTCAGATGCATGCTAATGGTTTGTCGTTTATAATATGGGATTTTTAAAGTTCCATAAAACAAAAATTAAAAAAAATAGCTTGTAAAGTTCTATGAACAATTAAAATTTTATATTTATTTGATCAAAAAAGTAATATTTTTTCAAATGATTTAAAATAAAAATTTAAAAAATATTTAAAAATAACATTGTTTTAAGCAAACGGCATTAAGAAATTGGTGATAACCTTAAAAGCGCAGAGGTAAGTAGCTTAAATACAAAAAGTTCTGACAACCTCTTCATAAGGATTTATGGCTATTAAAACCGAATTCCTCTCACCATTGCAAAAGGCGCTGTTATGACCCCTCCACAATTCGGCTATCAAAACCGAATTCCTCTCACCATTAAAAGTTCTAACAGCCCTTATGGAAGTTGTCAGAGCCTCGCATATTAAATTTTTTGAGAACCGTAATATTGCGGCTAGAAGAAGCGAAGTTTTGATAGCATCGCCAGTTCTATGAGTGTATGTTAGTGGTCTTCAAATGGTCACTCAGCTCAATGTTATCAACGATTCAGCTGAGAGAAGTGTATCATTGATAATTGAATTTAATAATTGGATAACTTCAAATGAAGAGCAAAAACAATATTTGCTGCAAGTGGCTTATAGGCATAGAAAAAGTTTTAAAAACATTACAAAAAATCATATTTTCAAAAAATATATACATATAAAGAAAACGAAATGTTTGTAGTATTTTTATTTTTTTTTTACATTTTATTCTACATGTTCTCGTAAGAAAGCTTAAGCTTTGTCCAATAATACAAAATCACAAACATAATGTCGCTTGCTCCGCCAAAAAATATCAGATGCATATTTTGAAAAGTAAAAAACAACGTATAAAAGTTTAGATTATTATCAATTTTTCTTCGTCAAAATATATTCCATATATGTTTTTGTTTGGGCAACACATTATTCAAAATGGTTTAAGTCGTCCATAATTCTAAAATGACCTTTAAACGATTTGCGTAGTATCTAAAAGTCAAATTTTTTTGGGTCTTAAGGTATTTCTGTTTTCATTAGGAATGTAACTTTCAGAAAATGGACGCGCACTGAAGTATTTTAACATTTTTGTAAAGTGAATTTGTCTAATGCTACATATATTTCGTGAAGAGCGTCCAAAATTTTGTTACATTGAGTGAGATTGAGGCATCTCTGGGCATTACTTTTACTAGCAAACACAACATTTTACATAAACACATAGTTGTGAAAAAGATTTGTTCACTTTGGATTCCAAATAATTTGACAATTGCCCAAAAAAAGGTCGTGTGGTCTGGTGCAAAGAAACGCTGAAGGAATACAATTGCGGTGCTTCAAAAGACGTTTATAAGATCGTGACTGGCGACGAATCATGGAGTAAGCGTATAACCCTGAAAGTTAATAGCAATGAAAGTTAATAACAATTGAATCGGTCTTTCAAAATGAACCAAATTCAATAAAAGTTTTTCGAGCTCGAAGCAATGCTAAGTAAATAGTCGTCTGACATTCATGTCGCCGAAAAATCATTCTTTATAAAGACAATGTCACACATTTATTACGTATATTTTGTGGTTGTTTCCTAACAGTGAGATCGTTTTAGGAGGCAATTTCAATGTCCGCAACCCGGCTTGGTTACATCACGTCAAACTGTTTTCCTCCAGATAAATATTTTTATTTCCATCAGTGATGCTCCACGCAAAATTTTACCCAAATCGGAGATGGTAATTCCGTAATTTTTCTTTGCCGGTACGTTTAAAATGGAATTGCTGTTTGCTCGATGAATTACGTGCTTCGACAAAGACAGAACGATTCGTTTTGTAGTTGAGGCTATTTCGACCAAGGAGCTCGCCGTTAATGCAGAATTTTTGCAGATACATTCGTTTGCGGATATCTTTGTCAATCATATTCATTTAAAAAACTCTATCAAGCTCTATGGAAAATGAGAGAAAGAAGCAAAATATGAATGACACACTACTTAATGATCTACAAAAAATATCCGAGTGGGGTCTTAATAATAGAGTAGCGTTCAATGCAAGTAAGATCCAGTGCTGTGTGTTAACCCCCAAGCGGATGGATTGCCCCTTAGCTCTCTTCATTTTGAATGGTGTGGATTTTGTGGAATCAGCCGCTCTTGACGTTCTGGGCATATCGATCCAATCTGATCTTCCCCTAGACGATATCTACGTTGGCTGCCTCAGCTTTCTGTATAGATACTACCATGGGAATTGCTGAAGGGATATATATGTCCTGACGCCACCAGCTCGTGTGTTTCCCTGATCCATTCAGCCAGCTGTACAAGCCCACCCCTTTACCATTGCCTCGAGGTCCAACAGAGTCTCGCATTACCGACATAATTCATTTTTTAGTCGCACGGTAAGATTGTGAAAAAGTTTCACTGCAAGCGTTTTTTCCGTCAGTTGTGAGCTGTGCAAATTAAAAACAAATCTTCACAACACTGCTCCATCTATCCACCCTCTAACTAGTTATAACCCATTTTCCGAATCAACACAGAGCTTACACATTTGTAGGGGGCATCCCGTGAGCGTTGGTTCAGTCTAAAAAAAATCTCAAAAAAAAGGCATTTTTGAGCACTAAAATCATAGAATTAATAGCTCATCCGCCGTAAAGTTCCGATTTGGCCCCCAATGTCTCCTTATTGTTCCCACACATCAAGGATAAACTGCGTGGGCAATGATTTTCGAAACCAGAACAACCCAGCAAAATTTTTAATATGTGACATGCATTTTTAGGAACACTGCTTCCACAAGACATTCTATAGGTCTAATTGTGCTTCTTCTTAGCCTTATCAGTACATATTCAAATAGCATTTAAATTCAATTAAAATAAAAAAAAGTACAAAGAATAATATATATATTTTAGATATTTTTCATGGGATTTTTTAAACCCTTAACAAAACTAAACCACTTCCCACTTCTTACAACAAAATTCCTTGAAAATCAGGAAAGGGGATATTATACGTCAGATTTTTTAAACAAACCCAAACATTTTTTCTCATTTTCATTACTAAAATTGAGAGAAAATCGGGAAAAGAGATATTTTCCGTGGGATTTTTTATACCTCCGTAACCACAAAAATCATTCTATTCCATGGAATGACTTTTTAAAGTTGTTCTGGAAAAAACCTACTAAAATCACGGCCGTAACCAGGAACGATTACTTGCGGGCGCTGAGCAAGTTTTTGGGGGAGCTGACTTTTCAAGAAAATAAATAACTTTTTATTCATAGATAACATCTATTTGCAATGCAATGAACCCAAACTTTTCTTTTGAAACCAAGGAATATAAAACCACGCAATCGTTAATTGGTCATTGAGGATCGTCGTATCGAATCAAGTCTCGATTTTGACATGCGATAAAGGTTTGCATTTTTCGTTGCCCATTAAAGTTTTGACAAAGGAAAATTCTTCTCGGAACGAAAATTTCATTTTATTTAATGGTTGCAATGCATCGAATTTAAAATTTATGCTTTAAAGTCATTAACAGCTTTTAAGTCGTCATTATTTTTCTCAAAACGTTGATCAATTTCTGAAATACTTGAGTCAATTATTTCATAATAAATGCGCCTTATACAGTGTCTACACTTGCAT
Organism: Dichetophora obliterata; assembly: GCA_963920525.1. Classification (NCBI taxonomy): domain Eukaryota; kingdom Metazoa; phylum Arthropoda; class Insecta; order Diptera; family Sciomyzidae; genus Dichetophora; species Dichetophora obliterata. The sequence continues at coordinate 45,915,125 of OY986435.1, read as the reverse complement.
TATTTTATTGCATGCGAACTGTCAAATTGAATTTAATGAGCAATTTCGCAAGTGTAGTACTGCTCATGAAATTGCTGATATCATTAAATTTATCTCTTGAAATATTTCTTGAGATCTATTTCATGAGATGAGCTGTCACTTTTCCGTGAAATATGTAAGTGTGTGTACTTTTGAGAACCTTTCAAGCAAAAAATATTGCAATAGCGTTAAAAAAAGTGAACAAACAAGAAATGTAATGACGAATGGATGAAATTATGAATTTAATAAACTTTTATAATCAATTTAAAAATGAAATTTCATGAGATGAAGTGCCCACCTAAATATTATAGCATGAAATCTGGATATCATGAAATTTTATTTGACAGTTCGCATGCAATGAAATATTGTAAGTGTACACACTTTGTTAATGCAGACTCATTGCAAAGATCACCTTCATGTTAGCAAAATTTTGTTTGCTGTTTCTATTATTCCCAATATTTTGCAAGAAAACCCAGCAGTCTAACTGCTAAAAGCATTTCACCTGCAGCAAGTTGAAATTCCGGTGTCTTGAAAAACATGAAGTGTCCGGTATCTTCCTTAATTCTTATCAGTGAGTTGAGAATTTGATCGAAGTCATTTTGAATTACAACAACTGCTTTGTAATGTACGGACAACGTTGCACAATCGTTGCAAAAATCGTCTAATTTTTTTATTTAGTCGAAGAAAAGTCGGGAGTCATAATTTATCTTCACGATTTCGACAACGACAAGAAGACAAGAAGACGGTGGTGATTTGAACCGGTGGAATGAACCTCTGGAATTGTTTGATTGAAAAAGTCCTGTATCAAATTCTGCAGTCCACCTACTCGAGCACTCATTACAGCAGCACCATCATAACCCTGGCCCAAAATATTTTCGAGCTCAATTCCAAATTCTGTCGGTCAATCGATAAAAAGTTTAAAGAATGCCATAGCTGTGACTTTATCAGCATTTTTGAAGCAAAGTCACGAACAATGCACAGAAATTCAATCGAAAATATTTCGTTCTCACTCCTATCTGTCGTATCTGCTATCTTGCTAAATATGATTTAGCTCATTAGCACTTATTTCTCGGAGACAATTTGCAATAATATTTATGATTTTATTTTGCATTTGCAACGATGGATAGACAGCATTGGTAGGCATACCATCTTGACGTATCTTTAAGTTTTTGTGCTTTTCGATCAAGTCTTTAAACTTTAAACATATTATGAAACAGTCTTGACTCTTTATTTTCTTCGTCAAAAAACCCATTTCCTTGAAAAGGCACCTTATTCTTAGGCAGAAAAAAATTGTAGAAACAATCCCTTTGACATAATATTGTCGCTTTTCAAGGACAGTGTTATTAAGAAGGCTCGAAATTTCTAGATTATTTTCAATACTTAAAGAATGTTCTTTCCACGCAACCATAGCAGAAAGATGTATACTGCGTTTACCTTTAGTAATTAGCCTTGCCTGTAAACAACACAAATTGGCGCCTTAATTTTACTTCAATCTTTTCTATTGAGAGCTTCTTTTCATAAATTGAATTCTGAAAACTTTTCTGTTAAAATTTTTAAAAGTAGCATAGTTTATGGGGGTGCTCGGAAAACTTTTGGGGGTGCTCAGCTGCCCCCAGCACCCCCTGGCTACGGCCGTGACTACAATCCTTTCATTGAAGGGCTCAAAAAATCTTCTATTGAAACAATTCTGGAAGCACTTCTAGAGAAGACTTAGGAAAGCATTCCTCCCAATGACATGCAAATGGTAAAAGAATGCCTTTTGGGTATAAAAGTGGAAGGGATAGAATTCAAACTTTTCCATCCACGGTACCTTCTTTTGGAAGCACTTTTTTTGCTGGGAAGAAGTTGATGCGTTCAAAAATTATGTATTGTAGGTGTCTCAAGCAGAATGGGATAAATGTTGTGACAAATAGTTCGAACGCATACAAAAACGTATTAATCATAACGGAGAATATTTAAAAAAACAATGAAGCTTTTTTACCGTTAATAGCACTTTTTACACACGAAGTACACATAAAACACTTAAAACCAGAGCCAAAGGATAGTTAAAAGGCGTTTTTTCTCTGGAACGTCAGGATTTTTTTTTAAAGGACTTTTAAGTTACAAAATGCATTTGTTTAAAAAAATTTATTTAAATACATAAAACCTTCCAAACATAACAATATGAAAGAAATGAAAGAAGAAAATCTTTATATAAATTCGTAAGGTGTTACTAATACCAGATGTAGTATCTACGAATATATATTACTAATGATATTCTTAAACAAAATTAAAATAATTCGTATTTGTGCATTTACGAATGATTGTGTACATTTAAGTTATAATATTCGTTAATTACTCGTACGAATAACTTTGTTATTTCTTTCATTACATTCGTAGTATTTTCTAATGATTTCGTACTATTTACGAATGTAAAATAATATTACTCGAAGATATTCATTCGTAGGATGACCGTTCGAATTATTACTTGGGTTTAAAAAATGTAAAACCGAAATCGTTCAACCTGGATTGTCGAACAACTACAGAACTGCATGATTGTAAAGTGGCTGTAGCCTACTTGTAGAGTGCGTGGCCCATGAGATAAAGAGCCGAGGTTCAAACCCCTGCTCAAACAGAATAATTATGTGTTTGCCAGATTTTTCGAACAACTACAGAATAACTGTATAATTGAAAAGTGGTTGTAGCTTACTGGTAGAGTGCGTGGTCCGTTCGCTAAAGAGCCGAGGTTCAAACTTCAGCTCAAACAAAAATATATTTTTTTGTTATTAGCTATTATGATCATTCGTAAATGTAACGAATGTATTTGTACAATATAAATTTGCTTTTGTACGAATACGAATAAAACATTCGTAGTAGTTATATACTAATAAACGTTGATTCTACGAATTCTATTCGTAGCTGACAACTAAGAATAAAATTCGTAGAATGGACGCAGCTATTAGCATATTTACACACAAATATTTTTTAAGTGTAATAAATCATATTCTAAAATTGTTTAACTTTCCACTTAGTGTCAAAAACTTACCGATATCTTCACGTCCATTTTCTGACATACGATGATGCACCTGCAAGTCAGCGTGTCCGTTCGTTGGCCCTCCTCCAGCAGCGCTACCAGCAGCTGTTACCTGATGCGTATTTATTGGCGGGAAATCCATGTGTTGCTGTTGTTGCTGATGATGTTGTTGCTGCTGTGCGCCATGCTGCTGCTGTTGTTGTTGCTGCTGAGCACTGTGTTGCTGCTGCTGTTGCTGCTGGTGATGATGATGCTGTTGATGTTGTTGCTGCTGTTGTTGCTGTTGCTGCTGATGCATGACATCACTTAAATTCGCTGCAGAGTCTGGACTAACTTTCGGCCAGTAGGGATGCTCCGAAGGAGCTATTGAAACCGATGGCAAGCCCAGATTGTTGCGATTGTGGTTTGTTGTGGTTAGACCAGTGTTGCCAACACCACCGCCGCCACCAGCTGCACTGCCATTCAAACCAGGTGTAGTCGCCGTATTCGAAGAGGCATTTGGAAGCGAGGCGCCATTAGTGCCCGTAGCATTCGATGCCAAAATAGGCGGCCGTTTGTCAGTGCGCTCGGCATGTTTTTGCATGTGCTTCGTCAGATATGTTTCCTGGGTGTAGCTCTTGCCGCAGTACTGGCAGATGTGTGTCTTCAGATGCTTGGACTCCTTGTGCTTGGGAATGTGTTCGAGCAGCGATGGTTCGTCCGAGAAGCATTTGTAGCAGGAGTTGCATTTGAACGGCTTGTCTGTCTGGTGACAGCGCGAATGTGATTGCAGATTTGAGAGCTGCGAGAAAGCCTTCTGGCAGCCAGGATGTCGACATTTGTAAGGCTTATCGCCGGTGTGCGTGCGTATGTGTTGCTGTAGGTGTGACAGTTGGGTGAATTTGCGCTGGCATATTTCGCAGCGGTAAGGTTTGATGCCCAGATGTATGCGTGTGTGTTGTGACAAATACGAAGAGTTCGCGAAAGCTTTGGAGCATTGCGTGCATTTGTAGGGCTTAGCTTCGCGCATGTGAATCTGGGTGTGCAGCTGAAGGTCGGCTTTGGAGCTGAATATCTGCAAAGAAAAGAGAAGGGGGAATATGAGGAAAATGTAACGTTTATGTGACGGAAAGTGGCAAAAAAGTTAGACGCTCGAATTTTATATACACCCTTTAAAATAACCCTCCCACAAAGCCTCATTAGCTTCTAATAACTTGGCATAGCCAACAAGTACCTTCGAATCTTTCACATCCAACCCATGATGCATATGATGCGGCGAACTAGTCGATGAAGAGATACCGTTAGTGGATGCGTTGTCGTTGAGGCTGCTGCTGTGTTGCTGACGCGCTCCACCGTTGTCGACGCTGTTGCTTGTGGTTACGATGTGATGATTCGGGTTGTGCGGATAGATTTTTGCTTTGCGGCCACGCATGTTGCCACCACTATGAGCTGTAGACCCAGTTCCGTTGGTAGAGCTGACAACAGTTGACGTAGCTTCAGCAGCAACAATCGACAGTTTGCCGCCACTCTCGTCCAGTGTTGCTGCGCTACCTGCAGCTGTGCCACCACCACCACCAACGAGTTTCTGCTGCTGATTGTGATGCTGTTGAAGTTGGGGAGCATCGGTGTTGTTGTTGTTCGTTGTCAAGTTGTATTGATTGATATGCGGATGTTGTTGCTGCTGCTGCTGCTGTTGTTGGTGCAGATGCTGATGTGGCTGCTGGTGCGAATGATGTTGCTGATTGCTGTAGGCCAAAACGGAAGAACGCAGATCGGCCGTGTTGGAAAACACACTCAATGGACCGAGTGTTACACGTTCATTAAGACTATTGCGCAGCTGATCTATAGAGCGATGCACCGCATGCGTATAGTCACCACCCGCTGGTGGAATCTCACCTATGAGTGGTGAGTTGTGATGATAATCAAGTCCACCACCAAGTGGACGATATTCAATGAGACGTCCTTCCATTGCAGCGGACTGTTACGAGCTTAATTGGTTTTGAATCACAACACTTAGTAAAAGTTCGTTTCGATTGTTTTGAATTTATTATTTTTAGCACTTTAGTTAACTCCAACGACTAGTAGGACGCATTTTTCTGTTTAGTCTCCTTTGTTATTTATTATTATTTGCAATTATTAATTTCTGCAATTAGATCGATTTATGCATTTCAACTGTAATCATCATTTTTTCTTCTAATAATTACTTTGTTTTATTTTGGAACCCAAATATAAATTCATTTATGAATTAACAATTGATGAAGTTTTTAAAAATAATTGTAATTTTTTTTTTTTAAAAACAACAAAACTTTTTCAAAGAATCTTAATTAATTCAGATTGATTCTTCAAGGAATTTTAAATTAGATATTTATTAAAGTTTTTGGGCTTGCAATTTCCAAAACAACATAAATTTGAATTAATTACCCTTCACAATAATTGAATTAAAGCTTCAACTTAAGCACGTGTTTCGAACTACATGTGTACACGGAAGTTCGAACTGAGCGAAGTTCGTTTTTGAAAATACGTACTCGAACTACATGTGAATGCTAAACACGTACTGCACGTGTAGTTGCAAAAGTACGTGTTCACGTAATATTGTAATATAATCTCGTGTCCATAGACAATAAAAACCTATGGGAATTGGCTTGGATGCGTCTAAATCCTGAAAACGCGAATACTTAAAAACGTAAACGAGTGAACCCGTGTACTCGTGAACAGGAGTTCCTCTGCCAAGAATGCAGACTTTTAGGCAAAGCTTAGCAAACATTTTGGTGCATAAATCGTCTTTTTATGATGTATGGTTTAGGAGTTATGGCTAAAAACCAAAAAGAAAAACTAGAAAATCACCAAAAATGACGTAGAAAACAAAGATTCTTGAAAAAAAAAATATTTTTTCAGAACGCAGTCTCATGGGTATATGTATCAAAAATATGTTGGTGCATAAATCGTTCTTGTAGGATGTATGGTTTGGGAGTTATGACAAAAAAACCACATATTTTGGGCATACTTGTACTCCAAAAAGTGTTCTACAACTCCTAAACTACAAGAGATAGAGCAAAATGCATTTCCACAACGAAGTAACCCACATTAAGGACGATGCCATGGTGATCATTGTAATGCATGAATCGTCCTTGTATGATATGTAGTTTGGATTTTAGAGCGAATTTATGGCAAAAAAATAAAAAAACTTTCACAAAAAAGGACAATGAAATTAACATAAATTCACGAGTAAACCCGTGTACTCGTAAACGGGAGTTCCTCTTTCAAGAATGCAGTCTTGTAGGCAGAGGCTTAACAAACATTTTGGTGCATAAATCGTCCTTTTATGATGTATGGTTTAGGAGTTATGGCTTAAAAACAAAAAGAAAAACTAGAAAATCACCAAAAATGACGTAGAAAACTAAGATTCTTGAAAGAAAAACATTTTGTTAAGAACGCAGTCTTGTGGGTATATGTATTAGAAACATTTTGGTGTATAAGTCGTCTTTATAGAATATGTGGATTGGGAGTTGTGACGAAAAAACCACAGGTTTTTGGCATACTTGTACTCCAAAAAGTGTTCTACAACTCCTAAACTACAAGAGATAGACCAAAATGCATTTCTACAAAGATTAACCCGCATTAAGGACGATGCTATGGCAATCATTGTAATGCATGAATTGTCCTTGTCTGATATGTAGATTGGATTTTAGGGCGAATTTATTGAAAAAAAAAAAAATTTACTTTCACAAAAAAGGACATATGAAATCACGAGTGAACCCGTTATACTCGTGAACAGGAGTTCCTCTTCCAAGGATGCAGTCTTGTAGGCAGAGGCTTAGCAAACATTTTGGTGCATAAATAGTCTTTTTATGATGTATGGTTTAGGAGTTATGGCTAAAAAACAAAAAGAAAAACTAGAAAATCACCAAAACTGACGTAGAAAACAAAGATTCTTGAAAAAAAAAAATATTTTTTCAGAACGCAGTCTCATGGGTATATGTATCAAAAATATGTTGGTGCATAAATCGTTCTTGTAGGATGTATTGTTTGGGAGTTATGACAAAAAAAACACATATTTTGGGCATACTTGTACTCCAAAAAGTGTTCTACAACTCCTAAACTACAAGAGATAGAGCAAAATGCGTTTCCACAACGAAGTAACCCACATTAAGGACGATGCCATGGTGATCATTGTAATGCATGACTTGTCCTTGTCTGATATGTAGTTTGGTTTTTAGGGCTCGCAATTTAATTCATGTAAAAATTTCATAGATCATAAAACTAATTAACTAACTATGGCGGAGCACAGCCAAATAAGTTTAATTAATGTCAAATTAATTTAATAACCTAATAATTGATCGATTTCGGTCAAAATCGGGTGTAATTGAACATTTGGTTGTGAAAAAGCCACCTTTCAGTTAGAACACTAGCTTCTGGCGAAGCAAAAAACTTGTTTCATTTCTATGGTGCATTTCGACAAACTGTCGAACACCAATGAATATTGAAATAAATAAAGAAGCAACTAGAACAGATGGCAACCTTGGCAGAGTTGATGGCGGTGATCTTTAAATAGCCTACTGCTTTGAAATGTCATATGATTAGCAGCCATACAATTCAAAAGAATGAATTCCTTAATCTGCGAAGTCATATATAAATTTAAAACAGTGAGTTGATCACAGCTTAATCACTCAAAGAATACTGAAGAGGAAAATGTTGCGATTTCCGAAACAGACTGTCTAGTCAGCTAAGTGATTGATTCTATACAGAGTTGTTGTTGTTGGTGTTGTTGCCTTCTTAAAAACTTACTTGATCTAAAGCTCGCAATTTAATTCATGTAATATAATATACCTAATTTTAACATTTCTAGATTTTTTATATAAGATAACATGAACGCGCCTTGTGATGGATACCGTTTGGGAACATTTTTTTTCAACGTGACGTTTGTCGGCGTATTGACACTTACCATTACACTTTTATGCACAAAAAAAAAATTTCCTATACTTTAAGAATTAATAAATAACAGAAAAAAACACAAGGTGTTCGTTTACTTCCTTTTATGGATAAAAAATCAAGAGTATTACCTTGTTTTCGGTTATCTAGATGAGAACTTGCCCTTAACTAAATATCTGCTAACCAAACTAAGCATATACAATTTTTAATTTATCTTCATGTTATGGCAAAACTAGGTAATTTGGAATACATATTTGTGTTTTTATTTAATATCTAAACATATTCTGGGTTACTAAGGGGGGTTTGAACCCCCTGATGCTCCCTTATCTACTGCGTTGGACAACAGCAACAAATGAACGCTAGTTCTCTTCGCTAAGGCTAATAAATAAAAACATATCTCCAAAATTGTATGGGCGAGAATCGTTTGAATGGATGTGCGTCCTTAAGTATTCACAGGGACCGCATCGTAACAGTGGACGATGACTTAGAAGAATTATCAAAAAAAAAAAAAAAAGACTTAACATTAGGGCTGGTCGATTTATTTTTCGACAATTTCCCTATGATTTCCGTATTCTATGGGTTATTCCATGAAAATTTGCCAAAGGAACCATACCTCTATCGTTAAAATCGAGTCCCCTACTTTTTGTTGGTAGATTTTTTCCCAAATTGACGTTCGTATGAAATATTACCTACACGTTCACATCTATAACTCAAAAACTATCGATCGGGTTTAATCGCCATTTTGATCAATTTAAAAAAAAATCTCCAACATTGGTCCAACGGTTCAAAAGTTACGGGCATTTTTGTCCAAATTTTGGACCATTTTTCCATTTTTTTCATGATTTTGTCCAAGAATATTACTTTCATGGCCATTTTTTTGGCTCAATTTTTTTGACGAACGTCAATTTGGGAAAAAATCTACCAACAAAAAGTAGGGGACTCGATTTTAACGATAGAGGTATGGTTCCTTTGGCAAATTTTCATGGAATAACCCATAGAATACGGAAATCATAGGGAAATTTGTGAATTTTTTCACTCCCTACAAATCGACCCGCCCTACTTAACATAAACATTTACAAAATTAAATAAATTAAGTTTTTGAAGCGAAGCTGTTTATGTCTCGTTTTGTGATTTGCTTGAGTGAAATCTCAAAAACGACACTTTTTTCCATAAACCTTTTTCTTAAAATTGTTGTTGTTTCTTACTTGCGTCTATTACAAGAGGATATAAAATTGAAAAACAGATGGACACGCGAGAGAAGCGAAGCTTTTTCGCAGTTTCATACGTTTCATAATTAAATAGTTTTTTCAATAAAAAACATTTTTCAATTGAAAAATTTTAAAAGTATGTTTTGAGTTTTTTTTTTGTTTGACCCTTTATCTGCTCTCTTAAGCTTTTCGCAATTTGGACATCATTTTTCGAATCCAAAAAGTGGCAACTATTTCTCAGCTTTTACAACAGGTAACTGAAAATTTTTTTCATCTAAGCGATAATACTTGAAACTGTAAGACTACGTTTAATCAGCCAACTAAACCTCATAACTGTTTTTGGCGCTATTTTCAAAACAAAAATTGAAAAATTACACTTTTTTTACATTTTTTAAGCTTTAAAAAGTCGTTTTAGGTTTTAATAGATATATGTAGGTAATAATCTTAGAGATTTTACATCTATGTATATATATAAAAATGGATGAATGTATAAGGGTATGTGGCTATATCACGTATAGACTCCAAAACCGCTGAACCGATCTTTATGAAATTTTCAGGAAAACTGAAGCCGCATCTTGAGAGTGTTCCTGTGAGGTTTGGTAACTATTGGACAAGGGGGCGTGGTACCTCCCATAGAAGCCAAATTTGCACTATCGATCACAAACCAAAAAAAAAGGATATATATCTGACGGTTTCAATCGTAAAAAACTAAGATTTAGTAATTTTGTTCAGATGGTTACTGTCGGTAAATGTACAAAAAATGGGCGTGGTCGTAATATAAATACGCCCAATTTTTCGAAATTGTGGCAATTCCGGAGTTCAACACATTTTTGCAGTGAAACTTTCTGTGTAGGTGCTCCAAGAGGCGGTCACTATATATAAATGTTTTCACGCCCACTCTTACCGCCCACAAATCAATATATATATATATAAAAAGCAAAACGATGTGTGTCTGGCTGTGTAATACCTATAGACTCCAAAACTACTTAACCGATTGACCTGAAATTTTGGCAGTCGATTTGTTTCAGGTACGAGATGGTTGAGGAAAATCTTTTACCACACCCCCCTTTTACTGCCCCCAAATCAATAAAAATGTTATATTTTAGTCGGTTTGAGTCGTATAAGGCTAAAATTTTGTAATTTAGGATGTACGGTTACTGTCAACAACTGTACTAAAAATGGGTTTCCACGGCCCCCTTTTTTAAAATTGACTACTGGGTCGATTGAGCTAAAATGTTAACTTAGTTTGTACGGTCAGTGTCAGCAACTGTACTAAAAATTGGTATCCACGTTTTATTTCAACGGTTTGGGTCGTACCAGACAAAAATTTTGTAGTTCAGTTCATATAGTTATTCTCAGCAAGTGCACTAAAAACAGGCCAGTCCCACTTTAGTTAAACTCACTTTTCGGGGAATTAGCGTCGAGTGAAGTAAAGTGCGCCAAGCATAGCCCGAATTAAGCTGAAATTCGGGAAGTCCATTTGTTTCGATTACGAGATGGCTCAAGGGAAATATTTTGCCGCACCCCTTTTTACCGCTTCCAAAACAAAACATAATGCTATATTTGGTTATTTAGTGCATATGGCTACTTTCGGCAGCTATACTGAAAATGGTGAATATATTTGGCATTTCTTGATATTTTCGTTTATGGCAGCAAGGCGGTCTGTGGCAGAACAACGTCTGCCGAGGAGAGTGAGTGTTCCTGTGAGGTTTGGTAACGTTTGGACGAGGGGGCGTTGTACCTCCCATACAAGTCAAATTTGCGCTATCGACCACAAACCAAATAAAGGATATAAATCAAACGGTTTCAATAGTAAAAAACTAAGATTTAGTAATTTTGTTCAGATGGTTACTGTCAGTAACTGTAAGAAATGGGTGTGGTCGCAATATATATACGCCCACTTTTCCGAAATCGTGGCAATTCCAGAGTTCTACACATTTTTATTGTGAAACTTGCTGTGTAGGTGCTCCAAGAGACAGTCACGATACATAAATGTTTTCACGCCCACTTTTACCGCCCACAAATCAATATCTGTATATATAAAAATGAATCATTATTTGTTCGGATGGTTAAAACTTGAAAACGACTGGACCAAATTGGATACTTCCTTCTACGGGTTTGTTCGTAACTGCACCCACAAATCAATAAAAATGCTATATTTTAGACGGTTTTGGTCGTATTAAGTTAAAATTTGGTAAATAAGTTCGTATGATAACCGTCATTAACTTCAATAAAAACGGGAGTGTAACACTTCATCTACGCCTACTTTTAAGAAAATATCAAAATACTTGGAAACTATTGGTCCGATTGAGCTCAAATTTTGTAAGTGGCTTTGCTTTGAGTACGAAATAGTTTAGGAAGAAATGCCACACCCCCTTTTACCTCCCACAAATATATTACAAATTTGTGTTATCGACTAGCTTTAAAGTTATGGGTCGCACAGCTTAGAAATTCGGTATTCGACCACAATTTAGACGTACCGTTACAGTGATGAACTTTTATGGGAGTTGGACAAGGGGGAAGGGCACCTCCCATACAACCCAAATTTGCGATACCGAAAAGCTTTGAAGTTATAGGCCGCACAGCTTTGGAATTCAGTTTTCGACCTCAATTTACACCTGCAGTTTCAATGATTTTATTTTATGGGCTTTGGACAGTGGGGCGTGACATCTCCCTTACAACCCAAATTTGCGATATCGTATTGCTTTGAAGTTATAGGTTAACAGCGTAAGAATTCGGTATATGACCTAAATTTATACATGCACTTTCAATAATTACAGTTTGTCGGAGTAGGGCAAAGGGGAGTGGCACTTCCCATACAACCCAACTTTGTGCTATCAAATAGTTTTGGAGTTATAGGTCGCACAACGCCGGAATTCAGTATTCGACCTCAATATACACATGCAGTTTCATTGATTTAATTTTATGTTCATTGGTAAGAGGGGCGTGGCACCGCCTATTTAACGTACTTTTGCGATATCGAATATCATTGAAGTTATAGGTCGCAAAGCGTCAGAATTCAGTACTCGACCTTAATTTATACATGCAGTTTCATTAATTACATTTTATGGGCGTATGACAAGGGGACGTGAAACCTCCTATTTAACCCAAATTAGAGATATCAAATAGCTTTGGGGTTATAGGTCGCACAGTTTTTGAATTCAGTGTTAGACCTCAATGTACACATGCAGTTTCATTGATTGCATTTTATGAGCGGTGATCAAGAGGGCGTGGCACTTCCCATACAACCCAAATTTGTTATATCGAATAGCTTTGTAGATATAGTTCGCAGTCTCGGAACTCAGTATTCGATCTCAATTTAGACATGCTGTTTAACTGATAACATTTTATGGGCGTTTGACAAGGGAGAGTGGCAGCAACGCGCCGGGTTTCAGCTAGTAATGTATATAATGCAAAACAATTTCAGCTCAAACGGCCTTTTTCGTTAATCTTTGCACATTTTTCAATCTTTCGATCTTTTTCAAGTGATGAAGTTCCCTTTAATTCAGTTTTCATATCGTTCCTCTATCAGAGAAAATAAAATAAAAGTTTTTCAACATTATCGAATCAGCATTTAAAATTTATTTTCGTTTTTGTTTTAAAAATTCATAGTTTGTATGTGTTAAAAAATAAACAGGGCTTTCAATTTCTTTTACATTTTTTCTGTTAATATTTTAAATTAATTAAAAAAATAGTGTTTTTAATAAAAAATACGAACTTAATTTTTAAGTACAACATTTAAATATAATTATTTTTTTTTTGAGGTAGCCCATTGTTGCGCAATAAAGGGTCCGCCAAATAACTTTTTTTTTTTTAAAAGTCTATAAAAAAAACTACTGGATATTTTCTCAAATTCCTTTTTTTATTTGAAAGTACAATCCTTCCAATTAATAATGGAAAATAATTTCATTCAAATGGCTGCCTCGTCTGGCCATGCAGTAGGCTACACGATCGGTCCAATTTTTAAGCACATTATCGATTGTGTTTAGCTGTATTTCACCAATGGCTTCACGAATATTGTCCTTTAAAGCGTCAATTGTCTCTGGATTGTCGGCGTAACACTTATTTTTGAGGGCACTCTACAAATAATAGTCCAACGGTGTCAAATCGCAGCTATGAGGTGGCCAAACGACATCAGCTCTGCGGCTGATAATGCGATCTTCAAAAACAGGGCGCAAAACATCGAGTGTAGCTTCGGCTGTGTGGCACGTAGCGCCGTCGTGTTTAAACCAAATGTTGTCAGTATCCTCCTCTTCAATTTTTGTGAACAAAAATTCGTTCAACATGGCCCGATAACGATCGCCATTGACTGTAACGGCCACTCCTTGCTTATTTTCGAAGAAAAATGGCCCAGTTATGCCTCTGGACCAAAACCTCACCAAACACTGACTCGTTTTGGGTGCAGTGGCTTTTTAATGTATGCGTGTGGGTTTTCTGTGAGCTTCATCTAAAAAGATGATTTTTTTGGCAAAATCGGCACTTAGCGAAGCGAAAACGCATTGGATGGTCAGTTGGCTTCAACTCCTGAACCAATTGGACTTTGTATGGCGTCATACCAAGGTCTTTATGCAAAATTCGTCTCAATGATGTCTCCGAAATGTTCAATTGTTGAGAACGACGGTGAATTGATGTTGATGGCGCTTCACGCACACTTTCTGCCACAGCAGCAATATTCTGGGGTGTACGCACTGCTTTTGGCTTTTCACGCTTTGGTTTATCGATGAGGATGCCAGTTTCTTTCACTTTTTTTCACAAGATAACGAACATACGGAGCTGACGGTGCTTCTCTTCTTCCAAAATCCGTACGCAATTTTCGCACACATTCTGCAACATTACCATGATTTTCAAAGTAATGTCGCAATATTTTCCAGCGTTGTTCAAGAGTATACACAACCATATTCGTTCAGCGGAAGGATAAAACTAATTATCTGTCAAATCAGACATTCACGAAATAAGCACTAGTTGAAAAAAAAAGTTAGATGGCGGACCCTGTATTATCTAAGTTAATGAGATAAACTATGTCCTTTTCCGATGAAAGTATTAATAAGTCATTAAGACGTGAGTCACTTTGCGTGGTTCTTAAATAATTTTTAAGTAATTTTAATTTGCTAAACATTCTCTCATTTCCTGCAACAGTAACAGGTGCTGTGCACAGCAAACGCGACATTTTGTTAACTGTAGGAAGAGATTCTTTATTGCATTCCAAAACATTAGCTGTACCGGATAGAGTTTCTACGCCTTCGCATAGATCATAGAATACTTCAAATTCCACTTTCAATTGAAGTGAATCCAACAAACAATTTTATGGTAACAATTTTATTGATTCTAGAATTCGCTTTTGGGTCAAGTTAGTAGAAGAAAGAATTGGATTAAAGAGTTCATACAGAGGCCTTATTGTTTGTAAGCAACTGCATCATTTATCTCGCATCAGTGAGGTTATCCTATCTAATAAAAGTTTAAATTCTCTTCTATAAAAACAGTTCATCGAAAAATAAGCCGCGTTATTTCATCCAAACGTTTCGGCCCAAGACGACGGTGATGGCGAATTGTGAATTCCTTTTCAGCATCAACATTAAAATATTTTAACAATGCAACAGCACTACTAATTAGGTTATCCGTACCTTCAAAGTCCGAATTTATTTTCTCTAATGATTTAAGGGTACAAGAAATAAATTTCATAACATCCAAAATATTCAGTTCAAAGGCTTCAAGAGATTCAGTCAGGAGTTTCATATTTACTTGTACATTTTTCATAAAAACAAGACTTATCATAAAGTCCACAGAAATGAGTTGGTTTGATAGCGAATATGCAGCATTTCGAGTCGACTTATCAATTTTCTGAGAGCTTTGGGAAATTTCGTTTAAAACATCAATAAAAATGTAAAGCGATGCTTTTATAATAAATGAATTTTGAATGCAGATTTAAAAATGGTGTTCTTTTTGCCATCATCTCAAGTTTAAAAGTTAAAACTGACCTTTTTTCAATAGTTCGACTAAATCCTTTAAACTTTTTTTTAACAATATTTATACTACTTTCCTGAACTTTTTCTGCATTTTGTCATAAAGGAACACGATTCGTTTACAACAATTCAACGCTGATATGATATAAAATGAGTTGGCCGACTGAAGTTTGTTAAAGGTACGACTGAAAGTGAGTTGTTCTAATGAAGTTCGTTTAAGTTACGACTGAAAGTGAATTGGCCGACTGAAAATAGTTTGGGGTATGACTAAAAATGAAATAGCCGACTAAAGTTGGTTTTGACGTAGAATTACGTCTTACAGCGCGGTTTGTATGGGGGTCATTTTCACGAATATTTTCAAAGTGATATTTGACACTTTTGGGGTATACCTGTAGCCTTTAATATTCATCGTACAAAGAAAAAAAAAATGCCAAAATATCAGTTTTAGTGGGAATAAAAGGAATATCTAATAAAATATCAAAATCTAAGAAGATGAAAAATTCATATATTCGTATGAGAAATGCACAAGCTGCTTAGCTGCAGTAGATGCTTATTTTGTTTAATTTTGTTGTTGTTGTGTTTGCTTGTTTGGTTCGTAATCACGTCCTTCGTTGCTGTGCTGCTTTTGTTGTTGTTGTTTTTTATTAATATGTATGTAAAACAAACATATATAAATACTCATCAGTTGCTTTCATTTTTTTTTTTGTTTCCCAGATAGCCAATCGGCTCGACTGAAAACGGAGCGCACTTTTAAAAGCACTAAAGCGGACCGTTTCGTTGTCAGCAAACTTTGCAATGTGTATTTCTTATAAGCGAACCATTTATTAAGTTGTATATTAGTGTTGATTTTCTATGATTTAATGCAAATTCGAAATGTTTTATAGTTTAAATCATTCTTGATTTTAGATACAAATGCTAGTTGCTTGATACTTTAAAATAGTTGAAATGAAATTGAGCTTTAGGTCAGGTTAGAACAATTAATTTCTCTAACGAATTTTTTCCAAAGAAACAACAACAACAACAACAACATTTTCAATATGAAAAGGAAAACATCACTAGCTAAAAAACTAGTTATCTGTTTGATTAAATAGTTAGAGCAGTTAATTGTTCTTACCTAACCTAAAGCTCAATAAACGATTTTAAACTATCAAACAACTAGAATTTGTATTTAAAATCAAAAATGATTTTTATACTATCAAACATTTAGAATTTGTATTTAAATCAAAGAAAATCAACATAGTAAATAAAAAGGTCATAAAGAAAACTTTAAGTTGTATATTAATTTTATTTGTTGTTTAACAATTGTAACCTTTTCTTAAAATAGTTTTTATTAAGTTGCAACAATAAACGGCAACTCAACTGATTCAATGCATATTTCAGAGTTTTTTGGCGAAATGGGTGAAAAAGAGAGGGAAAAAAGACAAGAACAAACGACGCATCAAGCGAATCTATATATATAAAATAGGATGTGTGTATGTATGTAACGCATGGACTCCAAAACGGCTGGGCCGATTTTGATGAAATTGTCAGGTAATGTTTATCTTGGTACGGTGGGTAACATAGGCTATATTTGGACCCGATAGGTGGCGCTGGGGTGGACTTATATCGAAAATTTGAATTTATGGACCAATTTAACTGAAATTCAGAATGTATGTTTGTTTGATCATAAGAAAATAATTTGTGTATAAATGGACACGGTAGGTGGCGCTGGGGTGGACTTATTTCGAAAATTCGATGGCGTGAAAAATATATAAATACTTTTAATTTTATTTCATAACGAGGGGAGTAGCGAAGCACACCGGGTTCAGCTAGTATGACATAAATTTAAATTCGAATCTTGATAAATATAAAAAAAGACTTTACAATTATATAGAGAACGGTTTAAAAGTACAAAAACATGTCGTTTTCATAGTAAAGCCGGTTTAAAAATACAAAAACATGTCGTTTTCATACCACCAAATCAGACGCTGCCGTTTTAAGTACCGTTTAGCTGGAACAGTGACATTCATGGCTTGTTGGGTTGTTATACAATAGAGAATACACATGCATGCATGGTGTAAGAAATCAAGGTGTACGCGACGTCGACGTTGTTTGCTAAAGTTGTTAAACTGATGAATGAGTGAAAGAGACAGAAAAGTTGATTTTGTATGGTTTGACAACTTAAGTGTTGGGTTTTTACAACAAAAACTAAAATTCGCTGTCACCTGGTTTCTTACACCATGGATGCATGTAGCTAGAGAGACAGTATGTGGCTACAAAAAAATTTACTACTGCTAGTTAAGGCTGCCAGTTAAAATTTAAAACAATTCTGACAAAAAGTTTATTTTTTCGCAGCAGCATAAATTGAATACAAAAAAAAATTACCATGGTAAGGATAAACAAAAAGTTTCTACGACAATAATACAGTATGAAAAAAAATCCCACGATCATTAAAAATTATCACAAAAATACCACGCGTTTTAAAAATACCACCACGAATTCTATATGCATTTAAAATTGCTACAAAAATCTCATTCGCATTAAAAAATACCACAATAAGTCTTATATGCACAAACAATTTAAAAAACCTTTAGAAATACCATAAAGAAATTTTGCTTACTAAAAAAGAAAAAAATTTTAAGAAGAATATTAACAAACTCTCACGGAAATTAAAAAATTCCCGGCTGAATTCCCACGCCAATCAAAAATACCACGCTGAATTAAAAATTTTAACAGAAATTCCAGAACACAGAAATTCCTAAGGGCAATTAAAAATTACCACGAATGGGATTTTTTCAACATAACTGGCAACGTTGCTACTAGCTGCTGATATTGTTGTTTTGGTTCTGCATGCGCTGCAAAGGGCCGTTCTTCACTCGGCAATTCTATGAGCAATAATTGCTTTCGCCACAAGTAGTTTGTTGACTACTCGGGTTTAAAGGGGACTTTCGTAAGCCCCCTCATGAGGGCGAATAATCAGCAAACTACTTGCGGCAAAGGTAATTATTGCCGAGTGAAAAGCGGGACAAAGAGACCTTGCTACCAGAGAAATAATTGCTTTCGACGCAAGTAGTTTGTTGACTACTCGGGTTTAAAGGTGACTTTCTTAAACCCCCTCATGCGGGCGAATAATCAACAAACTGCTTGCGGCAAAGGCAATTTTTGCCGAGCGAAAAGCGGGACAAAGAGATCTTGTTACCAGAGCAAGAGAATTATTGCTCTCGGAGCAATAATTGCTTTCGCCGCAAGCTTGAGAATGTTCGTGTGTGACGAATGAAAAGCGGGACATAGTAAGCAAAGTTCTGTTTATTTTCTGTGAATGATTCGGTTCATCGCACTCTAACACTGCTTAACCGCTGTGATATTGCTCTTCTCTGTGCGTCGTTGTTTTAGATTTGCTTAATAATTGTTGTTGGTTCATTTAGCTGAAATTTTTTTAGATGTTCTTAATTTTTACTCGACATCATGGTGTAAGAAAACCAGGTGTTAGTGAGTTTTTGACATCACCATAAATTTCTTTGCTTTTGTCAAAAAATTGTGAGCGAAAGAGCGGAACTGTTGATAGTTGTCAAATTGTGTTATTTGTTTGAGTTGCTAGATGATGTGCTATAGTTCTTATTGTGCGAATTTAGTATAAAAAAATATTAAATGCAATTAATTTTGCCGTGTTGTGTTGACAAAAAGTTATTGCAGTTGTCTTCGCCGATTTGCCAAGTATGTCATTGAATGTTTTGGCCATTTTATCAGAAGCGTGCGCTGGAAGGTGCCGCCGACATGAAGCTTTGGCCAGCATGCAAATTGTCTTGCATTCACATCGGTTTTTTTTTTGCATAACGCACAGCGTCAAATATATTTTTTTTTGTTTTCCATATCACTTTGTTCTCACTTTAATCTCAGTAAAAATTTTACAAACTTGCAGAAAAACACGAATTTAACAAAATTTGTTTTCATGGCAATTCTCCATCAGCTGTTTTTGACAAGAGAGGGGGAAACATAATTTTATTATTTTGAGAGAGAAGTGCCAAACTCACTAACACCTCTATTTCTTACACCATGCTCGACATGAACAGCTGATTTTAACAACTAGTTCGCTTTTCTCTGCTTTCTACTTCATTCCTCTCCGAATCGGCCCTACCTGGTTATTCCGCCATGAGTTGGAGTACGAATAAAACGAATGTTTATTTTCAGCAAGATAAATATAATAGAAAATACAGATGCGTGTAGCTACAGAGGCAGTATGTATGTATACTACGCAGGCTAGCGCATGCGTAACCAAGCATTTAAAAACTCCATTTTTTTTTTAAATACCATAATAAATTCGAATTATTTATATTATGCATTATATTTTTTCAATTCTAAAAATTTATTTTGTTTACTAAAATTTTAATGTTATATTACTTTTAAAATATACATATGCTCTTTACTACAATAAAAATAAATAATTCAAATTTACCCATATTTATTTCCATTAATTAAACATAACTTTGAATTACATTTAGTTTTAACCAACAAAACAACAAAACAAATTTTTACATAAATTTAATTGTGAGCTTTTTAGATCAGGTAACTTTGAAGAAGGACAACAACAACAAGTTTGTTTTTGAATAATTTTTATTTAGAAGATGAAACGCTTTAAAATAGTTTTGAAAAATATAAATAAAAAAAAAAAACTAGAATTTTTCTCTATTACTGAATAAAAAAGAATTCTTCGTCTATACTTACGATACTATCGAAACTGTGTCTTTTTTTTTTTGTTTTAAAAAAGGCAAATAAAAGGTACGAATGGCTTTGATGCGTTCATAATTATTGTTTACAAAAATCAATATTTTAAAAAATTTTAGTAAAAAATAACAATTAGGCCGACTCTAAGGAAGTAAGGCGGGTAGTCTACCCCCTTATCCCCCGCTAGTTGAGCCCCTGATTACATACAAATTCTAGGCCTTACATAATGCCGTTTTGATAAATAAAATTTGCGAATGATAAGCGATTCATATATTTGCACAACAGGATTAGGATTGACGTAATATTTGCTAGAAATATCGATGATAATACATCTATATAAAATACGTTTGATATTTGAGATATTAAAACCAATAATTTCATTAACATTTACAAAACCAATTCAAAATTAATGTAAAATAATAATGTAAGGTAATATAATTTACTGGTGGGAATATTATTTTTAGTTAACACTAGCTGATATACCCGGTGTTACTCGAGAGTCATTTATATAAAAATTTTAGTATACACTTTTCGATTAAATGTTTTTGTAAATTTTGGAATTTTGTAAAAACGTGTTAAATTTAAGTTTGAGGCCACTATAAAAATATTAGTTAAAAAATTTACCAAACTTTTTTAACGAAGAAATAATTTTATCACTAATTTTTCACAATCAAAAACTGTTTTTTAGTTCTAAACTGAATTTACTGGCTACTGGTAAGCATGTTACTTGCACTTCGCTAATGAAAATCAAATTTATAAAAATTTTCCTTAAAATTTTTTAGTAGTTTTTCCAGTTGGAAAATAACAATTGGATTGTCTCTAAATAAAAAATTAATATAAATTGAGTCTGATAGTTGATGCAATTTCTTAAATCTTCTGAATTCCTATTTTATACGAAAAATTGTACAGTCGTTTTTTAGTGTAAATTATTGGTCGTCCATAAACTACGTTACCAATTTACGGGGGGGAGGGGTTTTGAAATGCACTACGATAAGTAACGGTAGGGGGGGAAGTGTTTAGATATTGTAATGTTACCAAAAATTTAAAAAATCGACGAAAAACCTCTAGTTAATAACACAATCATTTCAAAAATTTTTAACCTTACATGTTTATGTTTGATCGTCTAAATTGATGGTTAACTTTTGTTTAATTAAAACGTTAATGCCTGAATGTTCTTGATCAAAAGAGATACCGTATGACATGTACTGTCCTTCTCAGAAAGAAGAAATCGGTTCAAGGTCGTGTCCTACCTGCGGCTTTTATTTCGTTTTTTAAACTTCTATGAATTGTCATAAGTTTGTTTTATATCGTTTACAATAAATCTGTTTTATTCCGATTTATTGTAAACGATATAAAACAAACTTATGACAATTCATAGAAGTATTTAAATAAATCATATATACATATATAGATATAATAAATCATATCATGTATACTATTTAAATAAATCAATTTTCAGAAAGCATTTACACAAAAAACGCAGAACTTGGTGCAGCTCGGGTGCAGCCTTTAAGGGTACTCTGTCAAAGACCAGGTGAATTTCTTCGCGTTAGAAATGAGGATTCACCTGAATGGGTCGACATAGAATCCGATTAAAAATTCTATTTTAAAGAATCCTCAACAAACTACCAGCTTCTTCTATCCCAGTGATTGAGAACATCAAATCTTGGATCGCAGATAGAAAAGCTTTTACAGATGATATTAATTATTGATTTTTTTCCAATTGTTTCTTTAATGTATCTAGTCATATATAAACATTAAACAAACACTAATACTAGTGAAAATTATCAGAGCTAGTGAAAATATATAATCATTCGAATGAATTAATTTCATATGTCACGTTACTTTGAGGGGGGGGGGGAAAGGTTTTGAAAAGCACTACGAAAAGTAACGCAGGGGGAGGGGGGGTAAAAAAAACCGGAAAATCAGTAACGTAGTTTATGGACGACCCCTTAGCAAAAAGGTGTAAGTTAAGAAAGCAGTCGCTTTTTAATTTTTATTATAGTATATACAGCAACCTGTAGCAATATTATCGACGTTAACAGATCGACATAAATCCAGCTGAAAAGGCTGCAAGAACAGTGCAAGAAGTGCCATTATGTTATTTGCTGCAAGTTTACGCTGTGTGCGAAAGGAACTAAATTGAGTAACAGTTACCGACTTTTCTAAAATATTGGAATCGTGTCGGTAATGCAGTACTTATTTCTTATTATAATATTTACCAGCATACTTTTCAGCATACTTTCGGTTAGTACGCAATTGAACCGAAAAATTTGTTCAATGCAGCCAAGCTTACAACCATGATTGGAGAATTATAATGTCAAAATTTCGCTGTCTTTTATATGTCGGTACATTTAATTGGAGTGGAAATTTGACTTTCAATAATATAGTTCAAATAACACATTAAACATGAAAAAATTAACTTTAACAGCATTCTTATTCACAGTCATCTTTTCGATGATATAGTGATATATATAGAACATTTAAAGTACCATTGATAAAGAACTGAGTGACAACGGTGAAACAATAGTGAGAACAATGACAAATCACAACAAAACAAATTTAACGGGAGGGTGGAGGGGCAAAAGAAAGTAGATTAATATAAGGATGATTTTATATAAACCTAAATGTTTATAATTACTCTAGACACACAACTTCATTCTTAGAAATAAATGAGGACGCTCAAATTATATAAAGAATTTTAAAACAAAACTCAGTTTTATTAAAAGTCTGGTATGAAAAAATAGATTTTCAGCCATAACTTTTGATTGGAAAGAGATATTGGGGTAATTTTTTCACATAAATTATTTTTGAGACTTGAATTTTTTGTAAAAAATATAAAAACAACATTTTGGAAAAATAAATTTCGCGAAAAAAATCAAATTGGCTGGTCCTTGTTGTTTTGATGACAAAAACAGTAAAATAATTTTTGCGCTTAGCTGGAAGAATTTTTGCAAATAAATGCTATGTCATTTGAAAGGTAGCCAGATGTGCAATTTTTAATTGATTTCGTTTTTACAACAACAACAATTTTTGAGTCATTTTTTGAGTAAAAAGTCAATATTTTGGACCTTTTTTGACATAATCATAAAACATATATACACTGACTTAACGGTACAGTTCAACCTATTTTTGTAAAGTGATTTTATTGAACTTTTGAACAAAAAAAATTTGAATGAAATATATTAATGGACAGCGGAGATATTTGCATCGAAAGACCAAACTTAGATTTTCATGTCGTTTTTTTCTCATTCTTAGGCAACGATGTTTTATGAAAAAGTCGTTATACTGAAAATTTCTCCAATTTTGAAGATATGTGAATGTTTTTGATGTCAAAATAACAAAAAATTTTTAAAATTAAATACAAAAAAATCTCCGATCGTAAAAAGTTTTATAATAATAAAATTACCGTTAGTTGAAAAATTTCAGAGGGGGCGTGGCAAAAACTAAGTATGTAACATTTTAAGTTGGGATGTACTTAATATGTATACCTAGTTTGAGCAAAATCCGTTGAGCCGTTTAGATTTGTATAAAGGCCAAACAAACAAACAAACAAACAAACAGAAAATTAGTTTTATTACTATAGATTATGGTATTTAAAATTTTTTAGTTTAAACATTTTTTATAAAAAAACCATTAAATTATCACGCTTATGAAACTGCGAAAAAGCTTTGCTTCTCTCGTGTGTCCAGCAACGCATCTGTTTTTTAATTTGTAGTGGTTTTGAAGTTGGTTTTTTTTTGTTAAAAAGTTTTTTCTTGTTGTTGTAAAAAAAATCTTTAAAATTCAAATTTGAAAAAATTGCATTGAAATTTTGTTGAAAGGTTTTCTGAAATAGAAAGAATTATCTGATTTCGTTGAATAACTTGGTCGTAATGAAATTATATACTAGAAATGTAATATTTTGTTAATTCCAAGGTTGTGTTTATTTATACAAAATTTTATAAAATGACAAAACAGGTGGCTATGTAATAATCTTAAGCTATTTTCTGCAAAAAAGTACAAAAACTAAAATTCGGATAAAAATGTTAAAGCGGTATAACTTGACTGAAATTCTAAATTCTAAAAATTCTGAAAGTGCCCGTTTTTGACATTTCGAACTCAAAAAAAAAAAAATAAAAAAAAATCGACAAAACTATGTTTCTCATTAAAAATGACTTCAACTATTTAAAAAAAAATATTTCTGCTCTTAGTTGGAAAAAATTTTACCCTATTTCTGGTCTTAGTTGGAAAAAATTTTACCGTGGTTGTAGGGTAAAAATTATTCAAAAACCCCAAAAAGCAATAAATTGACTTAACTATTTTTAACGAAAAATAAGTTCTTTTGATAAAAATTAAATTGAATTGAAATTGAACTGCGTCTAATTTGTGTTGTATAACACTGTAGTTTTCTTCTCGTCACTTTTTTATGTCGGAAACTGTTTCCCGTTCGAATTCTGCCCATCACAACACATTTCTAATGGCGTCAACAATAGCGGCAATGAGGAAAAAGCGTTGGAAACGACATAAAAATGCTTAAAGATGACTTAGTTCCAAACAAAAAAATTATAAGAAAATTTTTTTTTTTTTTTTTGGCATGACACAAAACAAGAAAAACTAAAGAAAGTAAAAGAAAACGCAAGAAAATCTTGCCAGGCAAACGTGTAAGTTCTTCTACTGATGTCCTTCACATTTTCTCTCCTTAAACTCCTTTCATTACAGTTGCTTTTGCCTTCTTTTCTTTTTTCCTCGTGGTTCCTGCTACATGCTGATATTCGCAAAGAAGTTAAAAAAAAAAATTCTAAAATATTTGTTTGCGGCCAGCGAGCTGAGAGGCAACGCGTCGAAAAACCCGTTTTCCCACACAATTTCAAGTCAATAGCGGTTATTTTCTTTTTTTTTTGTCTTCATGTTGTATTGCCACTTTTTGACTTTTTTTGCAGCTCGTTCCGCATGAATTTGATTTTGATGATTTAGATTTTCTGTTTTTATATCTTTTATTTTCTAAATTTAGCGGAAGTATTTTTTTTTCATACGCTATGTAGGCGAGTGTATGTGTGAGTTTTGTATATCGTTGGCATATGTTATTTTTTATATTTTTCAAGTCGGGTGTGTGGTTGTGTGTGTGTTCGAGTGTCTGTGTTTAGTTGTTTTGTCTGGCGTGTTTTTTTTCCGCCTTTGCTGTCATTTGGCATCGATTCGTCGCGACCATTAGAAATGTTGAAAAATGTTAAAAAAATATGTGGGAAAAATCGAATTTGATGTTAGAGTGGGTACAGGAGAAGGTGGTGGAATGGATGCAGCTTAGGTTGAACAGTTCATGCTTAATGGTTAAAAGCTGCTGCTCATACTTCGTTTAAGCATTTTTTATTTGATTATTTCAACTGTCAGCCAAACTAAAAGACTCAACGACAGTCTAGTGAGCTAGAGCAATAGACAATCAGACAACTGCCAGACATACAGACAGACAGATAGACAGACAGGTGATGGTGAAAGTTGGCTTTGAATGTTTTATGAAATATTCATGAATTCATCTTTTATTGCCACCATTTTTATTTGAATTTATTGGTCATGACCTTGATATTGATCAGCATTCAGCAAGCTAAACTGGGTAAATAGTTAGAAAGCTTCTTTTGTGCGAATAGAAATGCTAAGCTGAAAGCTATTTATTCAAGATTTTAAATTTTCCTTTTTTTAACACAAGTAGAGGAAAATAAATTTATGAATTTAAAAGGTTAATTGTTGTAACAACATTGCATTTTTAGTTACCACACAAGAATACATAATCAATATACGGGCAATTAAATGGTAGCGCACGTTACGTTCAAACGCCTTTTATGTTGATAAGAATTAATAAAAGCAAGAAAAAATTAAGCTTTTTTCCCGGTCTCTATTTTTTGATAGCACTCTAGTAGTACTATATTTAGTAAAAAAGGTTTTGTATAAAGCTTAAAAAACTTGAGTTAATCTATGCATAATTCTATTATGAGTATTTATAAAATTTCACCTTGCGTTAAAATTTTTCAATTTTTGTCACCATTTTTCAACTTTTGTTGCCATTTTTTTTTCAAATTAAATTTGAGATCAGCTCTCAGTACTCTCACAACATAAATTTAATCATTTTTATGCTATTATGGAGGTTTTAAAAATGGTTAAAGGTATTAAGGACAATGTTTTGGAAAAAAATTAGGTCGAAATACAAACGTTAAATAAGTTTTTTTTCGAAAATTCCTTATCTTATACTGAAATAAAAACAATATACGATTCAAATACTTTTGACTAATGAACCATAAAAAAATAGTTTTGGTGGCAAAGATTGTATGGAATGCCCGATATATATCTTTACCAGCAGTATTATAAAACATAATTTTGATTTTATCACTAAAGACCAAGTTATGCTTTGTAAACCAGTGTCTCAGCACTCCCAAACCATGATTAATAGCTACAGTTAGATTAAGAAGAGAATCACATGAATAAGTGCAAGCTATATCATCAGCAAATGTGATAGAATTACTACGTCTGTGAGAACAACGAATTTTTATAAATTAGAAAAGCAATCGTGCCTAGGTTCGATACCTGTGGAACACTTATGTTAATATTAATGAAACTACTGACCTGATTTTGTACTTTTTGCATGTTGTTTGTAAGGTATGAAATGGCAAAGCCACAATTAAAGGAATGAAAAATTTCCAAATTAGTGTATAGTTTTCTGTTTTTCTGTTTGGTGTGGTTTGTGGGACGGAGGCATCATTGGACCGTACCTTTTTGAAGTCAATGAAGCAAGGTACCGTGCGATGATTACCGACTATTTTGCCCAAAATGGAAGAATTGGACTGGGTTGACATGTGGTTTCAACAAGAAGGTGCCACAAGGCACGCGATACCATGGACCTATTGAGAGGCGAGTTTGGTAAGCAATTAATCTCACGTTTTGGAGCAATCCATTGACCGCCCAGATCATGCAATTTGACCCCACTAGACTATTTTTTGTGGGACTACGTAAAGTCTCTCGTGTAGAGAGTCAAGCCAGCCACAATTTCAGCCCTGGAAGACAACATTACAGCTGTCATTGGTGATATACCGGCCAAATTGTTGGAAAAAGTATGCCAAAATTTGAGCTTACGAATGGACCACCTCAGGCGTTGCCGCAGGCAACATTTACATGAAATAATCTTAAAAAATCACCCTTTACACAGTGTCTGTGAAGAAGCGTCCAAACAGTTACCAAAACTTATAAATAAGATTTTTCTTAAAATAACTTAACCAAAGCATTGCAAATTTTCAAGTGATTCTATTGAATTTAGACAAACAAAAAAGACCTACTTAATGAAATCAACAGAACAGATCCAGTTTTGTATTTGAATTTGTTTCATAAAAGGTTAAAGAAAATCATTATTATTTATTTAAATTTAAGAATCAGCTTAACGAACTGGCTGCCCTTGCGATGCACAAACATATCGCTCATTTCGTGCAAGACTGTCACAACTCAAAATTTAGTATTTTTCAGGAGAGCCTTATGAAAATTTTGAAATGACATAACGACCATTAATTGTAAAATTAGACTGAAAACGCTGTGCGCTTTTTTGTATCTTTTTTCTCTGTATTTGATAATTTAAACGTTTTTCACTTAATTTTCGTACAAGGAATCTCGTGTTGACATTTGTTTTACCACTTTATCGAACATTTTAGAACAAAATTTTCTGTTTTAAGATATATCAATAATTACTCAAGATATGCACTCATTTTCATGTTGATAACTCTTGAACCATTAGGATCTTCACTTTGGTGTATTTAGCAAAGTTCTTTCTATAATTCTGGCCAACAACTTTGCTGAATAAATAAATATGAAAAAATCGTTTCCAGTGGGTCCTATCGAGTGATTCTTACAAAAAGTCAAACGAAAAAAATTTGAACAACACTGCGTATGAGTAACATTTTTTGCTTTGAAAGCGTTGAAAGCGGGCAAGACATACAGTGTTGCGCAAACGAATAGCAACAAAATAAGAGCGCTGCAACAAAATCGTGTATCTTTTTTAATATTGGGGACACACAAAAATGATTATAGGAATCAAAGCATATATTCATACATCATATATAAAAAATCAAATTCAAATTTGGTTTTGTTTTTTTTTTATTAAATTTAAAATTAATGTGACTACATTCAATTTGTCTGTGAGCAAAACAATAGCAACAAAACTTGAAAAATGTAAAAAGAGAACACAAGTTCGAAGAATTATTGGTAAAAGTTCCGTTATTGTAAAGCACGTATTGTTTGTAAGTCATAAACATTTAAGTTTAGTTTTTTTTTTGTGCCAGTTGTGACATTGACTGTTCCATTTATAATGGCACATTTTAAATACTGTGAAGCTCTTAAATTACAAATTATTTCCGAATATAAAAACGAAAATTCGCAAATATCTAACGTGAAACAGTTTGATATTAATCGGTCAATAGTTTGCAGATTAATAAAGAAATATACCTTCATAAAAGACGTAACAACGGTACATTAAAGAGGGCGAACGCAGAAAACATCGCTGCGTGATGACAGGAACATTTGTGGTGTGTTCAAACGAAATGCATTTGCCACAGCCAAAGAGGTTGTTCGGATACTTGATTTAGATATCCACCACAGCACTGTTTGAAGACGAGCCGTTGAGAACGATTTAAGAAGTTACAGACCAGCAGAGAAACCTTTGCTTACAGCTAAGCATTAAAAGCAAAGTGAGGTGTTACAATTTAAACAATTCTGTCTGAAATTGTGACAAATAGTTGCAATTTATTGTTTTTAGACTCAGTCTTCCAAAAGAGCACCTAAATCGGACCGTTCAAAAATCGAAAACCGTTTTTTAGCGATGAATCAAAGTTCAACTTGGTTAATTCAGATGGGATGTGCACGGTACGGCGCCACCCAGGTACACGACTTGAAGCCCGAAACTGCAAAATAAATTTTGAGCACGGATGCGATGGTATTATGGACTGGACTTGTTTTTCCTATAATGAAGTTGAACCATTTCAAAAAATCGATGGAATTATGGATCGATTTGTTTATAATGACATTTTAGAAAGCAAGATGTGACCACATTCAGAGTGGAATATGTCGCTTCAGTGAATGTTTCAGCCCGATCACGACCCGAAGCACACTTCAAAGTTCATCAGAGATTACATAAGAAGCAAAGGGATTCAAGTCCTTGATTAGCCGGCACAATCACAATGACTTGAATCCCATTGAAAATCTTTTTGGGACTTTGAAGACAAAAGTTTCTGGTCAAAGGTTTTCCAATAAGACTGCACTGTATGAAGCCCTGAAACTTAATTGGGAACATATACCTAATACTAACATGCCTACTTTAATAGAGTCGATGCCGCTCAGCTGTGCAGCGGTTATCAAGAATAATGGATCTTACACCAAATATTAATTATGTTGCTTTTGTTTTGCTCTCAGTTTCTATTATAATTTTTGCTTTGGTTTCTATTATAATTTTTGTGTGTCCCTAATATTTAAAAAGATACACGATTTTGTAGTAGCGTATCGATTTTGTTGCTATTGTTTTGCGCAACACTGTATGTCGCTTATTAAAGGTTTAAAGACAATTTCAAATGATTTTTCGTTATATATTTGTTCAACAAAATTGGTGGCAAGAATAATAGAAATAACTTTGCTGCAGAAACCAAAATAAAAATCCTAATGTTTCAAGAGTTCTCAACATGCAAATGAGTGCATATCTGGACTAATTAAAAGTGGATAAGCGGATGTTACCACAAGATTCCTCATATTAAAATTAAGTGAAAAATGTTGAAATTATTAAAAATAGATTTTCGTGCCGCACAGTGAAATTGTTAAGAATATTTTTAGCCCATTATATATTCTACCAAACATATCATAAATTTTTCATTTTGCGTCAATATTGAGTTTTTAAGCCATATTTTTGCAAGTGTCTATTTGAGTTGTGACATTATTACTACAAAAACTCATTTTAAAAATCGTTTCATTTTGAGTTGTGACGATTTTGCTACAATATAATAACATATTTTTGAGCTAGAGAGATGTCAAGTTTTGAGTTGGTACTTTATTACCACAAAAATTATTAGGTTACTTGCTTGGATTTTTATTAAGAAAATGGTTTATAAAGGGTGTTTTTTATAGAGTGATACAAGTTTAAATCATAATAAAACATAGTAATATATTTTTAATATCAATAAAACGAGCTTTATTGGATGGAAAATTTTATGAATATGAATATAAAATTTTCCATGGAAATTCAAAATCAATATCAATTTGTGCTTCAGCCCATTCGCTGAATTGGCGGCGCATACGATGGTCGTTTGGCTTTAATTTCTACAAAAGTTGAATCTTCAAAGGTTTTAAGCCTAGATCTTTTCGTAAAATCTTCCATAAAGTGGAAGGACACAACCCCAGTTGCTGAGAACGGCGACGAATTGATTGATTAGGATCATCTTCAATGCTTCCCTGTACAGCGGCTACAGATTCTTCAGTGCGCACTGTTCAGCGTCTCACGGGATGCACATTATCAGTTACAGTAAATGTGATCCAAAAACGATCTATTGTTCTTCGAATTAGCAGCTCTGAAGGACGATTATATACGCCATAAAATGGACGAGGTGCACGATAAGTTTGACGAACAGAACCATTATTTTGATTAAAAGTTTCCACAACTTGCACGCGTTGCTCTGGTGCAAGTCAATTTATAATAAAATGTCAAAGCAAATGAACTAAAAAACAACTATCAGCTATTAAATCAATGGTCAAATAAAGCAGTGATGCCAACTCAAAGTTGTATCACTCTATAAAAAACACCCTTTAGTATAATAAGTCGTTATTGTTGAAAAATTACACAGAAATTTAAAATAAATTTTGGTAAAAATAGAAATGAAACGTTATTGATATAAAAAAGTGAAGAAATCACTAAAAGTCAAAACGACACAAGTATCTGTAAAACCGTCAATTAGCAGTAAATTGGTCTGGAATTCACTCAAATTGAAGATGTAATAACAATGCATATTTCTATATATTTAACTCAAAAAATCCAAATTTTGAGTTGTGACGGTGTTGCACGAAATGAGCGAAATGCCTTTTTAAAACGATACATATACTCAAGGAGATATCTTAAAAGCCAAGGCGGCTTGACTTAGTGGTTTAAAGCAATATAAATTAATTTTATATTTAAATATTTACTTGTTTTACTGTTCGCCAGGAATGCATTAAAAATAAGAATTAAAACAGCTTAAATAATATATGTATCTATTTTTAAACAAAACATCAAATTTTATTTATCACCCATCCCCTTTAACAAATCTTAGTAGGCCACCGCACTGACCTAACGGTATAGTTAAAGCTTCGATTTTAAAGAAAATTCTCATTATTATGCTACGATGTTTTATGAAAAAGTCGTTGTACCAAAAATTTATACAATTTTAGGGATATATCGATATTATTGGCGTCAAAATAAAGAATTTTTTAAATTTATTAAAGTAGCGAAAAACTAGTCCAAAAGAGTATTCAAATAACAAAATTAACGTTAAGTGAAAAGTTGCGGAAGGAGCGTGCTCAAAACTGGGTATGTAACAATTTTATTTAGGTTGCACACAACTAGTACATCAAATTTGAGCGAAATTCAAAAAGCCGTTTAGTTTTGTATTTAAGCCAAACAAAAAAGACACAGCTTTGATAGTATCGTAAGTATTGACGTAAAATTCCTTTTTATTCAGTTATAGAAAAAGTTCTGGTTTTTTTATTTATTTGAAGAATATTTTAAAGTTTTTCATCTTTTAAATAAAAATTATTTCAACACAAATTTGTTGTTGTTGTTGCCTTCTTCAAAATTACTTGATCTTAAAAGTTCACAATTAAATTCATGTAAAAATTTGTTTTTTTTTATAAAAAGTTTTCGTATGAAAACTAAATGTGATTCAAAGTAATGTTTAATTATTATGTTTAGTAATTCTAAGTTATGTCAATTATTTATTTTTGCTGTAGTAAAGAACATATACATAAATATATATTTTAGAAGTAATTTAAAATTACAATTTTAGTTAACAAATATATTTTTCATATGGAAAATATATAATGCATAGCAGAAATAATTCGAATTTACTATGATATTTAAAAAATTAATAGGTTTTCAAATCAAATGCATATAAACCCGTGCGCACACGGCTTAAAGTTTGCACAAGTGCATGAACGAAAAAAGTTTTTTTTTTAATATTTTCATATTCAGTTCCATTTGGAATAAGGAAACAATTAAGATTTTTTGTTTTTTGCAAAAATTTTTTAGAGTAATAAGGGTATTCACTTCAAATTACTTGAATAACTCAGGGGGACAAAATTTTTATTTTTGGCTTTTCCCAGCAATATTTGTATTATTTTCGTCTAATCTTGGTGCGCTGATTTCAAAACTATTATTACTTTTTTTTTCTAGCATCACCAGTTTTTGAGATAAACGTCATTGAATATTCATTAATCGTTCCAATGAAAACTTAAGTGAAATTTTATTATATCAAAATTTGTTCAAACAATTCAACGAGTTGAAGTACGTGAAGTTAAATCTAAGTGAAAAAGGTATTAATACAATCGCAACAAGAAGCGTGGACAAATTTTACCTTCTTGGATATGACCAAACTCAACTTCTTCTTGGTGCAGGGTTATCTAAGGTATATTGCCATTAGGTATTATTACAGTGTGTAAAAAATTAAAAATATTTTTTTTTCGTTAAGATTCTCTAAGGCCTTAAGAATACGTATACAAAATTTTAGAAAAAAATATTAAAAAGAAAAAAAGTTATAACATATATTACATTCGTATGTCGCGTGATATTCAAGAACCTTTAAATTTTTAATCGCTTTTTTCTCGAAACAAGGTATTTTAAAATAACTTAAATTTTTACAATATTTAACAACTTTCTTAAAATTTCAAAACGAGATTGTGGTAACGCTTTTGTAAACACGTCCGCTAGCTGTTCATCTGATGGAACATAATCAACTGCAAACAAATGTTCTTCATACTTCTCTCTTATAAAATGATAACGCACATCAATATGTTTTGTGCGTTTGTGGTATTCAGGATGCTTAATCAATCGAATGGCGCTTTGGTTATCCATATTGAAATCTGTTGTAAAAGCACATCCAGTCAGTTCTCCAATTAAACGCTGCAACCATACAAGTTCTTTTATAGCTCCTGAGACAGCAATATATTCGGACTCGGTAGTTGATAATGCAACTGACTTTTGTCTTTCCGAACACCAACTTATTACACCAGATCCATAAATGAAAACATATCCTGAAGTAGAACGTCTTGTAAGCTTATCACCAGCATAATCTGCATCGCTGTTTCCAATCAATTTCTGTGATTTCTTGCTTTCAAAATATATTCCAAAACCCCACGTTGATTTGATATATTTCAGAATTCGTTTTACTGCTGTTAAATGAGCATCTTTTGGTTTCTCTAGAAAACGGCTTACTAATCCAACAGAGTAGCTTATGTCCGGTCGTGTAGCAATAGCTAAATACAGTAGACTTCCAACCGCCTCCCGATATGGAAAATTAATTGCCTTACATTCATCGAAATTATCTAAAACCTGGTTAACATCGGATGGTGTTGAAACGCCACTGCTTTCGTTCATATTAAATCTATTCAGAATCTTTTTTGTATAATTCGTCTGATGCAAGTAAATAGATCCATTTCCAAGTCTTTTTATTTCCAACCCAAGAAAACATTCCGCATTGAACACCTTAATTTCAAATTCTTTTTGTAAATAATTAATTACCGATTTGATATGAACTTCAGATGTTGCAGCAATGAGACCATCATCGACATATATGGCTAAAATCATATGCATTTGTTCACATATAAACACGCAAGAGTCAGCACGCGATTCTGTAAACTTGTATTTCTTGATGAATGCTGTAAACTTTTTATTCCAGCATCGCGACGATTGCTTTAGTCCATAAAGGCTTTTCATCAGTTTACAGACTCTGCCACTGCTATCATCAAATCCATCTGGCTGTTGCATGTAGATGTCCATGTCCAAATCACCATATAAAAACGACGTTTTTACGTCAAACTGCCAGAGAATCATCTTTTCCATAGCCACTATTGACAAAATCGTACGCACAGATGTAAACTTTACTACTGGACTGTATATTTCATCGTAGTCTAATCCGTATTCTTGAGTGAATCCCTTTGCGACCATTCTGGCTTTGTACCTCTCAATACTTCTATCTGTATGATACTTTATTTTAAACACCCATTTATTTGCAATAATCTTTTGGCCAACATTAGGCTTCACTAATGTCCATGTTTTGTTTTTTGCTAACGAGTCTAACTCGTCCTTCATTGCGCAAATCCACTGATTTTTGTCTTTTGATAGTATAGCCTCCTTATAAGTTTTGGGTTCTTCTGGAGCATTATGAGCCACCAACGCAACTATTTCAGCCATGTTACATATGTCACCTTTTCGATCATCACAAATCCTTCTCGAACGCAATCGTTTTTCAAGAATATTTTCCTCTCGCAATCCAGATAATGCTCTCGACTTGATTTTTCGCACTTCTGGTATTTCTGACGGCATCACTTTAGGTTCAGCTGGTTCTGCGATTGACAAAAAATCAGGTTCTGATGACATCGCGGCATCTGCATCAAAATAATTATTTTCTTCAGAAGCTAATGGGATGTTAACTTCCAGATTCTTGCCTTTATCAATCGAATTTTCAAATCGCGTCTCTACCAAATCTGGTGTGCTTTCAACAAACTTCACATCTCGAGTTACGTGGATTTTATTCGAGACTGGATTCCAAACACGAAAGCCCTTTACATTTTCATCATATCCAACGAAGGTACATTTTACTGATTTTACATCCAATTTTCGACGGCCTTCCTTTGGAATATGCATAAAAACATCACTGCCAAAAGGTTGTAAATGATGAAATGCCGGTTTTCTTCCGCACCACAACTCATAAGGAGTTTTGTCAATCACCGTGCTCTTTCCTGTGCGATTAATGACGAATACCGCTGCATTAACTGCTTCCGCCCAAAACTTAAATGGCATTTTTCGAGCGTGTATCATTGTCCGAGCAGATTCCATTATCGTACGTATTTCCCGCTCTGCTGAGCCATTTTGCTCCGGAGTATATGGTACTGACCTTTGATGTCGTATACCCTCGCATTCAAAATATTTTTTCATATTTGCATTTATAAATTCGGTTCCGTTGTCGGATCGAAAAATGCATACTTTGTGTTCGTATGCATTTTTGACCATTTTAATAAATGCTTTCACTCGTTCAAACACTTCAGATTTTTGTTTTAGGCAATAAATAAATCGAATATGAGAATAATCATCCTTCAGTAACAAGAAATACCGTGAGCCTCCAATAGACAACTCTTGAATCGGCCCACATACATCAGCATGAATGATTTCACTGCATTTCGTCGATCTATCTGTACGTATTGGAAAACTGCTGCGATGGTGCTTTCCATACATGCACGCTTCACATGTAAATTTTTCATCAACAAATGAAACTTTATTTTTTTTTAAAAAACTTCGAACATAATCCAAATTTTGATGAACTAATTTCTCGTGCTAAGCTCGGATTGATGTCATTTGTTGAGATGCAACATTTGCCTCCGCTACAGATTGGTTTCCTGCGCACTCTACTTTAATGCCCATTACCATAAGATTTCCGCGACGCATTCCTACTAGCATTGTTTCATTGGTTGATATACACTTTAACTTGATTGAATCACTGACACCTTCGATTTTCAATCCTTTATCTAGACTGTGATTTTGCGAAAATAGGTTACTTTCAATTTCGAGAGCATATATAACATCCGTAAGACTTCCCTTGTGCCATTCATCAGCGTCGTAAAACAAAACATTAACCGTGCCGGTTCCTACACCCACTATGACACCTTTGGCTATTTTAATTGACGTAGAAGCCTCCTTGAAATCGCTGAAACAATAGTGTCGATTGGTTAAATGATGACTTGCTCCAGAATCAAAAATCCAGCTATCTTTCTGCATCCGAATTTCGTCAGCATCACACATAAAAGCTTGGCCATCCTTACTAGTCGGACTAGTTCTTGTACAATCGCGTTTCCAGTGTCCCTCTCCAGTATCCCAAAAGTTTTGGATTTTGGTCCCACCGACTGCTTTGCAATTAGCGCTTCTACGGGTTCAGCTACTCCTCTTGCCACTAAACGATCCTCTTCAATCATCAGTCTTGCTCGTAGATTATCTAGCGATCGTTCACTCTTAGCAGCAGATTCCCTTGCGCTGCTGAATGCTCTGCACTCTGCCGGAAGAGTCATTATGATTTTTGTTATAACCATGTTATCTGAAATTTCCTCCTTCAAACTACGCAGCCGTTGTACTAGCTCCTCTAGACGTGCAATGAACGTAACCATACTCTCAGCAGGATCTTTATTGAAACTAAAGAATTTTTGGTGTAACAAAAGAACACTGGTTTCATTTCTTTTTTCAAACACTGCATGCAGCTTATCCCACATAGATTTTGCGGAATCACAATTTGCAATATGTGTAATTTGAGAATTTGCGACTGAAATTCCAACGATTGGTTGAGCCCTTGCATCTTTCTTGCGCCACTTCTTCTTCAGTAGGGCAATATTTGAAGGTTTTTCTTCATCGCCAGTAACGACTTCATAAACGTCCGCTGCAATTAATGTAATCTTTACATGAAACTTCCTAAGTCGCCCATTGGCTTGTGTCGTTTAACTTTTCAATTCTTGATTCGCGTTTCATGTCCTATGCCTTTTTTCTTCAGCTTAAAAAAAAAACTCGCTAAATGATATTCAAATAGGACTACACTATTTCCAATACAACCAGATAATTTCTTTGAAGAGCAGTTTTTAATTTTTGCTTCCTGGGCCCATAACCTTTTGAAAATATTCAAGGAAGAACCAAAAAATAATTTCAAAGAAAAAACGATGTTGTTGAGATAATATTTGAAACACGAATGAGAAAATTTTATTGAAAATTTTCTAAGTTATAAAAAACAAAATCAAATGTTTCTACGAATAAATATTGTTTATCAAACAAAGTATTTTGTAATAAAGTATAGCATTAATTCAACACAAGGTTTTTCGAATCGGCTTCTAAGATATCTGGAGTTCTACTTGATCGATTTCGATGAATCTGGATTCATTGTGATCCTTATAGACTCTGTTAAGCACTAGACCTATAAAAAGCCAAAAAACTTCCATATTTTTTTTGTATGGCTGAATGTTTCGGCAAGAAAGGGGGTTTTTTGTAAATATTTTTTTCAACGCATGCCTATTTTTTTGTTTTTTTTCTTATTTGCGTAGGTTAAGTTCTCAACTGCAACCCTTAACTCAAGAATGCACTTTGATTTTTTCCAGACGCTTTGTAGTTGCTGGAGACGAGTAGCTAATTGCAACAATTTCTTAAACACGCTAACTTTAACGCCCTGTAGAAAATTAACAACTATAAAGACAAAAACAATTTTTTTTTATATCCTCATGAATAATTCTTCATTACCTATATAAAAAATTTGAATCATTAAAATTAACTATATGTACTAGGAAAAAAAAATTAATAAAAAAGGTGTTTTTTATAGCTACACATTGTAATAGTACCTTAAAAGATAGAGATTTTCTTTATTAGCAAGGCTAGGATTTTGATGACATGTCATCTTTCTTCTGCTGCTTCTAAGACATTTCCTGCTTATTTAAAACGTCCACTTATGTTTCCTAAATTCCAAATATGAAAAATTTTTAGGACAGTTTTTCGTCAGTTTTCATCGTTTTTAGTTTTCAGGTAATTTTTACTAGATTTAGGGCGTCATTTTTTGACGTTTTTTATCTTTGGAGCATTTTTGAGTTTTTAAGGAAATTTTAGTGTTATTCTTAATTTAGTGTATAGTGTCTTTTTTTTTTTGTTTTTTTTTCGTACTAAAAAATGTCAAAATGAAAACTTTTAAACATATTCCTTTAACACTAGAGTGCCTTCAATCAAAAACATTACGTCTCGACAAAGAAGTAGCTTTATTTATAGACTTCGCTGAAAAAAAAGCTGAAAGGGTATGTAAAAATATAAAGCAAGTGTTGGATAAAAACTCAGAATATGCTAGTATAAAATAAATTTTAATTTAGTAATGTTTTATTTTTAAGGCTAAATTTTTTGTTTATTTTTTATGCAATTGTTAGCGTTTTTTTAGGTTCTTTTTGTCAGTTTTAGGTAATTTTCTGCAGTTTCTAAGTAATTTTTGTCATTTTTTTAGATAATTTTTTGCAGTTTTTAAGGTCATAAAAATCCAAACCGTGCTTATTAGGTAGAGATAACATATTGAGTTGCTATTGTTGTAATATTTTTTTTTTATTCTCTTCAACTTAAATAAACATAAAAAAAAAACCTATAATACAACTTTTAGAATCCAAAGAAGCTTATCTCAAAAGCAGCACACTAAGATTAGACGAAAATAGTATAA
The DNA here is from genome assembly GCA_963920525.1 of Dichetophora obliterata. Lineage (NCBI taxonomy): Eukaryota > Metazoa > Arthropoda > Insecta > Diptera > Sciomyzidae > Dichetophora > Dichetophora obliterata. The sequence goes on along the minus strand of OY986435.1, from coordinate 45,876,862 downwards.
ATTTTGCTGGGAAAATCCAAAAATTAAAATATTTCCCCCTGAGTTATTCAAGTAATTTGAGGTGAATAACTTTATTAAACTGAAAAATTTTTGAAAAGAAACAAAAATCTTAACTGTTTTCTTACTCCAAATGAAATTGCAAATGAAAATATTAAAAAAAAATAATTTTTACATAAATTAATGAATGTAGGGTCAAATTTTGAAAAATCCCTCTTTGACCCATTTAGAGTACCCCAATCGAGTCCAAATATATGACGAACCCCCTCTAACTTTGGAGGGCCGATTCACCCATGCCTGTGGCACACCCCCCGGAACTCCGCATACAAACGGTGATTTTTTGAAATGTTTGTATGGGGAACCCCCAGGGGGTTCCAGGGGGTGTGCCACTGGCATGGGTGGATCGGCCCTCCAAAGTTAGTGGGGTTCGCTCAAAAATTTGGACTTGGGGCACTCTAAATGAGTCAAAGAGGGATTTTTTAAAATTTGACCATACGGGGCAAAAGTCAAAAGTTGGGGCATTAAAATTCGTTTTAGAGGTATTCGTTATAGACTCGGGCGAAGGTTTCTATTTTCCCTAGAATACGATTTTCACTGAGCAATGGACGATTTTTAAATTGACCCACCCTAATATACATATATATTTTGAACATGATACTAACTACTACTACTATAATATTAATACAAAACTGTGGCACTAACCTTAATCAATCAAATGGTGCTGTTGCCTAAAATCATCTAATACAGAGTAAATGCTGACTAAGTTCTTAGGTAACAAATATGGAAACATTGCATCCGCTTGCAAACTAAAGTTGTATCACTCTTGATGTTAGAACTCGCTAAAGCAATGATGCTAAGAACAGTTTTTCAAAACAACACGCGACTGATGCATTTGTCGCTTGCTAATCAGGTGGTCGCTGCTAAGGGCCAGTTTTTCAGTACGAGTTTAAACTTTTGTCAAATTAAACCTAGCTTAACACACCAATATTGGATGTTTAAACTCGGTTTAGCTAAAATAAATTTTGATAATGTTTAAAAAATTTGTTTGATAGTTCAATTAAATTAATGTATATCATAATCCCGAGCTATTTTGTACTTACTGGAGAATTGTGAATAAAAATACAAAATACAAATACAAAATATAATATTTTAGCATTCGTTTAAGCTAAATTGACTTAAATTATCCTATAATGTGTTTCTTTTTTGCCTAAACCGAATTTAAACGTACAATTTTGGTGAGTTAAGCTCGGTTTAATTTGACTAAACTTTTAACTCGTACAGAAAAACTGGCCTTAAATGATGAGGATGGTTTTTCTTTAATTAACACTTATGAAATATCTGGAGGTAGTGTGGTCACACTTGATTATATCAGCGCTTAGCGATCGTGGCGATTCTTTTGGACCAACACTGTGGAAGTGTAGGTCAGATAGTCGCTCTTGCTGACCTTTAAGCTGGATAAAACATTAGTTGCTGGCAGAGGATGGTGGTGAATAGAGTGTTTGCAAGGTCTTGCATTGATTCTTTGCCAATACACACGGTTAGAAATCTTGTACTAAAATTGAAACTTTTCTGTACTATACATAAGTCAACACCAGCTTTGGACTCAAATATTGTATTTGCAAATTTGCAAAAAGCTTTGGTTTAAAATTTAGAGCAAGCTTGGATTAAAATATTACAAAAAGAAAAAAAAACCTTGAGATTCGAGCAGACAAATGGAAACTGAAGTATAGAAAAACCTGGGTTTTGGATACGCATCCATACTTTACAAATTCAATTTCATTCCACCAAGGATTGATTACTGTAAACTACTGCTTTTCTTTGATGGAAACTACGGCACGCTCATTCCACCTAGAACATACTAGAATGAAGATGCGCCGTGGAAACCAGGATGTCTATACAGATGGATCAAAATTAAATGACAAGGTAGGGTATGGGGTCTACTCAAAAGAATTAGGGGTATCCTTGTGAGTGTTTGTTCAAGTTTTTCCAAGTTGCAACATGGCTCTCAAAGAATGTCATCTCTAAACGAGAACTATACATTTTCTCGGACAGCCAAGCAGCCATCGAATCGACGGAGCAAGTATCCATCAACTTTAAAGTAGCCAAAGAATGCCGTGCTGCATTAGGCGAAATGTCAAACTTTTTTGACATCATGGGTACCTGGGCATAAGGGCATACGTGGAAATGAAAAAGCAAATGAGCTTGCTAGGAAAGGTACATCGGTGACTTCAATGGTTCGGAACTCACTGAGCATCCCGATGTCAACTGTCAAAATGCTGCTCAATGAGTACACCACATCTAAAGCGAAATCAAGAAGGGCTGAACTCTCAACATGCATAACAACAAGGCTTGTCTGGCCGACTCTAGACCAAAAGCGATCGAGAGCCCTTACCTCATTGGGAAGACCAGAGGTAGCCACGCTAGTAGCCGTTACCATAGGGTACTGCTTAATAGGCAGACATTCCTCCAGACTGGGAGTCATCATAAATGACTTCTGCAGAAGCTACAGGGACGAGGAGGAGGAAGAAACCATCTCCAACCTTCTATGTTTCTGTCCCGTGCTCGCTAGAAGAAGGCATAAATATCTGGGGTTATTGTTCTTTTCTGAGCCTGACGACCTGTCAAGGACACAACCGTCAAACGTCTTATCAAGAGCTAAATGCGGTTCCCCTCGGACTGAAGACCAAGTGTGCAGCGGTATCACAATGGACCTTACTGGTCTAAGTGCACGGTGGTACGTGCGTTTTGGTTTGAGCACGTACAGCGGCTACTGTCTCAACCTAACCGAACCTAACCTTTTGCAGATCAAATCTGAAAAGTCCAAGAAAATAACTTGAAGACTTGATTATTTGTAGTGTAAAATCCAAAAAATAAATAAAATTAAATTAGTATGTCAGCATTTATGTTAGTTCTAAGTATACCCACAATATATATATTTAAATGTTCCGAATTTTAATTAATTTTGAAAAATCCTAAAACTGCTTTTTAGAAATACACTTCAGCATTTATGTATGAAAAACGTAAATTAAATATATTGAAAATTTTTGGTAATAAAAAGAATTAAAATTAAACATATTTTTAACACTTTAAGGCCGTTAGTGGTGTTACTTATACATCAGCCCAGCAAATTTCATCTAGCTACGTGTTATGTTCCTGGACTGTTTGCTGATGAGTCAGTCAGTCAGCACAAACTGTTTCATATATATATATAATATATTAATGGGAATCTTCAGACGATGATACATATTTTTGTGTATCTAATTCGAAGACACGCCAAGAGCATATATTTGTTGATAATATATGTTCTGACTTACAACAAGTGAGTTGTATTTATATTAGTTCTGAAAGACTTCTTGAGCTCGTATAAACTACAGACAGTAACAATGTGATTGTGAAGAGGGCCCTTCATGCTTTGACTACTGTTGATGAATACCATCCACCATTGAGCATATGGTACAAGTCCGACAGAGATAATATAGTAAAGTGTTACCCAATAGATTAAGTTTATGAATTCAATTTCAAAAAAAGCTAACTTTTTTGAAGTCAAATCATTTAATTCAAAGTAAACTTCATGTCATTTTACAACATGTTAATAATAACGCTCTTGATGATTCAATTATCTTTTTTTTTTTGTAAGGAAATCTTTGCTATGTTTTCTAAGTCCTTGCCATATAGCCTCAAATTTGCGATAAATTGTGCTTACCCCTGATACACAAAAGAACTAAAGACTCTTCGTCAAAACAAGAACAGGGTATGGAAAAAATATGTCTGTAGCTTAGACTTAAATGACCTAGAAACCTACAAGCGTTTGTTTCTGGATTTTGAAAATTGCTCAGCAATCGTATAAAACACTTGTTTTGCTAGTATTAAGCTGAGAATTTTGTCAGATCCAAAGAAATTTTGGGGTTTCATAACCACAAAAAAAAAATGTGATGGATTCCCTTCATCATTTAAAACTTCTGATTGATTTACTGACGATCCCGTTGTAATTTTGTTCAGACTCTTAATGCTTACGAACAGTAATTTGATTTTATGAATTCTACACCCAGGTTTTCGTTGGTCCATATATATATCTTTTACTTCAGATGATATTTTTAAGTATATTAGATTGATCGATGAGGACTTTAATGCATGACCTGATGGAATTCTTGCCGCAGTGTTAACACGATGCATTTGCGTTCTACGCTTACCACTGTCCATGTTATTCAATAAGGCAATTAGCGAATATAATTTTCCACTTTTTTGGAGCGAATCTTTTAAAGATCCTTTTTATAAAAAAGGTTGTAGGAACGATAAAAACAACTATAAGCCTATCGCTAAACTTTCGTTGATTCCAAAACTTTTTGAGCAACTCGTCTATGATCGTGTGAAAATTCGTTGTGGGAAGGTCATAAAAACTCGTCAGCATCGATTTTTGACTGACATATCCACTGTGTCTAATCTCCTCGATTTTACAACGTTTTGCTTAAATTCAGTTTATTCAGGTAACCAAGTTGATAGTATTTAAACTGATTTTAGTAAAGCATTTGATAAACTAACACACAACTTAATTCTATTTAAACTTAAGTTAATGAGTTTTCCACTATTTTTTGTAAAATGGACTCAATCGTATCCCTGCAGTGTAATCAACTAGATTTATACCAGTCAACAGCTAGTTGGAAATATCCAACAACTAGTTCGATTTATGTCCTATTCTCATAGAACCGACTGGTATTTTTTACGTGGTGATGTCATTGGAAAAGACAATTGTCTTACTATAGATAAGGTTTTAACTAGTTAACAACTCATTTTTTATGTAAAGTAAAGTTCTAGTTGGGTTGTGACTAGTTTTTAACCAATATAGTAATTATCGAATTAAAACTAGTTCATAGGTTCATATTTTTTCAATAGTTCATAGGTTCAAAGAACATATATTTTTACAACAAAATATTAGCTAAAGGCTAAAGTTAAAGCTATTTGATGAAATACCATGTTTATGGTATATATAAACTAAGTTCTAATCTACTACAAAGTTGCAATAAAAACATTTAAAAATGAGAGTATATGTCGCATTAATAAAATTCAAGATAGTTTATCAACTACAATACATGTTTTTAAATTAGTTTTTATATGTTTTAATTTGTTTATTATTAGTTTGTTCCAATGGGGTACCCAGCTCCAACTGGTTTTGGAACTGGTTGATTTTGATAATATGTAGTATAGTTTGATTTTGGCTAGTTTTACAACTGGTTTAATGTGACTTGACAAAAACTAGTTGGGTTTAAACTACTTTTGCAACTAGTAAATCGTGACAAAATATAAACTAGTTTGTTTTGACTAGTATAAATACTACTCATGTTTTAATGCTGACTAGTCTTACACTGCAGGGATGTGACAGAGCGATCTTATCAAATACGATTTCTTGGCGTATTGCCTGCTGAATTTATTGCTGAATCAGGTGTTCCTCAGGTAGCCACCTTAGTCCACTTCTGTTTATTTTAGCCATTAATGATGTAAACCACATCACTGAACACTCTCATCTGCTTATCTATGCATATGATATGAAAATATACAAAACAATAGATGCTAAAGACAATTCAGATCTACTCTAGTCTGACTTTAAATCCTTTGAATTTTGGTGTTATAAAAATAATATATTTCTAAATCCGAATAAATGCCAAACTAAGATCTTTTCGCGAAAAAGGAATTATTTCATTTTTGATTATAAGATAAATGATACTGCTTTAAGTCGCTTAGATGCTGTCAAAGATCTTAAGATCTTAGTATATGCATGAATTCTAAGCTATCGTTTAACGTTCATACTAATTAATAATAATAATAAACTGGCCATTTCAGCCATTCGAAGGACTTTGATCTAGCTTATATTGATAAATTGTGTTGTGCGCGTAAAGTGTATGATCACAAATTACCGAGAACTGGACCTACGTATTTTACGCCAACTCCGAACGGCTTATGTTCTCGAGAAGCTTTACATGGCATTTTTAGTCTCTGAGGTTTGCCATTGTCTGCAGAGAGGTGACGACCGAACAGAAAAATTATTTCAATTGAAAAAACTTTCTGTCTGAGCTGGAATTGAACCCGGGCTACCGCAGTTCTTTAGCTTAGAGGCCACCCACTCTACCCACTAGGCTACGGACGCCACATATTAATTACATTTTTGTAAAAAAGCATCTTCTATGCTCGCTCTTATAAAACACTGGGCCAACGGATTTAACAGTCTGATTACAACTACAACGCTGTATTGTGCCATTGTGCGACCTCACTTAGAGTATGCAAGTCAAGTTTGGTCCCCAAGTTACAATGTATATGTTGAACGCATAGAGAGAATACAAAAACGTTCTGTGCGGTTTGCTCTGAGGGGCTTAAGTTAAACTAACACTGTAAGTCTTCTTCCTTATGAGGATCGTTTAAAACTGTTAAAAATGCAATCTATAAATGAGCGAAGGAAATCTGCTGATAACATCTATTTACCCTTGTTAATAACTATAACTTATTTGTTTTAAACTTATTGAAAGGTGAAATCAAAAGTTGATTGAAAACTAATGCATTATTAGGTCTATGTAAATGCATGGTTAATTGTTATGTATTTTTTTTATTTTTTTTTATTTATTTATTACTAAATTTAATGGCAGTACAATAAGACTGAAAGCCTTATTTGGTACATCGACTCATGGTAAATTTCAAACATATGTAATCATAAGTATATAGACTTAAAACTAGTATATAAGCATGTTTCATAAATTTATAACAAAATTTAAAACTATAAATTATAAAAACTCTTGACTGCCAATTCAAAGTGCTAAGAATTTCGAGTTATTTTAATTTTTAATTTGTTAAAATATTCCAAAGTTTGACAACACTGACAAAAAAATGACATTCCTGATGACACTACAAAGTTAAAATCAGGGACTATGAAATTGCACGCTCGCTCTGATTGCGAAAGACAAAGTTTATTAAACAAATAATTTGGATGTAGAAGTTTGTATAGGAGTTTGTGTAAAAAAATTAGATAACGAATGAAATAAAAAGTTACTATATTACAGTTCAAAACCTGACGAGAATATTAGGAGATATGATCATATTTTGTGAGATTGCCAGAGCTTGAGTTGTGGAAGCATTCAAATTAAGATTATTATTCTTAGCCCACAGACTTATTCTACGCAGATCCTCATTTATTCTTACAACCCGGTCTTCGGATAAACCAATAGGCCTTGAAAAATACACTTGAGCGTCATCGGCGTAAAGATGTACTGAAACATTTGCGCAGCATTGTTAAATGTCATTTATAAAAATACTAAATAAAAAAGGTGCCGAGAACAGATCCCTGTGGAACACCAGACAAGATGCATTTTAGGTTGGAAAATTTGTCTCGACTACGAACTCGCTGAAGTCTCTCTGTCAGATAGCTCTCTAATAACTCGACCGCAAAATTGCTAAAAGTAAAATAATTTTTTTGTTTCTTTAGCAAAATCTCGTGATTGAGTGTGTCGAATGCTTTTGGAAAGTCAAGCAGCACCAAAATTGTTAGATCACCTGAATCGTATTTAGTGCGAATGTCATCCATTACTTTCAACATTGCTGTTGCGCAACTGTGACCAGTTCGAAAGCGTGACTGGTTTTCTGACAGAAGCTTATGCTTATTTAGATGGATAACAATCTGAGTCAAAAGAAATTTTTCAAAAATTTTGGAAAAGCCGGTAGAATACTAATCGGTAACGTTTGCCAGTTTCCATTTTTCTGGAAAAACTCTTGTTTATTTGTTGTTATGACCATATATGTAGTATAATATAATTTTTTTAAGCTTATGCTTAAATCGTACCATAAGAGAACCTAGTTATTATTGTACCAACATGTTCTCTAAATAAATAAAAAAAAAACGAGAAGTTAATTATGTGCGTCAATGATTGTAGTATATAAGGTAAAATTATCTATATAAATTTTAAGCTCGTCTCTTTAACTTTATCTTCTTCACACGCCATATTAAAATGAAACTCATCGTCAAGAGTTTGCACCAGATTTTAATTAATTCTGAATAAAGAGCTATCAGTCGTACAATTGGACTGCAAGAATTTTTTTGTCGACCTTTGTAGTCTAGTGGAGAGTGCGTTATACTATCAACCCAGAGGTCTCAGGTTCGAATCCGGGCTCGGTCATGGTTCTTTTTACTTTCTTTGTTCTGTCCTACATTTAAGAATTATGGAAAACTAAAAATCCACAGCTAAATTGTGGAAAATGTGGAATTAAAGGAAAAGAACAACTCAGGGCTGGAAATGCTTACCTAGGTTAAGGCATAACACTAGCCTCGGTTAAAAGCAATTCAAATTTTCTTTCACGGTTGTTTCGCGTAATCAATATTTCACGTATGGTTCCAATCAATTCCTCTAAATAACCTATGCCTTTCCTCTCAGGCCAAGACCTTGTTTATATAAGGCGCATGCCTTGCTACTTTGATATTAAAAAAAAAGTCGTCCATCCTGTTGTCATCAACATAACACTCATTTTCACTATTACTTCCAATTTCAATTGACTTTAGGTTGTTCCAGAGTTGTTTTGTTGGCAAATATGTTCCTAACTTGGATCGAAAATAAGCCTTTTTTGCATTACAGATTAATACTGTCGCATGATTTCTAACGATACGATAGGCCTCCCAATTCAACTCAGTTCTATTTCGTTTCCAGCGATTGCAGAATTTTCTTCGATTTTAATGGCTTTAAAAACTTTTACAGTAAACCAAGGTTGGCTCGATTTCTTTATTTTAAATGATTTTAAAGGGATATATTTTTCAAATAGATAATTGACACCCGAAGTGAGATGATCCACTTTATCATTGACACTTGCGAACAGCCAGCAGTCATTCCATGATAAGGAGGAGGCTTCTTGCATCAACGCCTCTTTATTTATTTTCTTAAAGTCCCTAAAACTGATGAACAATTCTTTATTTGCCTTAGTAAAATGAATATCATATGAAATTAAGAGCATTTCAAGATCAGAAACACCTGGTAGCGATAGCTGTTCATGTTGAACTACTTTTTTATTATCTGCAACACACAACAGGTCAAGCAAACTAGGTCTTGTGTTGTCAGTTGGGCTCAGCAACCCATATTAGGGTGGGTAAATTTTTCTCACTTTAGATTGTTTTGGACCACTCTTATCGATATCGTTGTGATATTTCAATAATATTTGAGTTGGTTCGTGAGATGATCTAAAGCTGTTGTAGCTGACATCTATTGTAATGTTTTTGATTTTTGTTTTTCATTGAAGGAAGTAAATTAACACCTTGAGTCTTTTTGGCAGTTACTAATTGATTCTTAAAGTGTAGGAAAATATTTTTTTGTTGCATAAAAGTATAATGTAAAGTTCCAATACGCCGTCAAACGTCACGTTGAAAAAAAGGTACCAAAACGGTCTCCATCCCACACCTCGTTCAAGTCCTCTGATATAAAAAAGAAAAGAATTTTATAAGCTATAAAATATTTATTGGAACTTGAACCTGTATTATCAATAAATAGCTGAAAATCACAAAAATGGCGGACATACGAATTTTTAGTAACTTTTTTTCACATTTTTCACTATTTAAAGTTCTCTAAAAAAACCGGTCAATATTATCTGAATTAAGGCTTGGGTGCCAAAAAATGTTATCTTCTTTAAAAAAAAAAAAAAATCAAAGTCACTCTATAGATTAGTTCTTGGGATATCGTGAAGACCAAAATATGGGCTCCTTTCGTATGCAAAAACTCGTATGCAATCGATATCGGCCAAACCGCTTTGGGAACATGTTCTACACGTGAAAAACTATAGAAAACTTTGGAAAAGGCATGCAGACTGATGTTATTTACACGGATTTTAGCAAAGCTTTTGACGTTGTAAATCACAAACTATTGATCTTAAAATTACATCTTGTTGGATTTCCTATACCGTTGGTAAAGTGGATTGAATCTTACTTAAGCAATAGAACACAATTTGGTCTTTTTAAGCTCAGGAAATCACACGAGTTTCCTGTTACTTCAGGAGTACCTCAAGGAAGTCATCTTGGGCCTCTTCTGTTTCTACTTTTTATAAACGATTTGCCATCTGTCATAATGCATTCCAGCATCTTAATGTTTGCTGACGACGTCAAACTCTTCCTTTCTTTTAAAAATGATAATGACGCTGTATTTTTGCAAGCCGACATTGATCATCTTCATAACTGGTGCAAAACGAACCGTATGAACCTCAACATTAAGAAATGCAAGCATATGTCTTTCTCGCGCAAACCACCAATTAAATGTGCCTTCAAAGTTTGTGGTTATCCATTGGAGTCCTTAGATATTTTCAATGATCTTGGAGTTACAATGGATCCTAAACTACGCTTTAATATTCATGTAAATAAAATAATAAATAGAGCAAATAGTACTTTAGGATTTATTAAACGCTGGGCAAAAGAGTTTAATGGTCCTTTCATAACGAAAACCTTATTCACTTCCCTAGTGCGGCCTATCTTAGAATACGCTTCAGTGCAGAAACAATTTCTTTTGTTTTGCTTAAGCTATCTCTATTGTAATACTGATTTTCACTTACCACCTTATGAATATCGGTTACAACTCTTAAATCTTCCTTCTTTAAAAAATCGGAGAATTATGATAAATGCTTGTTGGATTATAAAACTTTTACATGGATGTGGGAATAGGCCAAGTCGACGGACTTATTTCACGGACTTTGGAAGGGACTGATGTACTACATGCCACACGGACTACAAGAAGCGGACGAAATTATTAGAGGACAACACTGACTAAACGAATGGAAAAACCGAACATAAATTGACGAAGCGTACATAAATTGACGAAGCATACATAAATTGACGAAGCGTACATAAATTGAGGAAGCCGAGCGATTCAATTCGAACGATCAGACGTGAACGGATATAATATAAAAAGTATAGAAGTTGAAAACACTCAAATATTGTAAATAAATAACATAATAACTAAGAATAAATTATTAATAAACCTAAACTTAATCGAAGCAACCCAAAAGAAAGTGTTTGTTTTATATTGAGAAGGCTACATGGATATGTCAACAGTCCATATTTGTTGAGTAAAATATATTTTAATATTCCTCTTCGTCCTAGAATATCTATTGAGTTACTCCACATGAACTTTTGTAGAACTAGTTATTTGCAAAATGAACCTCTTAGAAGCGCTTGCGGTGATTTTAATTTTGTATCTGATGTTATATCCTTAAGTGAATCCATGGACTCAATCAAACATAAAATTATAGATTACCTGCAGTACCGTCGTTGATTATGATTAAGTTCTCTCAAACATATATCTGATGCATCTTGTGATTTGTAAACACATTATCATTAATATAACAATCTAAATAGATAAATGGACCTAAGCGTAAAATGGAAAATTTTGGTGTATAAACATCTAAATAATCTTAATGGACCTAAACCTGGGATCTTCAATTGCCTTATATCTTCATGATGAATTTGTCTACATTTGTCGACGGTACCGTGGTGTCTTGGTTTTTAGCTCCTGAAACACTACGTGAGATCGATTTGTAATATATTAATATGAGTGACCGATAAGACCTAGTTTGTCTTGATGCCTGCGTTCGCAACTGATTTTCTTTGTTTTATGAAAATTGGTGTGGTGAAGTTGACCTAGTTTGTCGAGTAACCAACCTGTCAAGCCTGGACCTCACCGGCTTCAGGAAGACAGAACGATATATATTTTATATTTACTTATTGGAATGGTGTTTTATTGGGTATGAGACCTTGTTTGTCACACGACTCCGCCGTATAAAAAATTGTTGCTAACTTGACCTTGTTTGCCTTGAAAACGCAACCCTGCTTTGCTGTCTGATATTATCGATTTTGACTTAACTTTTTTTTTGTCATTTTTTATACTTTAATAAAATTATATACTTTAAGCAATTTATTAAAACGTTTTAGTTTGTTAATAATACATGATTTCAATCAAAATCATACTTTATATTTTTGAATTGTATTAAATATCTTATTTTATAATTTTAAATTTGCTATAAAACCTGTTAAGGTTTAGCAATCAAGTAAATAAATAAATAAATGATAAGCCATCGAAAAAATAATTGAGTTTTTAGGTCGAGTTTCATGGAACCCTTAAACGGCCCTTAAACGGCCCTTAAACGGCCCTTAAACGGCCCTTAAACGGAAATTTGGTAATTTTTTATAACAAAAATTTAAATTAATTTTTTTTTATTGTAGTAATAACAATAATAAATTGTTATGAAAAATTAAATAAAGTACAGGAACGCTACCAGCCTGGTCTTTTGGTTTACCGATAATGACAAATTATGTATCATACTTGAGTGCAATTTTAGGGATTTTATTAATTGTGTGGATTTGTAAATTTGGATGTGTTGACATGAATTTGCGTTTTTTATCTTTTTTCAACATAAGCCGCTATTTTGAGAGAAAGAAAACAGTATGCAATTATAAAGAATTTGCAAGAATGTCTACAATATCTATTATGTTGCGTTAAAAGATTCTAATTTTTTTAAAATATTGCTTTTGTTTTTTAGCATAAAACATATCCGTATATGATTTTTGATCTATCCTTTTAAAGTTTGCATTTAAAGTTTGTAGAGGCTCGAAGTGTGGGTATATTAAAAAACTTAGAAAGCGTGGATAACATGGGTAACGTGTCATCAGAATCCATCAAAAATCGTAGGACTGTAGTAATCGACAAAATGTTTTTCTACTCGTTCGAAGAAATATTAAATGAATAGTTAGTGTAAATCTGATATCGCTTACTATATGAAGCCAAAAGTGTTCACATCTTGTGTCAGTCTCATCTGTAACCTAATCACCTTTTATACAGACTGTACCTAACGCTAGAAAAATGTGAAGTATTTTTACTCGCAACGCAGTGCTAAAGTGTGTGGGTGAGATCAATTTGCATTTAATTGTTTTGAAAAAAAAAACTATAATTAACTAAATGCAATTCTTTTTATATACTTATGCCCGGTATACATTTTTTAACTATCGCATAGATAGATTGATGGATGGCTTTATGGGAAAAAAGAAATTTATTTTAAAAATCCATAAAAAAGAGATAAGCTCGGTTTGTGTATCTAATGAATTGCAGTAGTTTTGCATAACATATATAGCAGAAATATATATATATATATATATATATATATTATCCATGATTGCGAGAAATTATAATTAAATTTTTTTTTTTAATTCAGCGTTATGTTTATATAGCATTTTTTGCTAAATTTTATTTTATATAATTTTTAAATAATTATGTTTGTTTTTTTTTTGTATTTGTGGATGTTATTGTTGTTGTTAGGGGGTTATTTTTATGTTTTTAAATGTTTGTGTTTTTGTTAGTTTTTACGTCACAAATGGGTTCACATTAATACATGATACTCTTTACGCGAATAGATTAAATTTAATCCATAAACATGTTTAATGCTGTTATATTTGTTATTTTGTGTTTTGTTTTTTTATTGCAAAAAACACTTATGTGTTTTTTAGTATGTATATGCGAAGTGTTTGATGGCGGTGAGAGGGTGGTGGAACGTTAAAAAACTAAATACATATTTATGCGGATATAATTAATTAATCCATATAAACACAAGAGAACAAATATAAAAACAAACAAACAAACAAACACACAGATACAGACAGACGGCAAGCGTAGATGTGAAAGTGTGTGCACAAACACACACTAATGCTGCAACGATAAATGTACGCACAAAGCTATGACAACAACAATAACAACAAATAAATCTATTTCCTTTATATGTTGCTAATGTTTTTTTTTTCAATTTTTTATTAAATCAATTAATATTTAGTGGTTAACACAATTTTTTATTTTTTCTTTTTGCAGTTTAAGCACATTTTTTTATTATTTTCTACACTTCTTTTTCCGAATTTTTTTTTTGTTTTTAAACCACCAGTTATTAAAAATTTTTCCAGGCTTCAGTAGTCTGGTAAAATTTTTGTTAAAAAACTTTTTTGGCCACAAACTTTTTATCGATCCGTTGCGTAGGCGCGTCAATGTTGCACTGATCGTTGCTGTATCTGACAGATACTCTACTAACTGTCGCTTTTTGTTTGTCGTATCCTTTGCGGCACTCGATGGTATGCAACAGATTTCTTGAGATTCACAGCTGTTTGCTGCTGCTGCTGCTGCTGCTGCTCCAGCTCAAAAGATTCACACACATTTACCGTTCTTTTCGAGGATCGAATTTCCGGCGCGCACACGTTACTCAAGTATCGAAAAGATACCTTTTCTTAGGTGTATATTTACGTTTAAGGGTTGTCTTCGCTACGTGGTAGTTCTTAAAGCTCGAACGCATGCAAGCTTCAGCGAGCACAGGTGTGCAAACGACTTTGTTGTTGTTGTTGTTGTTTTTGTTGTTGTTTTAGTTGTTGCTGCCAATGTTATTCGAGTTGTTGTTCTTCTTACTATTGTTTAAGACGAACATTCTTGAACTTGTTTGTCCGCAACGTTTGCATGCTTGTTGAAGCCTAGATGCGCGCGTGTGTGTTTGTATGTGTGCGTTAGTAACTGACGCGTTTTAACTAGCTGTTATTCGCTGTTTAGCAGCAGCGGTAGCACGATCCATCACCGATGTAAAAACTCAACTAAAGCGATGTTGAAAAAATCTGAAACAATATATTTTGGGGGGCCCACAAAACGATGACGACGTCGGCGATGGTAATGGCGATGGCGATGGCAAAAGCAGCAGCAGCAGACAACGAGGACGACACCAGCAACAACAACAACAAAAACAGCAGCAGAAGCATGAGCAGCATCCTTCTACAACAGCCGCCAGAGTTCGAGTCAACAACAGGCGTTGAATGAATGGGTTGCCAAACGTGATGCTGCTGCTGCTGGAACTGCTAACAACAACCTCATCATCATCAGCATCAGCATCAGCAGTATAATCATCATCATCATACGCCGCTCTATGTTCCAAACAATACCAATACCAACACCAACGCTAACAACAGCAACAAGCAACGCATAGTCCAAACGCCCGTGTTGCCACCCTCTAAAGTTCAACAAAAATTTTTCAACATTTTTTTCCTCTCTCGCTCACATTTTGAATTTTTTTTTTCAATGTATTTTTTGTTGTGTTTTTTTTTTTTTTGGTTTTTGTTTTGCGCCCAAACAATTTTTCCCATTTTTTAGTGAGTTTTTTAGGATTTTTTACCACTTTGCCGTGCTGTTTTGTTGTTGTTGTTGTTGGATGTCGGTAATTTTTTTTATTGCGCTCTTTCGCACTCTTTTTTCGCTTTCGCTCTCCCTCTCTCTCTCTCGCGCTCTTGCTTGCTCTGTCACGCTTGTTAGCTCACTGTCTATCTTGCTCTCTATGCTTTACGCTTTGAATGTCCTTTCCATAAACTACATCCTTTCACCCACAACAACATTGAGTGGGGGGAAAAAAATAGAAATTAAAATAAAATTTTTTTATTTTGAAGTTTGACAAACCTCCAACCCTCCAGGTGCGAAGGCTTGTAGGCTGGCAAACTGGTCGGCTGACTGGCTAGCTGGCTGACAGTCAAAAACGCAGCATTTCTGTCTGGCATGCAAAATAGTGCAATGCTCTTATTGTTATTATTTTTGTATTTGATCATTTTTTTTAATAGAAACAAAAAATGTGCACCTCTTCTGCACGTCGATGTAGCCTATTTTGAAGTAGGCGCTAGTTTCTGCTTTTGAATTTGTACTCTTTGTGTATGAGCTCAGCATAACGCCTACGGTATTTAGCTGTTGTTGATGCTATTGATGTTGTTGTTTTATCTGTCAGATGCGTACCATTACCCGTTACCATAAAGCTCAGCCCGTTCGTGTTGTTTTTGAATTTGTTCTCATTTTTTCTAGGTTTTTTCCTTATTTGCATTTGCCTTTATTTCCTTGATTCGCCCTGTAGATATGTTGACCACCCCAGACCCTTATCCTCCTACCCTGGTCCTGCTTCCTCACCTCCCCAACGTTCTCTGCACACCAGCCATAACTTACAACCTTCAAATGTTCGTCGTCATCGTCGTCGTACTCGTCATCATCGCCGTCATTTCCTCAACACCATCCATTCAACCATCCATCTATTCAACTTCATCGCAACCTTCCAGCTACCCGCTTGCAATGCGTCTGATGTTTTTTTTTCTACTACTATCTTTTTATTTTTGTTTTCTATTCTTTTTTTTTTGTCGTTCTCACAATTTTTTAATTTTTTCGTCCGTGTCCAAAACGTGCAAGAAAATCACTCTATCAGTCTGTTGAGTCTACCTCGATGACCCCCCCCACTTTTGCCTCTGTATGTGTGTGTGTTTCTCTGTGTATGACTTCCGCCGGCAACACCACCAATGGTCTTTGTCATCTACGCCATCACAACACCGCTTCATTTTTACAATCCTTTTTTTAGATGGTACTTTTTTTTGTCCTGCTCTGTTTGTTGCTTTGCATCCGCGCGTCCACTTTTGCACTTTCTTTGCCTTTGCGTTTACGTTTTCTTTCTTTTCTCATCTGTCACGTACCCATTTTTCCCCTCGGATTTTACTTCTTTTTTTAACCCCCCGTGTTTTACTCGATTTTTTCCAACATTTTTTCCACTTTTTTCAACCCACCGCATTTTTTCCCCATTTTTCACATTTTTTTTTGCATTTTGACCCGTTCAAAAACATTTCGCTGGAAAAAATGTTTTGCCATTTTTTTACTTTGAAGCCGCTGCCTGTACTGCACATAGTTGTTGTTGTTGTTGTTGTTGTTGTTATTGGTATTTTTTTCTGTTGCTCTCAATTTGCCTCTTTTAGATTTTTTTAGTTTAGTTCATTTATGAACAAGGTTGCCAAGGGTGTTGAATTTGGTTTTAGGAATTGATTTTATTAACACCAAAGAATTAATAGTTTAGGAGAAATAATATATTTTAATGTGTATCTATAAATTTCTCTTGTGACTTACAAATTATGTATTGTAATACAAATTTAAAAGGTAGAAATAGTTAAAAAAAGTGCTATTGTTTAATATGATAATGTTGTGTTTGAAGGCTATTAATTTTTATAAATTAACTTAATTGGTCGATAAACCAATACAGTTAACTTACCTTTTTTAACATTTACATTAACATTAACCAATACAATTGTCCATCAAAGTCTTAAAATATCATTATTAAAAAAAGTAATCAAAACATTTAGTACATTAAAGAAAGAAAATATCTTAGGTTTTGCATTTGCGGCTTATAATAATCTAATAGCTGATTAGCCCAACTTAGCCAATTAACCGCGTTTGGGTATATTTTTACCCATGAAAATGCTTCTGCAGAATTGGTCATATCTTAGGATTGGTAACAGCTAAGTGTTTAATTTTATGTTTGTTGCATTAAGAAAACATAGAGCTATGAATTGTTTTTATTTTGTGTCAAGAAATTTTTACTTTCAGTACAACTTTTTCAAAGTCAAGGGTGATTAAGTTTAAAAATCAGAAAATTTGTGTTATTATCATGTGTAAAAAATTTTATATTTGAAAAAAATGTAAAAGCTCTCTCTCTAAGCCAATTAATCAACTATACCTGTTACTGATAAAAAATTTTTGATATTAAACTGTGCAGTCGTTGCAGAATTAATGTGTGCCCATAAAGAGCACATTAACGATGCTTGGGTATATTTATACCTAACTAATATCTCGACAACGGTGAAAGATACAAATTTAAAATTTGATGTGATTAATATAAGAAAGCACAACAAATTTAAAAAAATTCGTACGAAGCGTTTGGGAGCCGTGGTTAATGGGTTAAGGCTCCGAAGTACCGGCGAAAGCTCCGAGAGTAACGTCAACTTTAAAGCTTGAAGCTCTAAAGATGTTTCCAGATCACAAACCTTGATCTTCAATTGTTTGGTTTCGTTGTGCCCGAGCAGGAGAATAACTTTGTTTACGTTAGTTTTTCTGTTGTTTGTTGAATTTTGGAACATTTGTAGATAGAAGAAGTAAGCATTTGTTTTTGACCGAAATTTGGAAAAACGTTGCTGATGCTTTGGGGCATTTAAAGTGTGTGAAGAGCAAGAGATTGGTTACCGACTGCAGTTTGGCAACATGGATTTGATTTAATTATGTTTTTCATATTTCTACAAACATAATTAAAAACAAGGAAATTAAACTTGAACACTTGAATGAAATCAATGCATGCATAGTTTTTTGCGGTATTTCTAAATGCGCATGATAATAAAAACTTTTTTATGTATCGTATCAGAACAGAAAATTTTTAAAATAAACAAAGAAATTTTTGGAACGAAGTTCTTTTACGCGGCTTGCGGGTAGTGTGATTTGGTAGAAATCGTCACGTAACAGTGACATTGCTGTGTGTGTGTGTGCGTGCGAGTATCGTGAAAAAATTAGCAAGCGAATGGACAGTGTGTGTGCAGGGCTTCGAAGCGCTACTAGCAGGTCTTCATATGGATTTTTTAGTCCTTCCTCACTAAGCCCTCATCCAAGCCCTCATCTAAGCCCATTAGTTTTTTTATATGAAACGAGAAAATTTTCTAGGCCTTGCCCTCTCGCGATTCTAAAAAAACTAGAAGCGCTTTTCATGAATGCATGTTACAAAAAAAAAAAACAATATAAACCATTAATTTTAAATCAAATATAACTCTGACCATCTCATGACTTGAATCCACGTCCTCTGGTTTGCTGGTACAACACCTTATTCGCTCGTCTATCGCATTTATTAAAAACGTTTCGCTTATTTTTCGTAAGTATTTTTTGGCAAGCGTTCGGGAAAGTGAGTTCGAAAACCAGCGTGGACAAAAAAATTTTTTTTTCTGTTTTTTAAAATTTAGATTTTTTTTATAAATTTATCTGTTCATTGAAAATTTTCAAAAAACCTTCAAAAGCTCAGAACCTTCAAAAGGTAGGCCGTACGGAAGCACTTTTAAAAACAAGCAAGCGTTCGGGAAAGTGAGTTCGAAAACCAGCGCGGACAAAAAAATTTTTTTTTTGCTGTTTTTTAAAATTTAGATTTTTTTTTTTATAAATTTATCTGTTCATTTAAAATATTCAAAAAACCTTCAAAAGCTCAGAACCTTCAAAAGGTAGGCCTTACAGAAGCACTTATCAATTCAGCGATCATGGAAGGTATATTGACGCCAATAAAAGCACTACTAATATGCCTTCTTTTGCGTAGCCTAGGCTTAATTGCCCGCTGGGCGAGTGTGAAACTCTCTCTTCCTCTCTCTCTTATACTTTTTGTGCATGTGCTGGCAGTATTAAGGGGCCGCTGGTTTCGAACTTGATGCAGAAATTTCATAAAGTTTTTTTAAAAATAGGGTGGACTCTAAAAATGCAGTATTTTTATACTCTTTGTAGATGCGCTGATTACTGATTTCGCATTTTATGTTAGAATTTCACAAATTTTTATATTAGCGTAGACCCAAAAAATGTGTTTTTTTATACTCTTGGTATTTGTGCTGGCAATGCTAAGAGGCCGCGGATTTCGAACTTAATGTAAGAGCTTCAAAAAGTTTTTTGACACCAGGGTGGACCCTAAAAATTTGCTTTTTTATGCTCTTTGTATATGGGCCGCTGATTTCGAACTCACTGTAAGAATTTCAAAAAGTTTTTTGACTCTAGGGTGGATCCTAAAAATGTGTTTTGTGGTAGAAGCGCTACTCTTTGTAGATACTCTTTGTAGAAGCGCTGGTTGTTGATTTCGAATCTGATGTTAGAATTTCAAATAGCTTCTTGACACTAGGGTGGACCTTAAAAATGTGTTTTTTGCGTTATACTCTTTGAGTATGTGCTGGCAGTATTAAGGGTCGCTGATTTCGAATCTTATGTAAGAATTTTAAAATTTGTTGGCACTAGGGTGGACCCTACAGTGGTAGCTTATTTCAAATATGATGTTAGAGTATCTAAAAGTTTCTTGACCCTAGGGTTGACCCTTAAAGTGTAGTTTTTTATTTTATACTCTTAAGTATGTTAATCTAAATTTTCAATGAATACACCTTCCATACTAGGCACATGCTGAATGTTCAATGCTCAACGCCTTGTTGCGTCATGAAACAAACATCGCTGGCAACAATAACTGCCTATCTCTAATAAGAATTTTACATCTTAGTTTTCAATAAAAAAATATTTTTTTCCTTAAGCTTAGTATGCTGTAGGAACGAAATTTTTGGGCATATAACTTTTGGTGTAGAGCCAAATTTTTGTGTGGAGAAAAAGCACTTGCTGTTCTAGTTGACAGATTCATATTTTTATTGCTGCAAATTTATATCCTATAAAAGTCAAGACTACACATTAATAAACTATATAAATGCAACAAAAAATTTGTTTAATAACAAATTCAGCACTTAAACATACTTACTGCTTATTTTTTATTGTTGAATGGCAAATTTCCGCACCAATTTAATGTACGGGCATATAATCGACAGCAAAACTTTGATATTTTAACTCTCCACTCACGAATGGAAATTTGGCAATAGAGCAATAATTTTCGCTTCTACAGCGTACTAACTGGTGAAAAAAAATTTCGCTGCCTGTTCGTTGTCAAAAATCTCAATGCATTTTTTATGGAAATTTTTTTTCGTTCCTACAGCATACTAAGTTCCTAAATAAATACTAAATTAAAATTTTTGATTTGATTGTTTATTTGCTTTATTTGCCTTAAAAAAATTATACAAAACTAGTGGGTCCGACACCAATTCAATGAATTTGTTTGCAATCGTTTTGTGAATTTGTGAAAAGTGTGGAAGTATCACAAAAAATTGCCTTTCGAGCAACACATGCCAGACGTTTATTTTTGAAACTTCAACGGCATGATGATTTAAACCTTCTGATATATGGAATTTAACTTGATTAATGGGCTGTAAAAGTATGCTTCGTAACATTTATATTTATAGAGTGACTGCAACTTTGACCCACAGAACCTACATATCGTCATATGAAATCAAAAAAGCCGTTAGTTGCCAAAAATTCAGCATCGATATTTTTACTGATTATAACGCACTGCATCAAAATACATGCTCCTGCAAAATTGTACACTCCTACCATTAAAAATAAAATTTTTACAAAAAAATTCTAAAAGTCCTCAGTGCAAGCACGTCAGAAATTAAAATAGTTTTTTGCTTCTCCTTAAAACATTTTTAAAATTAAACTTACGGCTTTTTTGCTCGGGATGATTGGGAATTATGAAACCTTCCTCGAGAGGGTTTTGATTGAAGGGACTTTATTGTTAAAGGAATATGTTTAAACATTTGCATTTTTACCCTTTTTATAAAAAAAAAAACGAAAAAAATTCTTTTAAAATTATACTGAAATGACCTAAGAAATCGAAAAATGCTCTAAAAATGAAAAATTTTTAAAAATGGCAATAAAATAACTCAAAAATTGCTAAAAATTACCGAAAAATGCCCTATATCTAGTAAAAATTACTTGAAAACTGATACCGATAAAAACGATGAAAAATGACAAAAAATTTCCAAACAACTCTTCATATTTGGAATTTAGGAAATATAAATGGACGTTCTTAATAACCAGGAAAAGCCTTAAAAGCAGTAGAAAAAAGTAGAAAAACATATCAAATCGTTAATTATTTGGAATTATTTGGCAAATCCAATGAATTCAGGAACTTCGTTTGATAATTAGTTGCTTCGTCTTAGATTAGTTCAACGGATTTTAACGAATTTAATTGTCCAGAAATTGCATTTTGAATTACGAAATTCAAATCAATGATATCCTTATTTTTTGTTGTCAAAATCGAAAATCGTGGTTGACATAATTTTGAGCCATTTATGGAACCATATTCAAATCTTTCAAACTGTCAAAAACTCCTAAACTGCTTATCAGTTTTGTAAAAGATTTGTACTAAAGCGCCCTCTGGTGTTCAAGATGAATCAAAACAATGCACCATAAAATATTCACCATATCCAGAGACTTCTATATACAAATTTTAATGTTAATCGAATGAGCAGCTTAGGAGTGTTTAGCAGTTTTGTAAAAGATAAAAGAAAAGAGCGCCCTCTGGTGTTTAAGATGAATCAAAATAAAAGGCCATAAAATCCTCACCACACCCAAAAACAGCTATATACAAATGCTTATGTTAATCGTAAGTGCAGTTACAACGTTTTTGGCAGTTTTGTAAAGGATTTTCACTATAGTGCCCTCTGGTGGTTTCCCAATTTTCTTGCGGTAAAAAATTTCCTTGGTTGGAGAAAAACACAACAAAAAAAAATAAACTCAACTCAGACAATCCGATCTCGAGTTATGCGCGGTCACACGTATGTCACACTATTTTTTAATAAGCCTAGTAAAAAAGCCTGTCCTAAGACAGGTCCTCCGCATACTTCCTTTTTGGAGCCTTTTGCCAAAAGCACTTTTTTCTATTTTAAAGCTTAATTTTGTATGCATTTGATTTTTGCAAAATACAAATGTACCACTTAAAAGAACACTTTACGTATTGAAGCAGTGCTTAAAAAATAGGTCAAGTTTAAAAGTGCAAAACTTCGAGTTTGGTAACAATCATATTCATGCACAGCTTTACAAACTGGCCTTGCAACCGTCATATACGTAGCAACTCAGGTGTCGTTTCGCGGCTGATACAATTATATTTTGTGGTACAATCGACTTAAATCGATCATCAAATTCGTCATTACTTTTTTATAAAAAGATGAAAAGAAGAGGTAGTTAGATCAAAAACGTACTATTGTAAAAACCCAATTTTTGCCCATATGAATAAAAAGTAGCATCTTCCAGGGACCGAACCGGTTATGGTTTTTATCAAAAAAGTCAGATATTAACAGTTATCATTTAACTTTTATTTTTTCCGACAAAAATACTAGTTTTTTTATGCCTTTTATTTTTTCGGGCAAAAATAATTGTTACTTTTGACTTTTATTTTTTTGGTCAAAAATAACAGTTATTTTGTGCCTTTTATTTTTTCGGTCTCTCAATCAGGCAATTCGAACTTTTTAAAGGCCACTTGAACGGGAAAAAAAGTTGTATGCAATTTCTATCGGCTCATCAGCGCGAACATTTTGAGCTATAAAACTTTTTAGTTTTCAAAGTATTTTACTCGGCCTTTGAAAAAATACAAATTGACTGATATTTCCGACCGAAAGAATAATAGGCACAAAATAACTGTTATTTTTGACCTAAAAAATAAAAGTAAAAAGTTACAGTTATTTTTGGCCGAAAAAATAAAAGGCAAAAAATTACAGTTAACTTTAATTTTCTAGTAACAGCCAAAAATTTAAAAGGCGTTTAATATTCGCGAAGCTGCTGCCATTACGATAATAATGCTATATTTAAAAAAGTCCTCTGGCAACGTTTTCGTTATGCCTTTTTCATCTTAAAATTGTAAAATAACAGTTATTTTCGGTCCCTGGCATCTTCAGTAATTTGTAGTAACTACCAAAAATTAATGTGCTACAAAAAAGCTTCTTTTCGGTACGAATAAAATTTTTTTTCGAAATTATATGACTGCTAACTTCGAAAGTAGCATTTACTACAAAAAAGTGATACATATTCGTCGCAGCTGGTAAATTTTAATAGGGGTATTCACGATTCAGTGCAGTTGAGGACTAAAGCAAATGTATACTTGTGCGCATTGAAAATGTTGAGAGCTTTGAAAAAAGTAATAGTGGCGTATTTACGAAAACGCAGCTGCACAACTACGAAAGTTCTCCAGTCCTCAACTGCACAGGCAAGTGCAGTGAATCGTGAATAGCCCTAATAAAGTGAATCTAAAGAGTGTTTCAAAATTGTCCATGGCCGATTGCCATGTTTGTAGTTTGCTTTCAACTTCAACAAATTTTTTTTTTGGCTTGCCAAAGTTTGAATTTATAATAAAATAAATTCAATGATTTTAATATATAAAAATTATCTACTACAAACTTGTAGTATGCCATTTTGATTACTAGTCAAAATCAGTAGCAAACACTACTTTTATGCATACCAATCCGGCTAATTTGTAGCAAGTTCGAAACAGCTGATTCTTGTAGTGTAGTGAAGTTCACTTTATTCATAGAAACTAATTACTTTTGAAGGTTTTTTATTTTGAATTGTAGTAAAGTCGAATCTGCTACTTTTATTCATATGGGCCATTGTCACTGATAAGTACCAAATATATTTTCTGTGCATACTTTCAGGCTGAACATTTTGTCTTGTAACATAACTTTACTGTCAAAAAAATAATTACAACTTAAGAAGTACTGTGCGCAGCAGCATGCTTGCCTTTTATGTATTAAGATGTGCATACTTTCAGGCTAACAGTTTGAGAGATATTGGACACGGAGCAGCGTGCTTGCCTTTTATATATTAAGACACAAAATCACAATATACAGATTTAATTTCGAATTACATTCGGAGTTGAAGAAAAAGCGTAAGGAACTTCGTTCCTGACAGGTGTCCCCCGACTACACAACTTTTTTTATTTTCATACATCATTTTATTTGTTTGAAGCAGGTTGATTTCTTTAAAAAATATTCGTTGCACTCCTTCTTCCTACTCTAATTCATTTTAAAAAAAAAATATCAAAATCGGTTGAGAAACACGTGAGAAAATGGGTCTTAACCCATTCCATTCTTATTGGGTGAAGTTACAAGACTTTATAGGTTTTTTTTTGCGTTCTAGAGTCTAGAATCTAGACTAAATGCTAGTAGTTTTTTGTTAGAAATTGTGTAGAGTAAGATCAAAGTAATGAAGCTTTAATTCGTGAACCTGTGTATTATGAATGATTTTCCTGAAGTTGGTAAAATTTCGCTACATCATTATCTCATGTGCTTGGACAGGCATTTTGTCTTTTGGAGTTGTAAACTAAATGCTTGAAAATTTTTGTTTAAAAATGTTGTAGCTTTTTGTTTAAACACACTTTTCTCAAGTGTTCGAACAGGTAGACACCTAAAAATTTATTTCTATTCTAGGTATCCCTTGCTAACATCTGAATTTGGACCAGTGGAAAATATGTGCAAGCTGGAGTGGGTTAACTGTTTCGCCTACGCATATTTACATTAAGATTAAAATATAAAATTAAATTAAATTCAAGAAATTTTGGTTTTCTGTGGTTGTATTTTTAAACAAGCGCATAAAAGAAATCGAAAGAGACTCTGGGCTTTATAAAAATAAAAAGTGCCTTAAAAGGTCCTTAATGTTCCCAACTATTATGAATGCTGTTGTCTTGATAAAGTATTGAGTATATTTTTTTTTAATTTTTTTTAAGCTTTAAGGAATTTTAAGCTTTTATTAAATATCAATAAAGTTTTTTTTTTAAATTTGTCCATCATATGCAAATAAGCTGAGAGAACATGGCAACTCTGTCAATGTGTTTTGCCACAAATTCTGCCGTTGCATATGAAAAAAAGTTGTGTGTTTTTGTGTGCATTTTTGCAATATATTTTTTTATTGGAAACGCTTTGTGCGTGTGTGTGTGTGTGTAAGTGAATGTGTGTGTAAGTGTTACTTTGTATTTGTGCGCAAGCAGAGAAAACACGCATATAATAAAAAAGCATTAGTGGGAAAAAGTGTGTTATGCTGATGTTTTTGATGGTGGCGTTGTTGTTGTTGTTGTTTTTGCGGCTGCTGCTGCTACACTACTACTAATACTACTACTACTACTACTAAAAAAAGTTACTCGATCTATTTTTGCGCCTCATACAACATCAAATTCAATGAATTTTTATGCATGGTCGTGCGTTTGTAAATGCAAGTGAGGAAATGAGTATGTGTGTGTGTGTGTGGGTTCTGTTGCGCTCTCACAAATGCTGCTAAAAACATGCAACACTAACGCTAGGCGCTCAACAACACACACATACACATACGCACTGCAATCCATGCTGCTGCTGCTGCTGCTGCTGCTGTTCTTTCTAGCTTTTTTGTAGTTTTCGTTTTTATTTTTTGGTATTCTTATTTTTTTGTTGCTGCATTTTTTTCCCCTAACGAGGCAGATTGAAAGTGTGGGTGGATGCGGCGGAGTGAAGCAGAAATTAAGCCAAAACGCACAGGAATAAAAGCTCAAAAAAAAAAAAACAAATTACTGACAAAAAAGCTTCGATGTAAGGCAACAACTACATTTAGACTGTTTGATGAAGCGTCAAAAACGTTGCTTTTGGGTGACAGGAAGGGGGGACGGGGGAACACGCTGGCATGGAATAAGGATTGGGGCCAACATAACATGGCATCATATAAGATGAAAAACAAAAACAGCTGACAACTCAAGGCAATGAATACAAGAATTGTGCGAGTCCTTTCGGCCAGCAATGCTGACAGTGAAAGCTCAAGACTCATCAGCAAATTGTCCTTTTTTATTGAAAATAAGCTTAGTCTGAGTGGGTGCCGCTGCAGAATTCACCAGAGCATCATTAAACGCACCTAATTTGATGTTTTTGTCGTATTTGTTAATATTTTAAAGCAATAGCTAATTAAATAAACGCACATACTTTGATAGCATGAATATTTCCCCTCGCCGTTGGCAACTCTGTGGTTTTTTATTTTTATTTTCCCATCTCTTTATGCTTTGGCGCGCTTTGAGGCCTACAAAGCGGCGTTTCTCCACAAAACTAAGCTCCGCAGTCGCATGTGCATGTGAGTATGCAAACAGTGTTGCTTGTGTTTGGGTGTGTGTACGTGTGTGTGCTGCCTACATCCGGTTAGCATGCCACTTCTACTGGTAGTTGTCAATTTATTTGTATTTTTATTTTTATTTTTATGTGTATTGGTGTTTTTTTGTAGCGTTGTTGCTCTTTCCTATTAGTAGTTTTATCTCACAGCCTATCCCTAGCATTTGTGTGCCTGTGTGTATGTATGTGAATGTGCAACATCTATCACGCACACACGCATAAGTTGGCCAACAATATTTTTGTCAGCACCCAAACCTTAAAAATCAAAACTTATTTTTATTATTTTTGTTTGGTTTTTTGGATTTTGTGTTTTTATTTTGTTATGTTTAAAAAACAACAAAAACACTTAAATTAAGTGAAACAAAAAATGATTTTGTTAATTTTTTGGTTTATTTTTTTTTACGCTCGCACACCAAAGCATCAGATTTGCTAGTTGGCATGTATTTGTAAATTATGTTTAATAAAAATAGGCTATAATACAACAACAACCAAAACAAAAGCAACAAAACAATTAATGCTTTATGTACTAGGCTGCAGTATTTTATTTTTATTTGTTTTACTCTTTTTACGCCCCAACATGTGCAGGTTGTTTAGCATATATTGGGTGCGTTGGTCTGGAGACCCCTTTTCCTCCCTTCCACCTCCCTCCATAGCCCTAAGACCTATTTTAGTCAATGCTATCATTAAATAATATGCTTTGTAGTGTGCTGTTTGTTTGTTGTTGCTATTATTTTTGTTTGCTTTTTGTATTTTTTTTTGTTTTTTTTATGACTGGTTCAAAGCCAATTGTTTTAAATATGTTTTCATTGTTGTTGCTATCCCGGATTTTGTGTCTTCTTTCAAGTGGGTTTGACCAAATAATGGAGTTGCTCTTCAATGATATTTGAGTTGGCA
Source organism: Dichetophora obliterata (assembly GCA_963920525.1). NCBI lineage: Eukaryota > Metazoa > Arthropoda > Insecta > Diptera > Sciomyzidae > Dichetophora > Dichetophora obliterata. The sequence goes on along the minus strand of OY986435.1, from coordinate 45,849,390 downwards.
GCATTAAATTTAGTTGGCTGCAGCATTTTACAAGTACTTATTTTTTTCAAATCCTTCAATATGGAATCGCTGCATCAAATGGTCTTAAAGTTATGCAATGCACACATTTCGAGTTTTTATGGAAATTTTTATCAATCAATGGTTGGTGGTGCCTTTAACAAAAACTCTAGCTCAAATAATTTTAAAAAAAAGCCATTGCGAATCAGTGGCGGTTCTGGAAAAAATCTTGGGGAGGGAGGGGGTGTGCACACTTTTTGGATTTTTGGAAATATGTATTGTCTTTGTACAAATTGTCTTATTAAATTTCGTTAAAAACAGTTCGTCTCTAAAAATTCTTCTAGATCTTTCCCGAAAAAACGAATTGCATTTAGATGAATTGTAATTAAACGAATTGTAATTAGACGCATTGTTTTAGTTAAATTTTTGCAGGTGCTCAATTCCATATATGTCTATTTATTTCTCCCTTTCTATGAAATAAACACATAGTAAAAACGAAATAAAAACTATACAAATAACTTATTGTTTGGAATTAAGGTTGATTTATTAAAATTTATTCCGTTCAAAAATAACATGAAAAAAGCATAGTTTTTTTATTAAAAAAAACTAACGCTACTTGAAATTGGTTTTTTTGGGTACTATGAAAAGAAAACAAACATTACAAAATGCATACTTGTTAGTGCTTGAAGAAAGAAGAACAAATTAAGGGCCAAAATCATAGCGCTTCTCTTTTTCTGCAAAGTTATTAATAACTTCGTGTTTGGCAGCATTTCATTAATATATAGTTTTTAAATAGGGAAAATTTTTCACATTCAGCAATGATATCATCCAGTAAAGGTCACACTAGGGTGTCCAATCCAGGAACCTTTTCTCGATCGCGGGATTGTCAGGATTGAAGATCCCGGGAATAGTTCGGGATTGTAAATTTTAACAAGTAAATAATTCAAAACGTTTTTAATAAAATTTTTTATTTTTTATTAGTTGAAACTAAAAAAAAATAAATGAATTCATTTAAAAATCAACAGGTCAGGGTCGTAGAAAAGAGGGGTTTTCAGGGTTCAAACCCTCCAGAGGGTCAAAATTTAAATAAAAATTAATCAATTTAAATAATTATGTCATTGAATCACTTTATATGTTTTAAAAAACATAAATCATATACTAAAGTTACGTTTACGTGTCATAAAGTCTTTGTTAGGAGTTGAAGTGTGTAAACAACAATAGTGAAAACCAATGTATCGTGATTTATCGGATCAAACGTCATGCATTCAAAACTATCATCACTATTGTTTTTACTACCCTTGACATCGGCAATTGTAGATGATGGCAGTAACTTCATTCTTACATATTTTTTATATATTAAAAAAATTTCAGGTTTTTTTAAATGAACATTTTATCTTTAATAAATTTTAGAAATTCTGGGAATTAATGCAAGCACTCAAAGTCTTAACAACGATATTTTAAAAGTGAGGATGGTATTAGAAATAATGAAGTTATTTCAATATAAGTGAAAATAAATTCAAAAAAATTTAAAGAAAGCACGATTATCTTGAGTGCTATTGAAAAAATTTAAAATTTTTTGATGCAGATAAGAGGAGCCTTTTCCAGCTTTAAATATCTGACAGTTTATTTTTTTAATATATTTACTTGCATACATCTATATCTATACTATTATATAAAAGGAGACTCACGAAATTGATCCAGAATAAGCTTGGTAACCGCTGAACCGATTATGATAATTCTTTTTTTATTCGATTCCTATGATAATAAAGATTGTTATAGCTTACCAAGTTTTTCGAAAAATGTATTTTTTAATTATTACAAAATCACGCATTTTATTTTATGCCTTCATACAACCAGCAGCTCAATATAACAGCAAACAAAGCTTTTCTCTCTTTGTCGCGAGAGCTTCTCTCAATATAACACGGCAGCCATGCAGGGTTGCCAGTTTGGTAATTAATTACCAAATTTGGTAGAAAATTTTTGACTTGGTAATTTGGTATTTTTTTTATAGTTTTGGTAACTTTTTCAGTTTAGTTTTTCCAAAAAATTTAAAATAATCGGTTTGTTTGCAAGATTTATATAAAAAATTGTATTTAATATTATATTAAACATTTTTTATTTCAGCACAACCTTTATGTTTTGTATTGAACATTTCTCTTAGTTTTCCGAACACATCATCTGAAACTATTGCGAATCATGTCAAAAGAAAATGTCAAAATATTTCAATCTTGAAAATTATCGTTAACAAAGAAGTCTCTTATAAAAACAAAGCTACGAAACAAGTTGGGTTTTAATACAATAAATAGCATAATGATTTCAAAGGAACTCTGCGAAATGAGAGACAAGCCTCATTATGTGTGGTCACCAGAAGAAGATTTTTGGATTTAAAATTGAGATTTTTTTCGCCATCTTCGTTGTAGGCAAAAATTTAAAAACCTGTTATGTTATGACAGAATAATATCTTTAAATTGCATCAGTCGACTTTGATCGTATTTGACAGCTTTGGATAGGAAACATTCAGCCCTATCATGCATAATTTTTCATGCGGAATCGGAAAAGAGAGTTTTAATTTTTTAGATAAAGCTCTACAACATTTCGAACATTTTTAAGTTATTTTTTCGTATATGTTTTTTTCCTTGTTAGGTTTCCTGAATGTTCTTGAGGTATATCTTAAAAAGAAAAACTCTCTTTTTCGATTCCACTCGAATAGTGAATAGACAATCCACTTTTTATTCATAATAGGGCTGATTAGGTCTAATCATTTTTGTAAATAAATTCTTTTTCATCTTTTGTTTTGAAGATAATGGCCTTTAAAAATCATAAATAATAAACATATTTGCTACCGTGAATTGTCTGAGTCATAAAAATATCATTTGTCTTTGGAGTTTAAGCACACATTTTACCTTTAGAAATATTGCGGATAATTCCAGATATATTATGAAATAACGAAAATTGATTACATGAAAAATTTATAGGAACAATTTCTAAAGTAGCTTGCAGAAAAATTACGGGTTTCCATCCGCTTAAAATTGCTTTGAATATATTTAATAAAATTTTCGTTTCTTTCACAATATGTTTTTTTAAAACGTAAAAAGATATCACCAAAATCTTTAAATACTATGCAATAGTTTATGCTTAGAAGCAGTTATTGGAAAAAGAACTGTATATTATATTTTTTCGTAACTCCTTAACTTGAGGTGATGGTGAAAAAGTTTCCTTATATTTAAAATCAGTGCTCGTACTTAGAATTGATATCCTATATCCAAACACAAATGTAGTTTCTGATTTTTAGTTATTCAAAAGATTACTAAAATTTAAACTTAAGAAAACCGATAATTTTTTAAAGCATTAAATGCCATATCTTTGTATATAATCATTTACTTTCTTAAAATCAATATTCATAGCCAATGAATGCGGTTTTTTTTTAGTTCCTACTTATTTCAAATCAAAAAGATAAGGATCTCATTTTTATAAAACCATTGTGACCATAGTGACAAAAAATTACGTTTACCTGTATTAACTACTTATTTGTGATTTTTATTTAATTCAAATAAAAAAGATATACGTCTCATTTTTATAAGTATATGAGTTTATGAATTTTACTTATTTTGTGATTTTTTAGTTATTAAAAATATGACATTTTAAACAAAGAAAAATGTAATATTGTACTTAATAATATTTACTTAATTATTTTTACCACTATTTTTGTTTATTAATTTTAAGTATTTTAATGTTGAATAAATGCTTTTTATTAACAAAAATTATAATTTTCTTACTTTAAAAAAATGTTTGTTTATTTAATTAATTTATATGTTAATTTTGGTAACTTTTTATCAAATTTTGGTAACTAAATTTTTTTACAAGTGGCAACCCTGCAGCCATGTTGTGTAGTTAAGCTGAATTCACTGATAACCTTCAGAATGTTTTTGTGTGATTTAAAATAATGTTAATCAAGTAGAGAGCGTGCAGGAATTGTTCTCTCTGAGCGCAAACTTCATATAAAAAAAAAATTGCAAAACATGCTGAAGGTGATCAGTGAATCAGCTTTACTTTCATTGAGATTCTTGCTTTCATACATTGTTGATTAATTTTCTTTGCAAATGCTTTGAAAGGAGTTGCCGGAATTTAGTTATAAGCATTAAGTATGTTTTGCAGCCTTGCCAGCCAGCTTTTCCCCACTTGAGATTGTGTTATATATAAAAGCGTTGTAACACTGCACAGATGTTTGACAATCACGCAAGAACCACTCAACCGATTAACACGATATAGGTATCAAACGATTTGTTATTTCAACTTAGTCGTAATATGCTATGTTAGATTTGCCACGTCTACTTTTCATGCCCACTTTTTGCAAATAATGCTATAGTTCAGACAATTTTGGTCGTATGAGACTAGAATTTGGTAATCTACGTTGTATGGTTACGTTCGATAACTTTACTAAAAATGGACATGACCCACTTTAGTTAAGTCCACTTTCCGGGGGATAAGCTTGGAGTAAAGCAAAGCGCACTAGGTTTAAGCTCAATTGGGCTGAAATACTGGCATTCTATTGTTTCGAGTATGAGATGGTTTAAGTGAAAAAATTTTGCCACACCCCCATTACCGCCCAGAATTAAACGAAAATGGTATATTTCGAACGGTTTTGGTCGTACTAGACTAAAATTTGATAATTTAGTTCATACGGCTACTTTCGGCAACTGTACTAAAAATGGCGAATAAATAAAATTTTTTTTTGAACAGCGTGAAAATTCGTATATAGCAAGTAAGGTGGTCTGCGGCAGGACAACGTCTACCGGGCAATACTATACATCAATAAGAATGCTGTATATATCAGAAAATTCTGATCGTCATGCATTGACGTTTCAAACGGAAACGTCTAGCATGTGTTTTGTTCGAAGGTCAATTAACACTTTTATAAATTCACAAAACGATCATAAAAAATTCATTGAATTGGGTCAGGACAAAGTCTACTATAACTATAACGTTAACAATGAATATATAGATAAGGAAAAAGATTAAAACATAGATTTATGTATATAACTTTAGAATAGTTTGAAATACTTGAAATATTTTTCACAGAATTATTTTTTAAGCTTTATTTGAAAATGTTTTTCACATAAATTAGTTTTTAAGCTGTAGAACATTGCAAAAAAAAATAACAAAAGCATTTTAGGCAAATTGTTTTTCATCAAAAAATCATAGAAGGGATAGGTGGCCCATGATTTTTAATGATAGACACTGTTTGTGTCAAAAAAGATTAGTTTTGGAGATAAATTATGTTATATGAAAGAATAAAAGTAACTCTTGGCCTATTTTTGAGTACAAGTTGGGTATTTAGAGGTTCTTTGAAAACAACATAAAACATTGTATTGGTGAGGTAACAGTAAACCTTTTCTCATTTTCCCAATTTAGTTAATTGAACTTTCAAGCAAAGAAAATTTGATGAAAATCGATTTGAAAATGGCGGAAATGTTTGCTTGCTAAGTCAAAACATGAAATTTCAATAGTTTTTTTCTCGTTCTGAGGCTTAAGAAAATCAGTTATACTGAGAAAATCTATAGTTTTGAGATATCGCAATGATTTTAATGTCATAATAACAGGTTTTTTTAAAACATACCTTATATCCGTACAAAATATTTCCGAAATAAAAGATTTTAATTTTTACCGTTAATTTTATTAATAAACGACTGTCCATACAAAAATGCATTGTTGTGCATTGAGAAAGTCTATAGTTTTTGAGATATCGCCATAGTTGGATGTCATTATAACGGTCTTTTTATTAAATTTAAGAATATATTTATTTTCAGAATATATGTAAAAAATTACAAAAAAAAAGCCAGGTAAATTTATGTAACCATAACATTTACAGTTTAAATAAAATGTCCAAAATAAATAAAATAATTTTTTAATATTTATAACATTTTTACATAATCAAACAAAACATACACAATAATTTTTATATATAGAATTTGATTCAATATAAATAAATACTAAAATTTTAAGATTTAAAATTTTTACACGGTATTTAATATTTTTATCGCAGGCGAAGCAGCGGGTATTTGCTAGTAATATATAAAGGACTTAGCTTGAGAATGAAATGAAATAAAAACTTATAGAGTTTAATTTTGGCTGCGGTCCTGGCTTAAGTTATTATTATATAAATGTTAAAAATTTTTTTTTGGACACCGTCTTCATATTTTTTAGTGTTTAATGCAAATTAAGGTTGGAAAAGACTTTTCAAAATTAAATTTTTTGTTTAATTTATTGTTAAAATAATATATTAAGCTAATCAACGCGTCTTATTTTTCATTATATAGTTCTGTTCGGACATTATTACAAATATAACCAGCTAATGAGAAGCACCGTTCTAATTCTATGCTAGTTGGAGAAATAGTTTACGATAATCGTAAGCAATTTGTAAGTTTCGATCACAATTGCCTTCACCACAAAAAAAAAATAATTTCCTTAGTCAGAATATCTGACCATTTGGAAATACATAGCTGACTTCCCGATGTTGCAAAATCTTCCTAAACTTTCCAAAGTCATTGCTCAAGTGATTCAATTCCTAAAAATCTTTTTCAGCCTAAATAAATGTTTTTTCTAATTCTAATTCATATCAACTTAAATTGAAATGGTTGCATTTACATGAATATTTGTAATAAACTTTTTTATAAAAATCCCGGGATCCTGGAAAGAAAATCCTGGGATTTAAAGGGGCTTAAATAGTCCGGGATCCCGGGATGGACTTTCCTAGTACACACCCACATAATGAGATTCGGAAGTAGTCCTCTGGTGTTAAAGCGCTGACATTACTACTTGAACTAGTCGTCCAGCAATACGAGGCATATGAATTGATATACATTGGTCGACATTCGTTTGAGCGCATACCATATTTTTTAAATTTTAAGTATGAAAACCCTCTGTTTAAATTAATTTTTTATACAGAAAGGTTTATTTATTTAAGGCATTACAAATCACAGACAAATCAAAAATATTTTTCATACTTTTTTCGACAAAATTTAAGAAAAGTTAATGTACAGTGGGAAATTCGTTTGAGCGCAGCTCGTTTAAAAGAAAAAAATAAATAGGAAAATGGCTTTAGGTTGTTTTTCTTATTAAATTAATATTTAGTATGTCCTCCGTTATTCTGAATGACAGAAAAAATTCGATTTGGCATAGAGTCTACCAAATTTTGGATAGTTTTTATTCTGATTTCTGACCAACATTCCTTTATTGTATATTTTAGTTCATTTATTGTAGAAAACTGTCGTCCACGTTCATAAACTTTTGCTGCGAGAATGCCCCATAAGTTTTCGATGGGATTGCAATCTGGACTACAAGCTGGCCATGGTAATAACTGTATATTTTTATCAGAAAACCACGCCTTTGTTTGCTTTGAAGCATGGATAAATGCGTTATTTTGCTGAAAAATTATGTTTTCATCTTCTTTTTCATCTAAATGTGTTATTAATACGTCTTCTAATAATTCAATATACATTTCTGAATTCATTTTGGTTGAAATAAAACAAATTGGAAGCTTACATTCGTATGAAAAAGCAACCCATACCATAAGACTTCCACCACCAAAATTCCGCTTTGATCTAACCACTTCGGATTTACTTAAATCATGCCAGTAGCAGCTGTAACAATCTGGACCATCCAAATTGAATTTTTTCTCGTCAGAAAATATAACATTTTGCCATTCCTTTGTCCAAGCCATATGCATTTTTGCGAATTCTAGCCTCTTTTCATTGTGAACTTTAGTTAAACGTGGTTTGGACTTTAGTTTTGTCCATCTTATTGAAGGGGTGTTCCTCAAACACCGAGAAATTGTTCGAGTCGTTACAGGCAACTTCAACACTTCTTTTATTTTGCTGCTGGAAAGGCGATTTTTGGTAGCTTCGTGCCGAATTCGTCCTTTATCCTTTAAGGTAAGTTTTGAATTGCCTTTAGTTGGGGGCTTTACACCATATTTTTTTCCTTTTTTTAGATAATTTCTTATCACACACTCTGAACGGTTTAATAATTTTCCGATTTTTCTGTTTGATTGTCCATCCGCTTTCAAGGAATCGATGACATTCATCTCAGTGGCATTTAAACGCTTACCCGAACCAATTCCTGAAAAAAATAAGCGATGATTTATGGTTTTTTTTATTTATTTATTTTTTTTTGTATTTCTTGCCTTACTTTTTGTCTTATCTGATGTTTTTTTTTTATTTATTTTTATTAACTTTCCCGAGCGAAATGTTGTTTTAGGCACTTGCGTTCAAACGAATGTCAGATCTAACCTCCTTTTCTTTTTAGAAACACGTGTATTTTATGAAAAATAAAACAATAACTCAAGTAACTGTTCTTGATTCACATTGCCTACTTAGTGTTGTAATAGACAGAGTTGCCACCAAAACCTATTTTGTTATAGTTCCAAGGAAAAACATACTAAACAGAGATAATTGTATTGCGCTCAAACGAATGTCGACCACTGTATCTAACTTCTCGTGTAATTCCTCAACTTCTACAAATATTGTCTTACCCCATTAACCTATTAATGACGAATGTGTACGAATATGTAGAGTCGCTGCACTCTTCTTATTTACAACAAGACAAAAAAATTCGAATGATTCGGTGCAAACACATGATGAATTTTTGGCGTTCGTCATTAATGGGTTAATGACGATGACGCCATATGGCATCAAAGTAAACAAAGCTAACGGGATCACACAAAAAGTAAAAGGTTAAAATATAGTTCTACGTTTTTTCTTATTTTATTAAGCAGTGGCTTAAGAGTTTTATAAAACTTATTGCTGCATCCATGCAGAAGTTTGTTTTTTTGCAATATTCTTCTTAAAACCTGAGATGCTCCCAACAAAACTGAAAGTTCGCATATGGTCCAGAGATCTGCAAACGAAAACTTAAAAATAAGTAGTAATCGAGTACTAATCGTTCAGAAGTCAGTTATTCAAATCAGAGATTTGCAATGAATCACATTTTTGAATCATGAGCCACTTACACAAAAATGAGTATGAATAAGTATAAGTAATTTCCAAAGTAGTATTCATATGTGATTGATTCGAAAAAAGTAAATCACACTTTTGAATCATGAGTCACTTACACAAAAATGAGTATGCATAAGTATAAGAAGTTTCCAAATTAGTACTCATATGTGATTGATTCAAAACAAAATTAATCACATTTTTGAATCATAGCATCTTACACAAAAATGAGTATAAGAAGTTTCCAGAGTAGTACTTATAAAAATTGTGAGTCAAATGAGTATAGAATGAATTAAATATTTATTAAGGGTTGCTACCTACTAATATGTGTTTTTAAGAATTTTAAACATAGTTTAACAGTGCTAGGGGTCGCTGATTTTGAATCTAAAACAGAATTTAAAAATTCAAAATTGTTAATAGGGTTTCCGGCTTATTTGTTTTTATTTTTACGAATTCGGTGCTGGCGCGAACACTAGGTAGAAATGGGTCGCCGAATCATCCGAATCCGTTGTCAGAATTTCAAATTTATGTAATTTTTTATAATAGGGTTGCCACCTAATAGTATGTAGTTTTAAGAATTTCAAACATCATTTAACATAGTTAGGGGGGGGGGGGGTCGCTGATTTCGAATCTGAAGTCAGAATTTAATAATTCAAAATGGTTAATAGGGTTTCCACCTTAATTTTTTTATTTTTACGAATTCGATACAGGCACGAACACTAGGTAAAAATTTGTCGCTGAATCCGAATCCGTTGTCAGAATTTTAAAATGATGCAATTTTTTAACAATAGGGTTGCCACCCAAGACTATGTATTTTTTAGAATTTGAAACATCATTTAACATAGTTAGAGGGTCGCAGATTTTGAATCTGAAGTCAGAATTTTAAAATTCAATATGGTTAATAGGTTTGCCACCTTATTATTTTATTTTTACGAATTCGGTGCTGGCGCGAGCACTATGTAGAAATGGGTAGCTGAGTCCAAATTCGTTGTTAGAGTTTTAAAATTATGCAATTTCTCTATAATAGGGTTGCCACCTAATAATATGTAGTTTTTAGAATTTTAAACATCATTTAACAGTGTTAGGGGTCGCTGATTTCGAAACTAAAGTCAGAATTTTAAAACTCCATATGGTTAATAAGGTTGCCTCCTAAATGTTTTTATTTTTACGAATTCGATACTGGCACGAATACTAGGTAAAAATGGGTCACTGAATCCGAACCTGTTGTCAGAATTTAAAAATAACAAAAATTCGAAAAAATACAAAAAATTTTAGGTGGCAGCCCCATTAACCATATTGAATTTTAAAATTCTGACTTCGGAATCGAAATCAGCGGCCCCTAAAACTCCGTTAAATTATGTTTAAAATTCCTAAAAAAAACATATTATTAGATGGAAACTCTTAATATTTAATTAATTCTACACTTATTTGATTTACTTTTTTCTGAATCAATCTAATATGAGTACTAATTTGGAAACTAGACGGAATAAACTGTTCGCTAAATTTGTATTGTGGTTAAGCAAAACTTGCGCTTGATTGTCAGCCACTTCAAAATTATGCTAAATTTTAGCCAAAACTAATCAAAATTTGCTCTTTCAATTTATAATAACTAAGAAAATATTTGCTTGAATTAAGTAGAAATTTGCTATTCCAATTTACTTGCTTGAATTGAGTAAAAATTTGCTTTTGCAGTTTTCAACTTAGCAAAATCAAATATTTACTTAATTCAAGCAAACATTTGCTTGAATTAATATTTTCTTGAATTAAGTAGAAATTTACTTTTCATATTATAATAACTTAGCAAATATTTGATTAATACAAGCAAATATTATTCAAGCAAATATTTGCTTAGTTGTTATAAATTGGAATAGCTAATATTTGCTTGAATTAAGTAAATATTTGCTTTTGAAGTTTATAATAACTAGGCAAATACTTGCTTGAATTTAATCAAAATTTTGCTAAGTTAAAAACTGCAAAAGCAAGTTTTTACTTATTTCAAGCAAGTATTTGATTAGTTATTATAAATTGAAATAGCAAATTTTAATTAGTTTGTGCTAAAATCTAGTATATTTTTGAAGTGAAATAATTATTAACAATAAATTAAATTGAAACATTACCACCGTCTGGAGATTTGAACCTCGCCCGCGTGAGTTGAAGTGCTTGGGCTTATCCATTCGACCATTAGGCAGTTGTTAACTAATCATCGCCTAATGTTCTTCATTAAGACTAAATGTGTGCTTGTGTGTTTAGAAGAAATTGGCTTGAATTGGGTAAAAATTTACTTTTTGAGTTTATAATAACTTAGCAAATATTTGCTTGAATTAAGTAGAAATTTGCCATTCCAATTTATAATAACTAAGCAAATATTTGCTTGAATTAAGCAGAAATTTGCTTTTACATTTTATAATAACTTAGCAAAATTTTTCTTGAATTTAATCAAAATTTTGCTTTTTCTTAAACACACTAGGAGTGAAATCAATTTCGCAATCTTTTTCTAAAATCACACCTTGATTTAGCAAAGTTTTGCTGATTTGCTTTTAAGCAAAACTTTTGCTTGATTTAAGCAAATTAAATTTTTCTCCGTAAATTCTCAGTAAATTTGTCCGTGTACTTATATTCATTCATACTAATTTTTGCAACTTTTCAATTTGCTGAAAAAGTATTGCTGTCGATAGTCAGATATTGCTTTCCTGCTGCGTAAAATTTAACTGTCAAAGCAACAGTTCACGAAGAGCTATCCTAGTCGATGTTCAGCTGCTGCTGTCTGCTGTGTAAAGTTCAATCATCGAAGCAGCAGTTCTCGATGAGCTTGTCGTAGTCGATGTTCGGCTGCTGCTGTCTGCTGCGAAAAATTTAACTGTCGAAGCAACAGTTCACAAGCTGTCGCAGTCGAATTGCTGTCGTAATAAATTTATAGAATATATTTTCAAGCAGTGCAAAGCAAACAAAATTTGTTCGTGGAAAACGCGGAATTTGTTTAAAAATATGACAGAAAAAGAAAACATTTGGGCAATTCACAGTTCATTGTAATGTTTTAATATACTAATATTTTAATGTACTAATTTTTGACAACTGTGAGCACAACTTAAGCGAAAAGTTTTAATTTGTAGTTTCAAAACAGCTGATTTTATTGAAAGTGGCTCAATAATGGGGGAGAAACAAAAGATTTTTGATGGATTGTGTCTGCAGAGATCAGCGAATATTTTGTTTAATGATTCGAGTAAGTATTTGGTCTTAACGTTATCTATTTGAATTTATAGCTATGTTTTGTTTTTTAAAGGCAGTGACGATGAAAACCAAATAATGGAGTTCGGAGTGATGTTTTTGATTACTCTGGCAAGTCGCTGAACATAACTGCCATAGTTAATTTGAAATCCAAATTTTTGTTTTGGTCTTCAGTGGAAGAACGTAAGGCAAATGCTGATGCAACTATGTTTAAACTTCCAGGATGTGTAGCGTATCTGGATGGGACCCAAATAAAAATGGCGGAGGCTCCAGCTCAAAACCATGAATTCTTTTTTCCCCGTGAAAAAACAATACGCTATAAAAGTACAAATCGATTGTGATTACAAACTGAGAATTAGACAGGCAACAATAGGACACCATGGAAGCGTACATGATGCCAAATTGTTCTCAGAGTCTTCTCTAGGAATTGCACCGCAAAATTTTTTGTCTGAGAACGAGTTTATTGCTGCAGACTCAGCATATCCGCTATCACAGCACATAATCACACCGTTTTGTCAAAACAGTAAGGAGCTTTCCAGGGAAATTTGGGGTAGATTTAATGAATACTTTTCAAAACATCGTGTTCGCGTTGAAAATTGCATAGGAAAATTGAAGGAAACTTTTTGTAGCCTGAAAGAAATCAGATTTCGTTTCAGGAATCAGGAAATGTGAACTTTCATATTGAACCAGAATATCCGCCTCACATGCAATCAGTGCCTGAACGTCGGACTGCGTTAGCAACGTACATTTTTAATAATCAGGAAAGCATTTAACATTTTAATCATTTATTCACTTTTTAAAAGTAATAACAAAAATGTAAACATTTCAAAAATAATATTTGGGTATATTAGACCCACATGAAGTATTTTTTTAAGAAAACACAGTATGCTGTATTTCATAACTAAATAAATAAAACGTATAAGGCACTTTTCTGTAGTTTAACTTAAAACAAAATATTTGGAAAGGAAATATAAAAATTAGTCTGCATTTTATGAATCACACTGTGTCCATCAGTGCAAGAATCTTCAAAAAGGTTTTTGTGTTTTGTTCAATTTGTACGTTTAAGTTTTTCCATTTCTATCTATTTCTTCAATTCCAGCTTCTTCATAGCAATCCTTTCTTCCATTTGAATTTCTTGAATGTGAACTTCAATTACCTTTTCCTTCAGCTGTACCTCCTTGCTTCGATTTTGCTTTTCAAACAAAAATTTTTCCTTTTGCAGCTCCAATTCTTGCTCTCTCAACTGGAACTCCATAGAAAAATTTGTTTTCTTCATTGCAATTACTTCCGTTTGATCTTGCATGATATCTGACAGTGCTGTGCGCGAATAGATGCCTTTACGGGACTTGGGTGCACGAGAAATGCCTGCAGATTCACGTGTGCCTGAACATTGTGGAATTACTTTAGCGCTAGTCTCTGAAACCTGAACATCTATTTCGCCAAAAATATTCTCAAGTTCAATCTCAGGTTCAAGTTCAAGGAATTCAACTTCTTCGAAACTTCCGGTTGTATCCTCAATCTTCAAGCTCATAAAAAAGGGGACATTTCTAAAGGATGACATCTGAAAGTACAAATTTCCATAAATTAATCATGTGTTCAAAACATTATAAACTTCTGTGCTGCCTTCAATAGTTTCCCCTTCATTTAAAGCTCCGGCACCTGTTGTATCTTGCCAGACTTTCACTTTTTTGTAGGATTCTCGCAGGTTACGCACTTTGGAGCGTATAAAACACCAGTCGGACTCTATGCCATTTTCGTCCATGAAACGCCTGTAAAACCTCTGCGCAGTTGGCTTTTCCAAAAATACATTTTCTCCTCGACTTTTGTCCACTTTTGGTAAGGGGCTTTGGTTTGACGCTTGCGTTTCTATATAAAACACAGCAAAATCATTTTAATTTCTATTCAGTATAAAATAGGTTAAGCGGAAAGAACTTACAATTGCTGGATCCATATTTATTAATTGCGCTGAAATCATGCAGCTCAGATGTTTTGGATTCTATTAAAAGTTAAACAATTCAATTTAATATTCAGTTTTATTGAAAACTTCATCAAAATTACTTACCAGCAAACTTTTTTCTGATTCACGTAAAACAGCTGTTTACGAAATAATACATTAACACTTTACAAAAGCATGCCTTAGGGCATGTTCAAAAGTGGCAACATTTAACACGCTGGTTTAACTTGTGTTTACATGCAAAACAAAAACAAAAAATTAACAGGCAAAATAGCTCATTTCAGAATTAGCACATTAAACCCTAATTGGCATGAACTGTGAATTGTTCAATTTTAAAGAATTTCGAAAACAGTGAAAATATTACTGTTGAATTTTACACATCTGACAGCAGCAGCCGAACATAGACTATGATAGCTCTTCGTGAACTACTGCCTCGACTATTGAATTTTACACAGCAGACAGCAGCAGCCGAATATCGACTGCGATAGCTCTTCGTGAACTACTTCTTTGACTGTGGAATTTTACCAAGCAGACAGAAGCAGTGCTTTATGCTGTTGCTGTAGCTGCCGATCGCTTTTACTGTTACTTCCCAGCCACAGCACAGTTTTTGGTGCTGTTGCTATTAACTGAGGAGCAATTTAAACACTGAATTTTTGTGTAAGTAGGTCATGATTCAAAAATGTAATTCACTTTGTTTTAAATCAATCACATATGAATACTATTTTGAATACTACTTATGCTTATTCATAATCATTTTTGTGTAAGTGGCTCATTATTAAAAAATGTGATTAACTTTTTTTTTAAATCAATCACATATGAATACTACTTTGAAAACTACTTATACTTATTCATATTCATTTTTGAGTAAGTGGCTCATTGATTCAAAAATGTGATTCGTTGCAGATTGTTGTCATTAGACTATTAAAAAGCAATTCTACTTTTTTGAAGCTTTTATATCCTTCCAGGATGAAAAATTTTCCAATGCACCTACGATTTCACTTAAGTTAATTTGAAATCTTAATACAGATTTGTGTCTTTCCACCCACCTGGTTTCACAAATGCTTTTTAGCTTCTAGTTGTTGGAAAAGTATTCTATTATGCTACTTCGCTTTAAGGATGAGTTAAAAAATTGCACAACTGCTTTCACAACTGCTGCCACAGCATTTTGAATTGATTTATAATTCGAACTTTTTGAAATAAATAAATTTAGAGCCTGGTTATAACACGGACCATATGTGACGTTCTTTACAGTTCCTTAAAAAATTGCAGTAGTAAAAACAAGGTTGTGCCAAAGTGCTTTTCCGTAGAAATCCTTTGCAGAGACATTGGGATATAACGAAATATTCGAATTGAGAATTATAAAAATACAGTAAAAATGTATACAAAAATGGTATTAAGCTGTAGACACAATTATTGTCATCTGATAAATTATTATAAATAGTTCTTGGGGAGGAGAGGTAATTACATCCTTTACCCCCGATGATATTACATCTATAATAGATGTTTGCCATTTCAATTATTATCATTTCATTAATAAAATTCTATAATAATAATGGAAAACATTTACAAAAATAATTCAAAATGAATGTTAATTTTAATAAAATAAAGCAAAATTAAATGTAATAAGATTTACTGGTGTGAATATTGTTTTTTTTTTTTAATTAACTTTATGTTATTTTAAATTTTGGAGAGACTTCGCTTCGCTCGTGTGTTCAACGACTCAACTGTTTCGTATGTGCAAAAGAGCCGTTATTTTAAGGAGAATCCTTTTTGGTGATTTGAAGTAGGAGATTTGGAGGTTTGAAGAAAATCCATCCAGTAGTTTTTACTTGATGCGCGTTTAGACAAACAGACAGACAAATATTTTAAAAATTGTATAAAATGTACACATATATTTTTTTTACAATTTTTTTGTATGTTTAGATTTTTAAAAAATTTCCATTACCACAAATGCTACCACAAAGAAACATTTTTGATGGTAAATGTCCTTGTTACACACTCTGAAAATAAAATGGAAAAAGAAAACTCTCACCAAATCCAGAACATTAAAATAATATAACCACCGACCATTCTTGTCAGCGGCATCTCAATGCACACACGATAAAATATCCACTTAAATTTCTTAACACTTAACACCATTCGCCGCCGACTCTTTGACTAAACTTTGTTGCACATGTTACACTTGTCACAGCCTTAAATTAATGACAACACCAACAACAACAATAAAAAATATTTAGTCGCCAAAGCATTGTGGCAACCCTAAATTGCCGCTGCACTTTTGTGAATGATGAATGCTGCGACCCATATTTTTGTTAATTTTTTATTTTCGCCTATTAAATGGTAGGCAGACAGAGGCGTTGCGCGTGTTGCCGAGTCGACCGTGTTGTCTCGAATTCGTTTATAAAAATCGGCTCAAATGTAACCGAGTGTTGTGGAATTTTTTTTATTTTGCACAAATGTCGGCAGAAGTGTCAGAGGTGAAAAGTTTTGTTCATGTCATGTTCATGTTTATGCTGGCTCTTACAATTAATGCTTTGACTATGAGTTCGAAGAGTTTTTATGCCTTTTGAGTTTTGCATTTTGATTTCTTCTATAGATTAATTTTTAACTTATGTTTAACTACGACAAGCAAATAAAAAAAGCTTCAAATCTTGTTGAAAAAACTATAACAAGGAATGGAGTCAAAATTTTACGCCCTGAACAAGGATATTATTTCAATTTTTTTAAATTGTTAAAAAGACTCTCTTGGATTTTTGAATTTGAAAATGCCACTCCCCTGGTTCTATTAAAACTTTTATTTACGAAATAGAAAATAATCAGTTTTGAAACAATGGAAACGATTTGATCATCATAATTAAATTTATGTATAAATTGCTTTAATTAATAAAATTAAAATGTTTCTCTTAGATAATATCATAAAATAATAAGTTTTTAATAAGTTTTAAGTTTTTGGTCACGGTAGTTTTTCCTGTGGAAAGGCCCATATGAAGAGTTCCACGATACTTCTTCCAATTTTTTTGGTGATGCTCTCTGATCGGGCTGAAATTTTCGGTATTTGTTAACCTCTTTGGGAACGGCTAAGTACCATATTGCTTTTTTCCAAACTAGGGCGTGGCAAACATCAGCACTAATAAAAATAGTGTAATTTTCTAGGAAGCATAACTTTTGACATACTAAACCTAAACTAAATAATAAATTTTTATTATTGTAATCATTTCTGAAAGCATATAACCTGAATTTTATAAAAATTAGAAGAAAAAAATTTTTCTTAACTCTTTTTTTTAAAAAAAAAAACAAACAAATTTAATAATTTAGTTTTGGACAAAATGGATTCTCCTAATATTTTTATTTTTTTTTTTAAAATATGCTTTAAATTTTTTCTATAACACTTCAAAGTATGTTAAAAGGATCGCAACTAGTTCCGGATTTATGGAACTTCAAACGAATGCACTCCAGTCACGCGCCATATAAACAATTATTGTTTTGCCACGCAGCACCTTGTTGCTTGTCATTATGCTTGTCGTTTCATTCGATTGGGGTAATCTGCAGATACAGGGCGTACTGCAGAAGTTTTTTAACCATATTGTGAAGTGAATTGATCATTTTATCTGAAGAATTTTGCCTCCAATTATGGTACCAAAAAAATAAATTTCCGCAGCATTTATGCCAACCCTTTGCAAAAGAAAAAGCATAACTTTAAAAAAAATTGAGAACCATTACTGCAGAACAGCGAGATATGTGTCCTAGACTGTTGAAAAATTTCTAAAATATGCTGTGCATGTAGAAAGCAGCTCAAGAAATTACAATTGCAGTCTAATGCAAGCAACGACGATATTGCGGAAAATATCCCTGATAATGCAATACAGAATCGCTATTTTCCTTAGGAGACGAAAGAATGGAGTGCTCGGACAAAGAACACATGGCGGGTCTAGAAGTTTTAAAACAAATTATAGAAAAATATAAAAATAAATCTACATCCACTGCAGATAAATGTCTTTACTGACTCTTGTACCTGCCTCGTGGAGTCGACGGAAAATAATGCAGGAGTTTGGTGGAAGCGACAGCGAAGTTCGAAAATCTAAGGAACTAGTTAATAAACGTGGAATATTGACTTCACCGGAAGCTATACGACGACAAAGACTGCAACTAGAAATTATTAACTTAGTAAAAAGCTTTTATGAGGATGATCAGAGTAGCCGTCTAATGCCAGGCAAAAATGATTATGTCTCTGTGAAAAACGCAGATAGTATTCGTGAGCAATTAAAAAAAGGCTTATTTTGTGGAATCTTACAGAGTTGTATGTACAATTTAAAGATAAACACCCAAGTTTTAAGATAGGTTTATCGAAATTTGCGGAATTAAGACCACCAGGAATTGCGTTTTAGCTGGAGCAAGTGGTACACACTGCGTCTGTGTCTGTTTTTATCACGAAAACGTTAAACTAATGCGATTGATTAAATTAGATGCGATTGACATTAAAAATTTAACAAAAACCGCTGACAAACGACTTCTGGATTACCATGATTTTTTTAAAGAAATTCTTTGCAGTGATCCATTAAATGAATGTTACCTTAATTTAATGAATACGAGTCTTGCCCTAAGATTGATATATTTAAGCAATACCTTACTGGAATCTTACTAACAAAAAATGTTGATGCAGTGACTTATCAAGTTTGGAAGCAAACAGACAGAGGTACCTTAAAGACAGAAATGGCTACCATTGATGATTTCGTAGAAGATCTTTGCACTAAACTTAAAAACCTTAACTCGCATGCGTTTTATGCTAAAAAATAAGGGGAATTTTTTAATAATATCAAATCGGCTTTGGTAAAAGGAGAAACTTTATCATGCTAGGTTTTGCGGAAAATTACACCTTTGTCATTCAAAATGCTGCACAGTGTTTCCACTGAAATAACAACCAGGCTACCATATTTACAGTTGTTATATATAACAACGAAAACAATAAACTAAAACATAAAAGCATAGCAATTATTTCCGATTCTTTGAACCATGATACCGCAACGGTATATCTGTTCCAAAAACTTATAATACAATACTTAAAAAGTAGTTTTGAATTGATTACTAAGATCTATTATTTTACTGATGGAGCCTCCCAGCATTTCAAAAATAAGTATTTTTTTTCTAACCTTTTACTCCACACAAAAGATTTTGGAATGCCAGCCGAATCTCATTTCCATGCAACTGCACACGGAAAAGGTCCTGGTGACGGCATCGGCGGGAATTTAAAAAGACTTGCTAGAAAAGCTACACTAAAAATGCGTGAATCCTCTTACCTACAATTATTTCTTTCGCTCTCTTGTAAAAACTCTCATCTAAAATTATTTCTTCCAATCTTGTCTGCGCTTATAAAAAAAAGCTAGAAATGCGTGAAGTCTCCCAAGTAAGTTTTGAAAGTGGCAACAACAACAACTCTGTATAGAGTCAATAACTCAGCAGAAGGCGCTACTCTTTCCTACTTCAGTAGGCTTGAGTAATTAAGCTGTGACCAATCTACTGTTTAAGTTGTATATAATTTGACAATTGTTCGAATAAACTCTTTGAAATTATATGACGTTAAAGCAGAGGTGTTTATTTAAGGACAAGCGTAAAATACCGCAGCTGGAGCGTTTTTAGGACTATCACGCTAAAATAGCGTGAAAAGTAGAAAATATACATATTTTAGAATTCACTGAGCGAAAACACGGTGAAATAGCGTAAAAAGTAGAGAATATATATATATTTTAAGGCTCTCTGAGCGAAAACACGCGAAAAGTAGAGAGATATACATTTTTTAAGACTCTCTGAGCAAAATCACGGTCAAATAGCGTGCATAGTAGAGTAAATATATATATTTTGGAAAAAGACGCTGATTTTCAGACAAAATTGAAAAAACTCGCTGCATAGCGTGGTTTTTTTACAAAATCGCCAATAAATGTCGTTAAATTTCACAACATTTATTGTAGAGATTTTTCAATCAGTTTTTGGAGTGTAGTTTGCAGAGATCAGCGAAGAATGCTATTTTAACTGCGCATGATTTATTTAAATAGGCCCAAATTGAAATGAAGGAAACTACAATTTTTTTCAGTTCGAAAGAAGGATATGCTGACATAAAAAGAACATTAGGAAAGCGATTCAACGAGGCTTGCACCACTCCATGTACACTTAAATATCATGGCTTCATACCAAATGAGTTCGATCAAATGGTATTAAAAAGTACTCACTTGCAAGCAGATTTGATTTGTTTCCTATTAAACGTTTCAAAGATTCGACAAAGAAAAAGTAATTTGCTACGCAACCTACAGAAAAGACCAAACTTAAAAACAAATTATTATAAAAATATGTCTTCAAAAACGATGATGGTCAGAATGTTTCTGTCAATGGTGAATGGTATAGGAACATGATTCGAAGTTTTGTCGTACCTCAATTAGCTGGCATTAATCTTGCTGATATGTGGTTCCAACAGGACGGAGCCACATGCCACACAGCGGGCGCTACAATTAATTTACTCAAGGAAACTTTTCACGAAAAAATAATTTCACAAAATGGCCCAATTAATTGGCCCCCAAGATCGTGTGATTTAACCCCATTGGACTATTTTCCTTGGGGCTATGTAAAGTCATTTGTCTACGTCAATAAACCACAAATAATTGAACACCTGGAAATCAACATTATCGGCAATATGGAAGAGTTATCGGCGAGATACGGCCGCAAATGCTGCGAAAAAATTGTGAAAATTGGTGTTCCAGATTGAGCCTTGTACGCACCAGCCGTGGCGGCCACATGACCGAAGTCATATTTAAACATTAATGTCATAAAATTATGCTATCTAATATAGCCCGTGTTATTGATATTAAAAATATATAACTATGTTTTATTATGATTCATACTTGAACCACTCTATAAAAAGCATCCTTTATATAAAATCAAGTATTATTTAAGCTATCAAACATTTACAATTTGTATTTAAATCATATAAAATCAACATAATAAATAACAAGATCATTTAGAAAAAACTTTAATTTTTATTTATTTATTTTGAAAATAATATAATTTTTATTATTTTTATTGTGCCTTCAAAGAAATTATTTTCCAATGTGCCACAGTGCGATTTAGTTTTGTACAGTGGTTAAGCTGATCAAGCGGCGTAAACCCTTTCGTTTGAAATCTCAGCGCCAACTGAATAAAAGAACTTCGTGCTTGTGATCAAGTCGGTGTACTCGAGTACGTGAACTATGAAATGGAGACCACTGCTGCAGAAAGAAATTTTCAATTATTGCATATTTTTACCAAACTATGAGCAAAAGTATACATACGATTGTAGCGTGCCAGTCTACACTTGAGTGACCATATGCATTTTCTCAACCCATAAAACTACCCTTAAAATGTCCATAACTCAGAAGTGTACAAAATCGTACAACAAACGTTGTTCAGGATGTCCAAATACACAATAGATATATATTTTTTTATTAAAAAAAAGCATGCCTTTAAGAGTCAAATATACAGTCAAAAACACACATTATTGTGGAACTAATGAAGGTTATACTACTTTGATGACGTCACTTTGTATGGAAGGAAAGCGAATTTTTTATACAATCTACGCAGTACGCGTAACCGCGCGTATCCCCAAATATGTTTGATGTTGCAACATAATATCTTCGAAATCATCAAGCTTAACATTACCAGGAGATTGTGATTAAATTTTTCGTGAACTTTGGAAGCAAGACTCTATTAATTGTCTAAATCGAGGGCCATCGAAAATCATAACAATGTTAAATAAAATACTGTCTTTAAAACATTAATATTTTATATTTATGTGGGATTGATGCTCTTTAAATAACCCTAGATCCGTCACAGCATCAATCACATTAGTAACTGCAAAACTACCGCTTACCCAAATTTACAAGAATAAGAAAGTCATTTTAGTCAGAGAGTTAGTCTTGATCGGTCAATTAGAAGTCACGTAACGCGCAACGAAAGAAACGAAACGCAACTACACGAGATCTGCTTACTTTTTATTAATTCTTTTTATATTACATAATTGCTTAATTTTATGTTTTGATTTTTTTTTAACTTTCCTTCTAACTAAAAACAAAAGTAAAAAAAACCCAATCGTTATCTAATGAATTAAAATAAATAGTTAAACATAATTAAACGGAATGCGTTTAATTTCATAAAGTTAAAAGATTATACTCCCCACATGGTGTCAGAAGTGATTTAAACCCAAATCGCAACCGTATAACATTCAATTAAAGTGTTTAGTAACGAAACTGCATAGTAACAAAAAAGTGCAAATTAATTTTTGTTTGTGGCTCGGCGAAAAACAAATAAGAATTACACGTTTGTTAAATATTACATAGCAACAATTAAACGTATTAAAAAAGCCGCTACATCGAGGCTACAAGTTAAAGGCAGAGAGTGAACCAAAAAAAAAAAATAGCTAAACGATAAGTATATATTTTTTTTGTTCCTGGTATTGCACAAAATGTTTCGAGCAAATGAATCTTGAAAGTTTGTCAACGAGACAACTGCAGGCTTTATTAAAAATCGTGGTCTTTCATACAGCTATAAACTCAAAAAAGATTTAGTGGAAAGATTAAGACTAGCTTTCATGACAGATTTAGAAAAATCTTTAAAAGGCGTTGAAATTGAAGAAAACCTAGACAGTGAAGACGAAAAAGGTTCCGAAGATTGTGAAAGCGTAAGCGGGGAGGTTAGTAACGGAACCGAAAATTCTAAGTGTAAAGAAGTATTCAACTCAAATACGGTAAACGATAACAAAAACCTGTCTGAGACTGAAAACGACAGTGACCTTAAAAAAGTCAAAAACTTATTAAAAATGTCGCAAAACAATTTTGTATTTAAAGACGTAGAAGACTCATTGGAAAATTTCAATGGTGAAAGTGCAAAAGATATTAGCGATTGGCTCAAAGAGTTTGAGGACATACCATTGGTTTGCGGGTGGAATGATATCCAATGTTATTTATATGCGAGAAAATTGCTAAAAGGTGCCGCAAAATTAGCCGTCGAATCTGAGAAAAATATTCATAATTGGAAATATTTGAAATCTTATTTAGAAATCGAATTCGGTACAACTACTTCTAGTTTAGTAATTCATCGCCAGTTAGAGTCGCGCCGCAAAAATTTCAATGAATCGTATTTGGAATACATGTTCCAAATGAAACTTATAGCAAATAGAGGTAATGTCGACAACGAATCATTACTCTCATATATAGTGTCCGGTATAAACGATAGTGTTGAAAATAAAACAATTTTATATGAGGCAAAAACTTTCGAGGACTTGAAATACAAATTTAAAGTATATGAAGAAATGAAACGTCAAAAATATAAATTCAAACATGATGACCGAATGCAAAAATTAAGCTCTACGTCACAATTGTTTAAAAATCAAAGTTGCACTCAAAAAGCAATTGCTCCACCGCATGATATCCAAACTCAAAAGCGTTGTGTTACTTGTGGGGCAAAGGGACATGCTTCATTTAATTGCCCTCATAAAGCAAAAGGTCCGCGATGCTTTAATTGTAATGATTTTGGCCATTTGTCAAGAAATTGTTTGGCGAAAAATTCAATTTCTAATCCGTCGAGGGTAAATAGAGTATCTTCTCCAATCGTACATATAAACATAAAAATAGATGATACTTATTTTGACTCATTATTTGATACAGGAAGCCAATTATCCCTGATGAAAAACTCAGTGTTTTTAAAACTGAACAAGCAATTTGAAAGAGTCGGTATTTTGCTATCAGGTATTGGGCAAACAGTGTATACATCAATCGGCGGGTTCAAAATTACTGTTTCTATTGACGAAATACCTTACGAACTAACTTTTGATGTTGTTAATGATGAGTGGATGTCCGAAGACATCATAATCGGTACGGAAATTTTAAGATACGCTAATATCAAAATAGAAAACGGAAACGTGAACTTTCGACACAAAGAAAATAGTGAGTGTTACGACAAAAATAGAAACATAAACGAAAATGACATAAATAAAATCGATACGGAAAAACTAATCGCAGAAAGTGAAAACTGTTTTAACATAGATACGGTAAATAACACTAAAATAAATGAAGCTATTGCTACATATATTGACTCATATAATCCGCGAAAACCAAAAAATTCGTGTGTTTCAATGCAGATCGTACTGGAAGACGAAAAGCCAGTATTTCATCATCCCAGAAGGCTAGCACCAAAAGAAAAAGAGATTGTATCCAACCAAATATCAGAGTGGCTTAACGAAGGTATAATTATACCAAGTGATTCTAATTTCTCTAGTCCGATTGTTCTCGCAAAGAAAAAAGACGGTAGTTATAGACTCTGCATTGATTATAGAAAATTGAATGCAAAAATTGTCAAAGACCGATATCCGTTACCAATAATCGAAGACATTCTGGAAAACCTTTATAACGCACAATTTTTTACGACTTTAGATCTTAAAAATGGTTTTTTTCATGTTGATATTCATCCTGAAAGCCGCAAATATACATCGTTTGTAACGCCAGATGCCCAATATGAGTTCTGCAAGGTGCCATTTGGTCTCTGCAATTCACCCTCCGTATTCCAAAGATTCATAAACACCGTTTTCAAAGATCTCGTGCGCCAAAAACTATTGTTTATTTATATGGATGATCTAATAATTCCGTCAAAAAATGAAGACGAAAATTTTAAAACTTTAAATTTAGTGTTAAACGTAGCAGAAATGAATGGACTGATAATTAAATGGGAAAAATGCAGATTTGTTTCGAGAACTATTGAATTCCTTGGACACATAATAGAAAATGGCTCAATAAGACCCTCAGTTGAAAAAACAAAAGCAGTTTTAAATTTTCCTGAACCAAAAACTTTAAAAAACCTTCAGAGTTTCTTAGGATTAACTGGTTTTTTCAGAAAGTTTATACCGAACTATGCTAGAATTGCTAAGCCATTATCTGACATGCTAAGAAAAACTTCCGCCAATTTTATATTCGATTATGAACAAAGAAACGCGTATCAGGAATTAAAAGGACTTCTGTGCA
The DNA here is from genome assembly GCA_963920525.1 of Dichetophora obliterata. Lineage (NCBI taxonomy): Eukaryota > Metazoa > Arthropoda > Insecta > Diptera > Sciomyzidae > Dichetophora > Dichetophora obliterata. The sequence goes on along the minus strand of OY986435.1, from coordinate 45,824,191 downwards.
AGGAACCAGTCCTTAAACTTTTTGACCCGGAATTAGACACAGAGCTGCATACAGACGCAAGCAAAATCGGTCTTGCTGCTGTTTTACTTCAACGTCACGACAAATCATTGCATCCCGTATTTTATCTAAGTTTCAAGACTACGCCTGTAGAAGAAAATTATAGCAGCTATAAATTGGAGGTTTTAGCTATAATACGCTCAGTAAAAAAACTAAGAGTTTATTTGCTAGGTATCGGCTTTACAATTTATACAGACTGTAAAGCGTTTCAACTAACGATGCAGAAGAAGGAGTTGTGCACCAGAGTAGCGAGATGGGCTTTATTTTTAGAGGAGTACAATTGCACAGTCCATCATAGACCAGGAAAATATATGCAACATGTTGACGCACTGAGTCGAGTCTTGACTATTACAGCAGTTGAAACGGGAGTAATATACAGAATTAAAAAAGCCCAAGGTAAAGATGAGTCATGTCAACTGATTTTAAAAATTCTGCAGGGTGAACAGTACGAAGATTATGTTAATCGTAACGGAGTTCTATATCGATTTGTCGAAGGAGCATATCTTCTAGTCGTCCCAAAGACTATGCAAAAAGAAATAATTCGGAACCAACATGAAATTGGACATATCAGCTCACAAAAAGTTACAACTCTAATAAAGCAGCATTACTATTTTGCTAATATTCGAAACAAGGTTGACGAAGTCATATCAAATTGCGTAGCTTGCATCCTAGCAGAAAAGAAGAAAGGCAAGCAGGAAGGCTATCTAAATCCTATTGATAAAGTAGATATACCGCTTCATACTTACCATATGGATCACCTCGGTCCAATGGCATCCACCGCTAAAAACTACAAACATCTATTTGTAGTAATGGACGCTATTACAAAATTTGTTTGGATCTACCCCGTAAAGTCGACGACAACAGATGAGGTTTTACAGAAACTGAAATTACAAGAAAACGTTTTTGGCAGTCCACACAGAATTATTACGGACAAGGGAACTGCATTCACATCTACGGATTTTAAAGAATTTTGTCAACTCAGATATATCGAGCTTGTGCAAACAACAACAGGAGTGCCACGTGGCAACGGCCAAGTAGAGAGAATGAACAGCATTATCAAATCAGTACTCACAAAAATGTCAATCGAAAATCCTTTGAAATGGTATCAGCATGTTCCGAGACTCCAAATATCAATCAACTCTACGGTATCAAGGGCAACAAACAGAACGCCATTTCAAATGCTCATAGGTACTTTAATGAAAACAGAACGAGATGTTGAGATACTTCAAATACTAGAAGAAGAAATTAGATGTGAATTCGCGGAAAAGAGATTGGAACTTCGAAAGGAAGCAAAGCAAAAAATTGCCCAAATTCAGTCTGAAAATAAAAAAACGTTTAATAGAAATCGAAAAGCACCACAAAAGTATGCAGTTAAGGATCTAGTCGCAGTTCAACGCACACAATTTGGACCAGGTCTCAAAATGCACCCAAAATTTCTTGGTCCGTACGAAGTCACTAAAATCAAACGCAATGACCGTTATGATGTTCAAAAAGTGGGAAATCATGAAGGACCCAACAAAACATCTTCATCAGCTGATCAAATGAAGCGATGGTTACAAGAAGGCGATGAAAGTGATTTTGAAGCAGAAACATCTGAAGACGAAACACCTCAGGATGGCCGGATGTGGGATTGATGCTCTTTAAATAACCCTAGATCCGTCACAGCATCAATCACATTAGTAACTGCAAAACTACCGCTTACCCAAATTTACAAGAATAAGAAAGTCATTTTAGTCAGAGAGTTAGTCTTGATCGGTCAATTAGAAGTCACGTAACGCGCAACGAAAGAAACGAAAGAAACACGCAACGAAAGAAACGAAACGCAACTACACGAGATCTGCTTACTTTTTATTAATTCTTTTTATATTACATAATTGCTTAATTTTATGTTTTGATTTTTTTTTAACTTTCCTTCTAACTAAAAACAAAAGTAAAAAAAACCCAATCGTTATCTAATGAATTAAAATAAATAGTTAAACATAATTAAACGGAATGCGTTTAATTTCATAAAGTTAAAAGATTATACCCCCCACATTTATTTATTTAGAAATAAGCTGGAGCCTCCATGTTCAGAAAAGTTATTTGACCTTAAGTTATTGTGGTTGTTTTTTCAACTATTGAATATTCCTGTACTATAGTTTTTGGATGTTCTTAACCCATTGCTGCCTGAACGTAGTTCCCGCAGGCCGATTTTATCCAAATTAACATATGTTAGCAATTGATACCTAGAATAGAAATAAAATAAAATTGAAGTCTCTACCTGTCCGAACACCTCAGATAATAATGGGAAAAAATGTTACCCCCTTCAGTTAAATCATTCATAATACACAGGTGAAACTCAGTTTGATACCAAAATTTAACGAATTGAAATCCTACTCATTCTCTCTTACTTCACAAAATTTCAAACAAAAGAGCATTTGCCCAGCTAGCACAAAAAGGTTGTAAAAGTGTCGCAAAAGAGTCGCTAATACAGATATAAATCGTAATTTTAACGTAATTACAACTGAAAAAGCAGATATTTTACTCTTATTTTGTAACAACTTAGGTTGCAGTTAGGCGAAAAATGTGTTTTAATAATGTTATAAATGTGTTGTTGGTACAAACTTAAGTTGCACGCCAAAAGATGAAAAATAATTGAAACATCCAAAAAAAGTTTTTATTGTGTTATTCTTACGTTACAATTCAGGTAAAATAACGTGAATGTAACAAATATTTTATTTTATTGCAGCTATTTTTTGTTAAAATGACAGATTTTTTAACAAGAAAGCAATACTGATGACATAAATATTCCTGATTGAAAAAAAAAGAAGTTCTTAAAAAGTTTTACAATGTTTTGCATACAAAATTCCTTAATATAATTTTCAATATACAAAGATTAATATACTAAAATTTTACAAAAAAGGCCATTTTGCCGATGAACGTTTGTGTTTTAGCTCTACAAAACTCACGCGCCACCCAAAAAAATTAACAGTTTTTAAAATAATTTGCAAATAAGAAATATTTCGAGTTTTTAATTTCCGCGTAATCATGTTTAATATATAGCTAAATATATTTTTTTAAGTTCCTAGTGTCCTATTGCAGTGAAAACTCTAAAAAAAATAATACTAAAGGAATTCGTATTTAAATTTATTCCAATAAAAATTCATAGTGTAGAAAAAAAAAATCAAATATGGCGAGTATAAAGTTTTTAGACAATTTTTAGACCTCAATACATAGTTTTTGCAACTAACTAAATATCAAAAGCTACAAATATTTTTTTTTTAAAATTGTTGCAACTGAATAATAAGCTTAATGCAGCATTAACTTACAACAATTTTATTCAAAACTTCTTGCAACTGAATTATAACTCCAAGACAACGTTCATGAAACTAATTACATTATATAAGTTGCAATGGTTTTTTTCTAAAGTTCTTGCAACAGAATAATAACCTAAATACATCGTTCTTATATCAAGCAAAATTTTATAAGTTACAATTATGTTTTTTAAACATGCATCAACTGAATAATAACCTTAATACAGCACAAGTTTGCAATGAGTATTTTCAATGTTCTTGCAACTTAATAAGAGTTATTTTTCCTAACTATATTTTTTGAGTTACAGTAATGTTTTCTAAAGTTGTAGCAACTGAATAATAAACTCAATACAGCATAAGGTTGCAATGACTATTTCCAATGTTCATGCAACTGAATAAAAACTTCATTTCAACCTTCTTGCAACAAAACAAATTCTCATAATTTCACAATGATTCATTTTGTGAAAAAATAAAAAAAAAATGGATTACATGGTACTAGAATCCTACACAAAGAAATTGGTAAGCAACACAGAATTTTTTGGGAACAATAAAGTTTATATATTGCTTCTATCATTTTAGTGTGTTACAACAAAATTGGAAACATATGGTTGGATTGACTTTCCTATAACTTAATAAAAACATCTTTAAGCCGAAGTTTTGAACATTTTGTTGTTGAGACATTGATATAACTAATATAAACAGAAAGCAACTTAGTCGCATTTAGGTTGCTAACTCGTTACTGTATTTGTTACAATTACTATAAAAAAACATTTTTTATAGGTGTTGCAAAAATAAATGTTGAAATAATGTTAATTTAACGTAAAATTACTTATTTTTTCAAAACTTTATGAAACATTTATGCAACAAGTGCATTTATTCGTAATATAATTAACACCGTAGTTTAACTTATTTGCAACAAAACGAATGATTTCATACAAATTACTTATTTGAAGTTTTAATACAACCCATTTGTGACTAAATTTGTTTAAAAAAACTGGAATACCACCGAATTATAACTTATTTTTGTAACAAATCGAAATCTTTGCTATCTGGGTTGGTCTAGAACGTCAAAAGAACAAAAGCCTGTTTGAAAAACCGAGATAACGATGGGCCGAAATTTCACAAATTTCAGGTAAATAATTCATAATACACAAATGAGTGCTCCGATTGATACCGACATTTCACGAATTAAAGTCCCATTTATTATTTCGCCTTTAACAAAATTTCAAACAAAAAACTACCAGAATTTAGTCTAGAGCGCCAAAAGAAAAAAAATACCTATGATGGGGTAAAATTTACCACATCCGGCTGGAATGGGTTAAATGTTACTCAACTGTTTATGCATTAAAATATCCGTTTTACATACAGAGTATTGAACAAACTTTTAAAATATTCACCTTCGATTTGAATGAAGCTTCGAACTCAACGTGAAGCAGCAAAAATGTAAATAGAATCTAAAAATTAGCCAACTACATGCAATAACCACAAGTCTCATGCTCTATGACTATGATTAGGCTGGTGAATTACAGAGTAAAAAAAAAAGCAACTAAATAGATGCAAAAAATTAATACTATCTAATGAAAGACTAGGCGGCAAAAGCAATGGTGGTGCGCACAAAAATCGACATAAATTGTCGCACGAAGGCGCGCACGCATGTGTGCGGTCAGCCTATATGTATGCAATAAAAAAAGAAAAGGAAATAAGTGCTGGTCAGCAGTCAAAGAAAGTAATAAAAAAAAAAAAGAAAATACAACTATGAGAACATTTAGCAAGGATCTCACACCTAAAACGAAGGACTGCCTCGTTAAAAAAATCAACGACGACGACGGCGATGATGATGATGATGACGGTGGCGATGGTGACTACTACGAAAACAAAGTGAAATGAATGAATAGAGTTGTGAGGACGTTTATTTTTTATGTGGGCCACAAAAAAAGTGTTAAATTGAAGCATACTTCTAGGCGGGTTAAAATATATACACACACAAACTCACACACGCACACAGGCGTGTGCTAGCACCTACACATGCAGGACTATTGCCAGCTTACGAAAAAGTAACAACAACAACAACAACAACAACAACAACATCAGCCACATGCACTGTGATGTGAGCATAGTTAGTAGACCGCAAATTGTGGGCTGAGTAGGTGTGGCATGTAGCAGTAAATTTCATTTGGAAAAGTTCGCTGCAGCTTCTATTTTTTGTCCATTTTTTATTTATTTTTGATTTTGTTTCTCTTTTTTTTTTGTTTATGTCAGTTTTCAATTTTTACTGTGCGTGCGTTTATTCGCAACTCTAGCAGTTGCATAGGTCCTTTGCCAGGGATGCAAATGGTAACTTTCTGAAGCTCGATCAGGCTGGGTTGAGCAGGCTTCTGGGTTTTCGGTTTGGGGTGTGTGTCAGATCGGGTCACTCAGGCTGGGCTACTGTGGTGCTGAAGGGCGTTGCGAGACGAGCTCTTCTCTTGAGTTTTTCGTTTTCTAAGTGAAGAGGAGGAACTTGGAATTTACTCATGTTGTTTGTTTTGTTGTTGTTGTTGTTGTTTTGCATAAACATTTTACACAAAGCGAAATAGCAATGTTTGAGCACGCCTGACTCAAGGCGGCAGCAGCAATGAGATGGTCGGAGTGCCCTGTCCTGAATGAATTAATTAAAACTGATTTCAATTAAAAATGTTAACCACTGCCAAATACAGCTAAGAGTTGAAGTGAGTTGGTGCCACCAACGAAGTGTCGCACGCATATCAAAGCATGCTTATGGCCAAGATATCGCTTTATTGAAGGCGTCTCAATTACAAAATCTAACAGTTATTCGGCCAAGTTAACAACATATGGCAAACACCCAAGCAACTGACGCTCACTTAAGGTCATTTAATGTGGGAAACAAAGTAAGCATCTCGGCTATTTGCGAATAATAATGCCTATAATGACTACAACAAACACAGCAACAGTCACAGCAACAACAACAGCAAAACACAACACGTTGCCAGTTTTTGAACGCCGCACAGTGGTTGAGACCAAAACAAAAATTGTCAATAAATAGTATTCGAAGCCCAGTGCTACGAAAATTGTGTTTTATCTTTCAGCTACTTTTTCAGCTTTCTTTGTTTCGAGTTTAGTTATTTTATGTTACTTCATATGTTTGGTTATAAAAAGCAATAATCTTGTGATCACTTGAAAATACCTTTTTTTGTGGCATCTCTAACAAATGCAAACAATATTTTTGGAGTTAAGTTGACGTCAAATTGCATACCTACAACCTTGTTACTTTTGCAATGTGTTTTTGCTTGGGTGATAGCAAATTATCTAAAGTCACTCAGTTTGAAAAAAATTTGCAGCACCTATCAAAAATTTGTTTTTAAATTTTTACAGCGCTTTCAAAATATCAAATTTTTTTCTGTTTAAAACTTTTTGAGAATCGTAAAACAGGATATTTTCACAAATTTCGAAAAAGATAATTTTTCGTTCGACGCAGACAAGAATTGAAATCCAATGGAAGAAACTTCACATTTCTCAGCGTATTCTTTTAACTTTTGGGCAGAGAGTAACTAAGTAAATTGAAAGTTGCCTTAAACGAAAACTCTTTTTGTGGTCTTACTTACATTTTAACGGTGATCCGTTACAAAATCGCATCCGACCCTCTACGCCACTGGCAACTAGTAAATTAGTCAAAAGCAAAACCTACCCAATCAGACCACTTAGAAATAGTGATTGCATTAAGCTTACATACAATGCAAAAACCAAGCCTTTTCCAAGTTGCTTTGTAGAATTATTGCGTAAAAATCAAAAAGTAAGTGTTGTACAATAATACTTGGAAAGACTTGCTTTAAGTAAGTGTTTTCCAATCATACTTGCAAATTGTTAGCCAAGGTAATAATTTTGCAACTGTTCAAAGTTGCGATTGCTATTAAATGTTGGCCTCTGTAGTTTAGTGGAGAGTGCGCTAGACTATCAACCCAGGCGTCCCCGGTTCGAGTCCGGGATCGGTGGTGGTTCTTTTCACTTTCTTTGCTCTTTACTACATTTAAGAATTATGGAAACTAAACATAGAAATCCACAAGTTAATTGTAGGAAATATTGAATTTAAAGGACAAGAACCACAACTGAGGGCTTCAAAGCAACAAGGCAAGTTTTCTTAAAGGCAACAAGGCAAGTTTTCGAAACGGCGAATTTTTTTTTTTTTGTCAATTTAAGATGGCTGCGCATTGTTTGGTAAATCTATATATTATATTATCGATATAAAATGGAATGTGTGTTTGTTTATTTGTTTGTTTGTTTGTTTGTACCTTATAGGAGACCAAACCTCTTGACCGATCTTCCTGAAATTTTCACAGCATTTAACTGGGACTCTGGCATGATTAATATGGTACTTTTTTCGACCACGCCCACTTTTATGCCCACTTTTAAAATTATGTAATTGCTCCCATATAATTTTTAACAGATTTACTTCAAATTGTATACACATTATACTCCAGGCGAGGTAGAAATAAACATTTCTTACGCCACGCCCCCTTTCACGCCCCTTTTCACGCCAAATTTAAGTTGTAAACTTTTTGTTCTCTGTACAAATTTGTTCCTTCCAACGGATTATTTTTTATTTGGTAGTATATTGCTCTTAATACTGTTAACGTCGCCATATTACTATGAACCACGCCCACTTCACCGCCCCCTTTTTTCAGATACTTACTTATACCACTAACAATGTTTGCTATACAAAATACTTTTTTGTTATATGTATTTACCTAAAGTTTTATATACTTTTTATCTACAGGTAAGGTAGCCATAGATTTTTTTATTACCAAATCCCCCTTTTTCGTCCCATTTTACTTTAATTATAATTAATCTGATTTCAATCTATATATATAAAAATGAATGTCTGTCTGTCTGTTTATTTGTTTGTTTGTGCTTTATAGGAGGCCAAACCCTTTGACCGATCTTCCTGAAACTTTCACAGCATTTTACTATGACTCTAGAAAGAATAATAGGCTATATGAAGTTTCATTGGACAAAGGGGCGTGGCACCGCCCAAATAACCCAAAAATTTAAATCGCTGATGTTATTTGGTACATATGGTATTGGCATAATTAGGAATACGTACCAGGAGAAAAGTGGGTGGGACCACGCCCCTTTTTAGAAAAATTAAAAATCACAATATAGTCTTAACTACTGGACCGATCGTCATTAAATTTTTACAATAGGATATTCTTACGAAATAATAAATTCTTGACTATATAAAGTTGTGAGTGGACGAAGGGGCGTGGCCTCGCCCATATAACCCAAAATTTAAAATCGTCATATCTTGGGCTTTTTTTGACCAACGGCGGCAGTATTTGCTATATATGGTATTGGCATGAATAGAAATACTTATCAAAAGAAAAGTGGGCGGAGCACGCCCCTTTGTTTGCGATATATTGGAGGCTGGACCTGATAACCGATCTTAAATTTTCACAGCGTTCAGCTTTGACTCAGGAATACTTATTACATGATAATATTTTTCGACCATACACACTTCTGCACCTACTTTTTACTACGTTTATTAACGGCTTTACCACAAATTTGAAATACATATTAATTAAAATAGTGGGGTAGCCCCATTTTCTTTTTTCCACCACTGTCTTCAAAACAGCTGATTTTATAATACGTGTTAATTAAAATAGAGAGTGGGGTAACCCCATTCTCATTCTCCCACAACTGACTGCGAAACAGGTGATTGTGTAATTGCTGCTTTTTGATTGGTCTAAAAATAAAAAAAGGGAGCATGAAGCATATTACATGCGATTCAGTGCTGAATTCTAATTGGTTTACAACAAAAAAAAAGAGGCGAAGCATTGCAATAATTAAATTAGATAAATAAATTTTTGTAAATATATAAATACTTTTAATTTTATTTTATACGAGGGGGTAGTGAAGCACACCGGGTTCAACTAGTATATTTATACATAAAAGTTGCGTATTGAAATACTAATTTCCAATTGTAAAGAAACACTTGGATTAAGCTTATATAGTAAGGAATATTTTTCCATGGGATCGTTTTCGTTTATTTTACAATTACTTGTAAGCATTTTCAAATAGTAATCTAAGGCTGCGTTCATAGTAAGCGCTTTTAGCTTAGCTGAGAGGTTTAGCTGAAAAACACTTTATGTATAATCATATGGAAAAAGCTCAAAGTGTTCATAGTGACAGCCTAAAAGCTAGCATAAAGCTTATTTTCAAATGCTTTTCAGCGCTTATATATCCATCTCGTTTACTCTGACAGCAAAATAATTTTGTTTGTTATGATTTGTTGTACAGCATTTATAAAATGCTTTTCGGCGTTTTATTCTTGTTTGATCACATACTTTAAATTTTTTTGTTTAGTTTTATTATTTATTGTGTCGTACTTCATTTTTGAGTACATTTCGGCACTTGTTTATCAATTTTGCCTGTGAACAATATTTTCGTTGATTTTGTTTTATATGTTTGATATTTTTTCTGCTGAAGTTTTAACCGTTGTTGCGTTGTTGTTGCGTTGTTGTTGCGTTGTTGTTGCGTTGTTGTAGCGTTTTTGTTGTTTCGTTTTGTGGTGCTTTTCTTTGATTTGTTTTGATCTTTTTTTAAAAAAAAAATCTGACTTTAGATTCTTTCATTTCGACTCAAAATTAGTTTGATCTTATTTTGTCGGATAAAATAAAAATTAGGACATTAGAGTGTAAGCAAAACAAAGTAAATTTTAACGAATAAAGTAGTAAAAAAATGTAAATTAATGAAAGTTAATGACCAATGTGCTGTTTAAAAACTACCAACTGTAATAACTTTCTCTTGTTTCAAGTACAAAAAATGTTCACCAATTTCACTACCCGTAAAGTCTCTTAGGCCGCGTTCATAGTAAACGCTTTTAGCTTAGCCGAGAGCTTTAGCTGAAAAACGCTTTGTGTATAATCATATGGAAAAAGCTCAAAGTGTTCATAGTGCCAGCATAAAGCTAGCATAAAGCTTAATTTCAAATGCTTTTCAGCGCTTATATTTCCATCTCGTTTGCTCACACAGAAAAATAATTTTGTTTTTTTATGCTTTGTTGTAGAGCATTTTTAAAATGCTATTCGGCACATGTTTATCTATTTTGCCTGTTAACAATATTTTCGTTGATTTTTTTTTTGTGCTGAAGTTTTAACCGTTGTTGTGTTGTTGCGCTATTGTTGTTGTGTTGTTGTTGCGTTGTGGTCCTTTTGTGGTGCTTTTCAGTTGTATGCACTTGTGTATTCCATCTAATTTGTTACATAGTTTTCGTTGTTCTTGTGTCCTTTTTGTGCTGAACTTTCTACCGTTGTTATGCTTTGTGTGTTTCAAGTTCCTTTGAACTTTTGTTTATTATTGGTTTGATCTTTCGTTGGTTATAATCGCGAATCTACTTACGACTAGTTTAGTTTCAAAATGGATATTGATCAGTTAATAACTGAAGCTTATTCGCGACGTTCTTTATGGGATAAACGTCAAAAAAATTACCATAATCGGTTAATAACTGAAAAGTTGTGGAATGAAATAAATCAGCAAATGAAAATACCGAGTAAGTTAATAAAATTTTTTGTGTTTTAATACACATATAATTACAAAGAAAAGCTTTTATCGAAGAACAAATTTTTTTTAATACAAATTTTTTAATCTATTTAAGTGGAAAACTTTGAAGATTAGAATAAAAATGATAATTTATGTTATTTTCAGAAAGTTCATTAAACAATAAGAAAATTTAAGTTTCTCGCTTCCTTTTTTTTATCTTCGCTACCCATTTAGCGTAACGACAAAACGTAGTCTGCGTTGAAAACAAGAAAACAGTGCCTTCACGTGATCACAATATTCTTAACGGGGTTAAAATCTACCAACAAAGCTATAAACAAAATATTATGGAAGTTCTTTGCTTCCTTCCCTTATTTACTCTATTTTCCTATCCTATTTCAAAATTGTTGTTGACTTCGATACAAATCAGAAATATAAAACTTCGAACTACTTCGTGGAATGCAAAACAGAATTTTAAAATCTACCAACAACGTAATGTCTCTTTTTTTTTATTAAAAATCAACACAATTCTCTTTTCCTATCTCTTTACTCTTCTCCACACTCTTTAAACAAAAAATCTTTCAATGACTCAACAAAACGCAGTTGAGGCCATATTTCCAAAGAAACAAATGAAAGCAAAGCATCAGTCAGCTGCAAGCATAAAGCGCGCACTATGAACACCAATAAGCTCAATAAGCTACTTTGTGCAGCGTTTAATAAGCGTTTACTATGATCAAAAAAGCTAGACAAAGCAGCTTTATGCTTCAGCTTCAGCTAAAGCGTCCACTATGAACGCGGCCTAAAGCTTTTTCCAAGCATGATGGTTACGGTTCTAAGCTTGTTTAAAGCTTATTCACAGCTTGTTTGACTGATTGGGCAGTGTCCACTGCAACAACAAGCGCTACCCAGTGGGCATTTTAGCGAGTGCTCCGCAAAAGAAGGCATGCTAGCACTGCTATTATTAGCGTCAATACAACTTCCATGCTCACTGCATTAATGAGTACTTCTGTAAGGCCTACCTTTTGAAGGCTATGATTCTTTTCACATTATTTTATTTGAAAAAATTCACAAAAGAAAATTTTTTTAAAAAATTTAAATACACGGAACCATTTGTAAAAAAATTTAGATTAAAAAAAAACAACAACAAAAAATTTTTTTGTCCGAGTTGGGTCTCGAACCCGGGCTCTCAAAAACTAACACATAACATATTATATTATATGAATATAATAACTATGATTTTTGTTGGGCTCCAGGTCAATTATAAAATAAAAAACTTTAAATGTTATTTATTAATTTTTTTATTTTTAATGTTTTTTATTAATTTTTTTATTTTAGATCCATTATTTTGACCTCCGTCGGAGATAATCTTCAGGGAAAAAAACTAAAAACCAAAAAGTTTGACAAAATTTTTATAAACAAAACATTTAACATTACTCGTAATTTAAAAAATTATTGAAACATTATTGTTTTTAAAAACAACATTTAAAAATATAAATAAAAACATTTATAAACATTAAAACACGAAAACAATAAATTTAACAACTCCACTGTTGGTGGAAGGTGAATTTGGATCTAAAATAAAAAATTAATAAAAAACATTTAAAGTTTTTTATTTTATAATTGACCTGCAGCCCAACAAAAATCATAATTATTGTAACAACAAAGGTCGTGAAATAATATATTAAATTATATGAAAATATTTATTTGGAAAAACTCCAAGTCTTTTCTTATATTTTTGTATGAAGAAAATTTCTAAAAAAATTAAAAAAAAATGTTAAATACACAGAACAGTTTGTAAAAAAAATGTAGATTTAAAGAAAACAAAAAAAAATTTGTTCCAAGTTGGGTCTCGAACCCGGGCTCCCGAAAGCTTACTTTCATTTGTATTGATGCAAGATAAGCTATTGATTCTTAAAAACCACGATAGACGAGTGGGTAAGATGTCGGATCACCACATGAGAGGACCATGGTTCAAATCTGAAATTGTCAGTCGTTTTTTATTTTAAGTTGATATTTATATTGCTATTTCTTCTAACGTGACTTCTCGAAAGAGCGCTTCTGGCAGGTTTTTCCATTTCATTTGTTTGCAAGGATTGTTTGCAAGGAGTGTGGAAGGCCTTTTAAAACCTAACGCAGGCCTGCTAGAAGGCCTTCGGACTCCTGCAATTGCCCAATGGGTAGCAGCCGCATCATTAACCAAGCAATTAGAATGCCTACCAACAGCATGCACACGTTGGGCCCACTGTCTCAACAACACTCAGCAATCCCAACAACAACTGCAAGCGCAACATAACCAGAAATAAGCTCAGCGAGAACTGTACTGCATCACCGAGTATTACAATTCTCATTGAGTTTATAATGAAGGTTACATAAGAAGGTGCGGTTTGGCATGCTTTGGTACGGCTCGAAGGCGTAGTGTCTTGTCTATATCCTACTTGGCAACAATATTTTTTGATTATTATTTACATTTAATTAAAATAAGAAACTGAGATCGAAGATAAACCAACGATCAGAAGCCACACGACCATAAGCTGCAACACGAACACTAGTCAGGCAACGCTGATAGTACTACCCCTTTTCCACACGGCAATTTTTCTTGCCAGCAAGTCGAAAATACAAAGGAAAGAAGAGCACAGCATCAAAGAAAGAACAGCACAGAAGAAAAACTTGCCAGTACAAACTTGCCTGTACCGCAGAGTTGCCGGCAATAAAACTTTCCGTGTGGAAAAGGGGTATACCCGAACACCAACGGAATAGTACCCATCACACAGTGCAGGGACTTGAAAAAAACTTTTAGTCGTAGATTGGACTCAAAAAGTGTGGTAGATTGAAATAAAATGTGTCAGATTTGATATTTCATATAAGAACGATTCGGGCATTTTCATCGTAACTCACGCGACATGCGTACGACTTCGTTTTCTCGGAAGTTTATGTAGATGTAGCTTATGTTGTTTATGTAGATAAGAAATAGTAATGATATGATCCACCAAGATTGTCGTTCCTGTAATTAATTAAGAATGGCAGCGGTAAATATGGGCGCAACTTAACGACAAAAAATTTAAGTTTGTTTTACGAGTAAGTTTAAATTATAAAAACTCAGCGAATTTCCCTATATAATTTGTTTTTGTTTTTAATTTTTATATAATAGAAAAACAGTGAAGTTTTACAATGAACCCACTTTACCTATGGACTTAGCTTATTTAAAAATATATTGAGTTTCGAAAAAATATTTGCCGTAACTCACGCGACATAGCCCACGCGACAAAATTTCCTTAAATGTAATTGGGTAATAAAGTAATTAGGTGGTAAAGTAATTATTTAATTTAGTAATTAATAAACCAATTTAAAAGCAAGGTCAACTACCAACAGAAGACAATATTCGTTTTAGTCTCCGTACTCGCATCTCTAGCAGAGCCAACGCTATTAGAGATGAACTTTCCACGGCGCAGAGGGATACAATTGAAAGAAAAGAACAAGTGCTAACTATACTAATTATTTTTTTTTTTTTTTTTTTGTTGAAAGGTGAAATCGCCATATTGCAAAAGCTATTTTGAATTAAAAAATTGTAAACTTAAGATTAAAAATTGTAAACATTGTAAACTGTAGACTTACAGTTATTTCCTTTTTTATTATCAATTTTTGGTTAAATTAACACATTACTATTTGTGGAAATGTTTTTAGTGCATTGGTTTTTTCTTATTTATGCTTTATATTTTAATAAAAAATTTAAAACAAAACAATTAATATATAAGCAGTGTTTTTTTGAAGCGAAGCTTTTTACGCCTCGTTTTGTGATTTGCTTGAGTGAAATCTGAAAAACGAAACTTTTTTCCATACACCTTTTTCTTAGAATTGTTTTTGCTTTTTGTGTCGATTGTAAAATTAATAAAAATATTTTCTTTGTTAGCAATGAGGATTGAACTCGTATCCTGTCGATTGATAGTCCTGTACACTACCAACTGATCCAAAAACACTCGTTGACTATGAGAGTTTATTTAATATTAAGTATTAACTGAAGCTATGTTGCATAGATGACAAGAATCTATTAAAGGATTGTGCATTAGCTATCCTTCATTTAAATGCGTGAAGCTATGGTGCAGATCAAAAGGATCGTGTATTGGCTATTCAAACAACAAAATCAGCAAAAAATATAACAAAACAAATGTTGATTCTACTTACCACCATTGTCGTTAGCATCGCTAAGTACGTGTTTTCTTTTGCTGATGAGAATAGTGGGTGTATTTCTTTATTCATTCCGGATAAAAGAGAGAACGAATAGAATAGATTGTTGTTTATCCAGAACAGAATGAATAAAGAAACAATATTGGAAAAGAAATAAAATTTTGTTTTTATTAAAACCAGAAACATATTTTTCGTATTTAATTAAAGACAAAAAATACACCAGATAAAATTTAAAAAATAAAAATGCAACAAAGCAATCTAAAACATTTAATGTAAAAAATTTTTCCATTTTCATTTAACGAAGTTTTACTTCAAACAATCGAATATAACCTCACATACAAGGAATATTCTTTTTATTCTACCTTAGCTAATAGTATAAAAAGAACGCGTTCGGAATATTCCGTAAGAATAAAGAAATACAAAAAGAATATTCCGGATAATCAAAACTGAATATAGAAACAAAAACAGTCATTCCGAACATCTGGAATGAATAAGAAATACAGCCAGCCAGTTCCCGAACTAACTTCAAGAACTGCTGGAACTTAAATTTTATGAATTGACACAAGTTATGCGGCAAAGTAATAAACAGTTTTCGTCATTGCTGACGAAGATCGGTGATGGTAAGAAACTTGAGCAAAACGAGCTACATATAATAGAGAGTCGATTTTTTACGAAGGAAACTGCCAGCCGTCTGTGTCCAGATGGAATAGGGTTATTTTTTAGTAATGCTTCTGTGGATTTATTTAATAATTCTATTGTACGCGCAATAGAAAGCAATAAAAATAATGAACAATTACAAGCATTTAAACAAAAATTGCATAATTTCAAAGTCATCGATACAGGTGGTTTACCTTTCGAAATTGTTTTTGCCATCTTATTAATTATCTAATTGATTATCTAATAACAAAAAATATTAATGTTAGCTATAGTTTGGCAAATGGGGGTATTGGTAAACTAGTGCACATTGAAATTGACCAGAATGACCAGGTTAAAAAAGTTTGACTGGAATTCGATAAGTCTAAAATTGGTCAGAAAACAAGAATGAAAGCTTCTGCTGACGCTCAATCGATTCAAGTTGGAAGAAGAGCTGTGCCAATACTACGAAAAAATAGTAGCATACCTCTTAATAAAAATAAAACAATCACAGTTACAAGAAAGCATTTTCCATTAATTCCTGCAATGGCTGTAACTATTCATAAGTCACAGGGTGGATCATTCGCAGAGATTGTTTACGAATATGACAAAAAGCATTCCTTGCAATTACTCTACGTCGCTTTGTCTCGTGTTACTAGTATTGATGGACTTTTTATCATAACCTCTGATGACAACCCTCAACAATTTATATTTCATCATGGAAGGCGAAATAATTTTTCTAATGTGGATTTAATTCTAGGATTTTAAAGATTATCTCTTAACAAATAAGAAACTAAATATATTAGTAAAAAAAATTTGATAGAGAGCAAACAGTTCTATTCTGTAATGACTGTAAATTGTCAGAGTCTCCATGCGCATTCTCAAGATCTTATCGATTCTATTACTCAAATAAGTGACATTATATTGCTATCAGAAACAAAAATGCAAAATGATGAAAGTATCGATATCACTAATTTCGCTTGTATATCTCAATTTCAGAGAAATAGTTGTCGTTCTGGAGGAGTTGCAATTTATCGTAATTATAATTAAGATAAGTACGATACAGTCACTGGGGGTACTATTTAAACAGACTTCAGCTATAAAATTTTTCCGCTGATATTTCAAAAATTGGAGAAGTATGTTCTGCAGAAATGATAGATCCTAATGAGCAACATATTTTGATGATTTCGATTTACATTTCACCTCAGAATACGACCGAAAAAAACAAAATCGATAACATTATAAAATTTATTCACAGATCTCTTTTATGTTATACACGAGCAGGTTCCATTGCACTGGGTGAAAATTATCACAAAATGCCAATTGTTTTTGGTGGAGAATTTAGTTGCAATTTTAGACATGAATCTTCAAAGGCACTTAAACAATTCTTTTTTGATAAATTTAATTTACAAATAATAAGCGATCCAAATATTTGTACAACAAGATTAGGAACAATTATTGATGCAGTATTTTCTAGATATATTGCCGACATAACCTAACCACAACATAAGACCTAGTTTGTCTTGGTGCCTGCGTTCGCAACTGGTTTTCTTTATTTTATGAAAATTGGTTTGGTGAAGTTGACCTAGTTTTTCGAGTAACCACCCTGTCAAGCCAGGATCAAACCGGCTTCAGGAAGACAGAACGATATATATCATATATATATACCTATTGGAGTGGTGTTTTATTGGGTATGAGACCTTGTTTGTCACACGACTCCGCCGTATACAAAAATTGTTGCTAACTTTACCTTGTTTGTCAATTTATTAAAACTTTTTAGTTTGTTAATAATACATGATTTCAATCAAAATCATACTTTATATTTTTGAATTGTATTAAATATCTTATTTTATAATTTTAAATTTGCTATAAAACCTGTAAAGGTTTAGCAATCAAGTAAATAAATAAATAAATAAATAACATCCGTTTGCTATTTCAGTTATCATAAATCCCTAAATTTCATTAATAGAATTCGATAATAATTGAAAACATTTACAAAAATAATTCAAAATGGATGTAATTGTAATAAAATAAAATAATAATGATATGTAATAAAATTTACTGGTGTGATTATAACTTGTGTTTTTTTTAATTAATTTGATGTTATTTTAAATTTTTGAATTTAAAAATTATTTTATTATAAAAAACAAATAGATTAACAAATCTATTAAACTGTGAAAAAGCTAAATACTCTGTGGTATTTAGACAAAAGTGACTTTACACTCTGTGAAATTGGAAACCATGCTGTACTTTTAAATATATTTACCTACAGACCCGTGTAAAGCCTTCTTTCATATAAAATTACAAGCCATTATCTGATATGGTTTAGCTCAAATGATTTTAGAGCGCGAAAATTAGTGATTTGACGACTGTGCGCCGCACCACACCAAATGATATGAAATCAGAGAACTCAAACCAATGCAATTACATTATGCGTTCCTGCGTATGAGTGCGTGTGTGTCTACGCTTGTGTGTGGTCAAACAGGTATTTTATTGAACGTAGAGCCCTGCAAACAGGCTGTCAACATAGCTGCTTTGCTCCATGGCTCCATGGCCAAGCCAGCCAGCTAGTCAGTAAGTCAGCCAGTCAGTCAAGCTGGCGAGCCTTATTTTCCCACGCATTATTCATATTGCTCCATGCTTTACGCTCTTCGACTCCTTCAGCCGTTCGTCCGTCTACACTCTTTGTTGTTTTTTGGTTTTTGTTTTTTGATATAGTATATCGAATAACAATTTGCTTAATTAAAATTTAATAAATTAAGTAAAACGTTGTTGTGGCTGCAGGCGCCATTTAAGACATGACGCTGTCGATTCTTACAGGTGCTCGTTTATTGTATCGTCGTCACTGACCTACACACAGCCAAGCACCGAAGCTTGGAGGATTATCTTTGTGACAACAGGATTCAACTTTTATGGCCAGTTTGCATGCATCATTTTTGTTGTTGTTGTTGTTGTGGGCAGAAATATTAACAACGCGTCAAGAATCGGTTATCGGGTTACAAAAGCAATATTGAATCACAAGTGAATTTTTTTTTTGTTGTACATATTAATAATTTACTGTGCTGTTGTTGTTGTTTTGATTGGCATAATGGTTAACATTTTGACGATGTTAATTAAAATGAAAAATTTGAAAAAATTGAACTTATTTTAATAATTACCGCAACCGTGTAAATATTTATATTAATTAAAGTTTTTTCTAAATGACCTCTATATTAATTATGTTGACTTTATATGATTTAAATACAAATTCTAAATGTTTGATAGTTTAAATCATACTTGATTTTAAATACAAATTCTAGTTGTTTGATAGTTTAAAATCGTTTATTGAGCTTAAGGTCAAAGTTAGAACAATTAATTGTTCTAACGAATTTTTCCAAAGAAACAACAACAACAACAAAGTTTTTTCAATATGAAAAGGAAAAAATCACTAGCTGATCTGATTGCAATTTCTACTCTGCTAAAAGCGTCATCAGAAATCTTTGTGATACCCGTGCAAGCGCGCGCTAACGCACTGCACCATCGGGGCGATGAGATTTGAAGCGTAAATTTCTCAGTTTTTCCTCCATTTCATAATGTCACATTTGTTGTTGTATTTCTGTTTTACTTTAGTTTCTATGCTTATGTTATTATATGTAGTCCAACAGCCTGCTGGAAGTCTGCACTAACAAAGCATGTTTACTGAAGTTGTTTTTAGAATTTTTGCTGATTTTGTTTTCAGCTGTTTCCGTTTGGTCGAGCTCTACCATTTGATTAAAGTTTTTTCTAAATGACCTCTATATTAATTATGTTGACTTTATATGATTTAAATACAAATTCTAAATGTTTGATAGTTTAAATCATACTTGATTTTAAATACAAATTCTAGTTGTTTGATAGTTTAAAATCGTTTATTGAGCTTAAGGTCAAAGTTAGAACAATTAATTGTTCTAACGAATTTTTCCAAAGAAACAACAACAACAACAAAGTTTTTTCAATATGAAAAGGAAAAAATCACTAGCTGATCTGATTGCAATTTCTACTCTGCTAAAAGCGTCATCAGAAATCTTTGTGATACCCGTGCAAGCGCGCGCTAACGCACTGCACCATCGGGGCGATGAGATTTGAAGCGTCAATTTCTCAGTTTTTCCTCCATTTCATAATGTCACATTTGTTGTTGTATTTCTGTTTTACTTTAGTTTCTATGCTTATGTTATTATATGTAGTCCAACAGCCTGCTGGAAGTCTGCACTAACAAAGCATGTTTACTGAAGTTGTTTTTAGAATTTTTGCTGATTTTGTTTTCAGCTGTTTCCGTTTGGTCGAGCTCTACCATTTGATTAAAGTTTTTTCTAAATGACCTCTATATTAATTATGTTGACTTTATATGATTTAAATACAAATTCTAAATGTTTGATAGTTTAAATCATACTTGATTTTAAATACAAATTCTAGTTGTTTGATAGTTTAAAATCGTTTATTGAGCTTAAGGTCAAAGTTAGAACAATTAATTGTTCTAACGAATTTTTCCAAAGAATGATTTAAACTATCAAACATTTAGAATTTGTATTTAAATCATATAAAGTCAACATTATTTATATTAATTTAATAATTGTACTTTGGATTGAATTGTGCTGCATAAAGCTTTTACTCAGTTTTAAAGAAAATATTTTTCGAAAAATATACTTTTGAGACCTACGTCACTAACGTATATGGTCTAAGGAAGTTTGACTGCATTAGTCACTTAA
Organism: Dichetophora obliterata; assembly: GCA_963920525.1. Taxonomy (NCBI): domain Eukaryota; kingdom Metazoa; phylum Arthropoda; class Insecta; order Diptera; family Sciomyzidae; genus Dichetophora; species Dichetophora obliterata. The sequence goes on along the minus strand of OY986435.1, from coordinate 45,803,772 downwards.
GCAAATAAGTACTTGGTTTTAATATAGTTAATTACAAGGACGCTAGGAGCTGCATATTCTTACACAATTTGATTTATACCAGAGACTGTAAATAATAATTATTTTTAGATTTTTAAACCAAAAAAGCATTATATAAAAAATTGTCGCACCGCCGTTTTGAAGGTACCATTAGAATACTCTCACATTGTAGAACTTGCTTTCCTATTGATTTTTAAAATTTTGATTTTTAAAATTTTGAGCAAGAAATAATAATTATTTCTGCTTTTTATTTTTTTAAGGCAAAAATAAAATTCGCCCGATATTTTTTTGGTCACAAAATAACTGGTATGTTTTGATTTTATTTTTTAAAGCTAAAATAAAAAGTAAAGGTTGCCTGATATTTTTTTGTGCAAAAAATACTGGTAAGTGTTGAGTTAATCTCCACTAGATTTTTCGATGCCTTGATGTATATGATGGCATGTGCTATGCCTCATGGAGACGGTATGTTAAAACTGCTGCTCATGAATCAATCAATAAAAAAACAAAAAAACATTGAAAAATACATGTAGATACTAATTGTTACGTAAGAATGGGAGGGGGTAAAAGCTTTTCTTACTTTTGCTGACTAAGCAGTGGCGTAAAAAGCAGGCCCGCAGAGCCCGCAGTGCAGTCGGGCGCAACTAAGCCAGGGGCGCCCTCAAGTCCCTTTATGAAAATGAAAAATGAAGTGGAGAACGACGCACAGTGTAAAATAAGCGGTCAAAAATCTAATATATCGATGTTTGAATTTTTCTAAAACTTGTATGGCTTTCAATAGAAAATAAATCAAAATAAATTTTTTTAATAGTAGCAACCATTTCGTTACGACAAGCCGTCATAGTTACATTTTTTAAAAATACAATTTTTCTTGTTATTTACATTTTACTTAATTTTTTTTTGTTCTTAAAAAAAAGTTTAAACGTTTTTATGTCTGGCAATATACCTTCTTTTACATTTTGAACATATGGTTTTAAGCTTATCATAAAAGTAAACACAAAAAGCGGGATACAAATTTTTAAATATTCAATTTTTAAGAGTGTTTAAATAATAATTTTGAGAAAAATTGACTATAAGTTTTTCACGAAAACATAATTAGAACTACGTCACACAAAATCCAAAAAAAAATTTCTTACTGATACTTGCTTATACTTGCTAATTCAGAAGATATACATTTTTATGGTGACCAGTTTAGTTACAATGTGAGATGTATGAAATTTGATGTATGACAGCTGATTATTTTTCAAAAATTTGACTTATTTACAAGCACATAACAACTCAATTTTTAAAATTTCCTTGCTGTAATCTAAAAAGCTTACAGATATAAATAAAAACGTAATTAACTTGTGTTGGTAGTATTTCCAAGGCTGAGTTACTAAAATATAATTAATGGCTGTGACATTCGCCTACGAAATTTTTCATTTATTTATAATCACAAAAGAAATTTATGTAGCAAATTTCGTTTTTTTGAGACAAGACTTAATGAAGTTTCAGACAAAAATGGGTATCGTTTATATCGGAAGTAGGTGTGGCATAGGGCGGATTTGTATAACTTTTTCAATATTTCTTAATTTTGTCACGAAAATTATTCGTGCCAATTTTCATAGCTCTACGATCAATCCTTCTATTTTTGGCCAAGAATAGGGACGTTACACTGTGCGACGTTTGTTTCTAAAAAAATAAGATACACTGATATGAGTTTCTGCATCTTGGCGGCTTAAGACGTGTTTTTGTCTTCTCTTGCAGTCAATCGCTTAAATCGTTTATTTGTGGCGTACAAAATATTTAAAAATATTAAAAATATTAAAATATACTAAACGCGCCTGCTGTTTAGCAGTTTCAAAAATATAAACTAATAAAATAAAATCGTGTATAAACAATAAACTAAAACAAACATCTTAAAAGAATAAGTAACAACAACAAAGAAAAAACCCACTTGTTTATTATTTATCAGCTGTTGTTGTTTTTTTAATTTCTGCCGAGAACATGAGTACCGCAAGTGTTGAATTGAGTGCAAATGTTATTGGCACTAGATCGAAAAAGCCAATGAACTCAGTTACGGGATCTTCAATTGCAACTCCTAAACAGTGCTCAACACCTACTTCTAAGAGTGTTTCAGCTGGCCCTGCTCTCACTGTGCCCGACCTCGCAGTTGAGTTGAAAAAGCACACTGATACCATCATGAGTCGTATGTCGGTTGAAATTAATGCTCTGAGAGGGGACGTCATGCAGAAAATCTCTATTATCGAAGGTAAATTTATACTACTTCAAGAAACTTTCGACAACCTTCAGTCGCGTGTTGAGAAATTAGAGGTGGAAAAAGAGGAGAAAATGAATATGCACTCAAACGAAGTAGCCGCTCTTAATCATGAAATTGCGAGCATCACTGATAGATGTGACGAACTGGAAAGAGGAAATCTTGCAGCAGATGCCATTCTCTTCGGTGTTCCTTACATACCTGAAGAGAATCTAACAATGTCTTTTTTAAGATTATGCAATTCTATAAATTGTAAACCACCAGCTTTAAATTCAATTTTTAGACCTCGCCCCCATTACCAATCTTCAGATCCACCCATTATAATAAAATTTAAATCACCACAAGATAAAAATTTGATTTTTAAATGCATTGGTGCTCTGCGTAAGACCCAGAGTAGGCAACTTAGTCTTCGCGATGTAGGCTTAGACTCAGACAAGCACATCTTTATGAACGAGAGTCTTACATTGAGAAACCGTACCCTCTTCCAACAAGCTGCTCGTATGAAACGACACAAGCAGCTTTTCTCCGTTTTTACAAGGCATGGCTCTGTTTTGGTGACAGAAAGTAAAAATGGGAACGCTATAAAAATAATTAACGAAAATCAATTATATGGCATTGCGGAGAAGTTTGAGCAGCCAACAGAATTTTTTCGTGGCGATATGCAGCGTGATATCTAAATTATCTTTTAAGGAAATTTTAATTGTATATCTATTGTATTTAAATTGTATTGTGTTCCCAAAATATTTAAAAAGATTTTTTTATTCCGTTATTGTGTTTTTTCTGTTAACTCTTCTTCTGTTTAAACTCTCTCTTTTTAAATTACTATTGATCTTGTTTTTGATTCAGATTACGTTTAATATAGTGTCCGAATATTTTCACTCTATTTATTTAAGTTTGCCTTATAAACCTTTACTATCTTTCTCTGATCTATTGAATATTTTAATTGAATATCTTCTGTCTGTGTTTGTGTTGCATGTATCGCTTAATAGTATATTTCAATGTTTAATGTAGCGCAACTTTGAATAGGCCACATAGATTTATCGCATTCTTTGCTTAATATAATTTATAAAAATAATAAGGGCTTTAATATGTGTCATTTAAATGCTCAGAGTCATAAACACAAAATTGATGACTTGTGTTTTCTTGTCAATAATAGCTCTATTGACATCATCTGTTTGTCTGAAACGTGGCTTAAGACGGAGATGAGCGGTGGTCTGTTTAAGGTTAATAATTATAATTTGGTTCGAGCAGATAGACATGGTAAAACTGGCGGGGGGGTTTGTATTTATCTAAAAAGCTCACATAAGTTTCGCGTTGTCAAATTATCCAATGCGAACGACGTCTTTGAGTTCATTTTTGTTGAAGTTTTACTGGAATCTGGTAATTTATTAATTGGCTGCATATATATGGCTCCTAATATTGCTAATTCTACACTTCTATGGGACGCACTGGAAGAAATAGCTCCTCGTTTTTCGAACATTGTTTTATGTGGAGACTTTAATCTAAACTTACTGAATAACGCTAATAAATCGTTTATGGACATGGTTGAACAATTCAACTTGAAATTTGCGAACCAGCAAATTCCAACTCATTTTAGACCTAACTGCTTACCATCCCTTTTAGATTTGTTCTTGGTGTCTCATATTAACTTAATATTACACTATGACCAACTACCCGTACCGGCTTTTTCACATCACGATTTAATTTTTCTATCTTTAAACAGCATTCCAGCTGCTAGTAATGACATTTCGTACAGTTACCCTGACTTTCCAAACACTAACTTAAATAACGTTTTTTTCGAATGCCAAACAACATCTGCACCCTATTTACTCATCATGTTCCAGCCAAAACAAAGAAATTTAAATGTAGCAATTACCCATGGTTCACTCAAGAAGTAAAATGTCTTATTGAAAAGCGGGACACTTTTTACACAAGATGGAAACGTTATAGATGCTCTAGTATCTATTGTGAATTTAAATGTGCACGTAACGCTGTAACTGCTGTCATTCGCAGAAATAAAAAATCTTTTTATGAAAGTAGATTTGCTAGATGTCGCTCGAGCTCCTCATTTTGGAAAAACATACGCCAAGCTGGGCTATCTAAGGAACCGCAAAATATTCCAAATAGCGTTAATCTGGATGATCTTAATAGAAAATTTATACAGCCAGCTAGTTCAACCAACAGCGTACACTTCTCTGTTCCTAGAAGCTCTGCTGATGGTGCTTTTGCATTGTCGTGTGTTGACGCAATAAGTGTTGGTGAAGTTATTCTCATAATTAAATCTAAAGCCATAGGCTCAGATGGAATTCATCCTGAATTTGTTAAAATTATTTTACCTGCTATTCTTGGCCATGTAACGTACATTTTTAATACTATAATTACAACGTCAAAATTTTCTTCTTTGTGGAAAATATCAAAAATTCTTCCACTACAAAAATCAACATCATCTAATATTACCGAATATCGTCCAATAGCAATTCTTCCATTTCTTAGCAAATCCTTTGAAATTATTTTAAGCAATCAATTAAAAACGTATTTTTACCATAATAAGCTTATCACAAAACACCAATCTGGCTTTCGTGCGAAACATAGTTGTACTACAGCGCTTCTTAAAGTATGTGAAGACATAAGGTCCGGTTTAGATAAAGATATGTTGTGTTTAATAGTGTTTTTAGATTTCTCGAAAGCCTTCGATTGTATTGACCATAAGCTGCTTGTACAAAAACTTGGCGCTCAGTTCTTCTTTCATAGCTCCCTGTGTAATTTGATGACTTCATACCTTAGTAATCGTGCACAATACGTCTATTCAAATAATAAATGCTCGTCAAACCTAAAGGCCTTATCTGGTGTGCCTCAGGGCTCCGTTTTGGGTCCTTTGCTATTTTCAACTTTTATTAATGACATTGTTAATTGTTTCACTACGTGTGAACATCATATATATGCTGATGACATTCAACTGTATAATATATTCCCAAAGTCATCTAAAACCACTGCTTCAAGTGAAATTAATGCGGAGTTGAACAAAGTTTTCCAATGGTCATTAGAAAATGGATTGAGTCTCAATCCAACTAAAACCAAAGCGTTGCTTATCGATAGGCGTAAAGTAAATGAAGAGTGTCCTCCTCTTTACCTTAACAATTCTTCAGTCGAGTATGTTGAATATTTTAAAAATCTTGGAGTATACCTAAATAATAATTTTACATGGAGTACTCATATAAACCGAGTAGTCGCAAAGACTTATGGTGCCTTGCGTGGTCTAAGCCCAACCTCTCAATATTTGTCATCCGATGTTAAACTTAGACTTGTAAAGTCCTCTATTCTGCCCATAACGATGTATAGTTGTGAAATTTTTTCAAACATGGACCAGGAGTCAAATCGGAAGCTAAATGTTGCCTTTAATAGTTGTGCTAGATTTATTTTTAACATCAATAGACAAACTCATATCTCTGCCTTCACAAATAAAATTACTGGTTGCTCGTTAAACAGCTTTTTAAATTACCGCACGTTGTTATTACTATTTAATATAATAAGAAATAAGGAACCAGACTATCTTTTTGAAATAGTAAGATTTGCTAGGACTCAGAGAACTGCTCAACTAATATTACCAGTACATAAATACTTATTAACCTCCAGACATTTCTTTGTGCATGCGATAAATCTGTGGAATGCTCTCCCCACTAATAAAAAAACATCAGGCAACGCAAACACATTCAAACAAAAACTCTTTCAGCATTTTAGTATCTCTCAATAACTCTTTTCTACACTCCGTTTCCACTTTCTCACTTTGATTTCCTTCTTTTAAACTTTTATTTCATCTTGCCAAGTCTGGGTAATTTATATATTAAATTTTCATACTTAATACTTTTATTTTGCACACATTATGTAATCCTAAACTTATAATTTTATTAAACTACAACAATCTTATTTGTACAATGTATTCTGTTATAAATAAATAAATAAATAAAGAAATAAATAAAATATTTATTTCCTTCGCAAAACATTATTTTTTTAAATTAACAACAACAAATGAAAAATAATTAAATATTATGTGATTAAATAAAATTTCTCAGAGTGCAATAATCGACGTCAAAAAAGCCGACTATTTAGAGCGCAAAAGTCTTCTTTTTTTGGCAAAACGATTATGGTCGAAGTCGATTTACCCGTTTGCTTTTATATTCTAATTTCAAGTCAGCTACTGATGTTATTTTAATCAATCAGTTGGTCATATTTTGTGACGTTAGCAAATTCTTCAGTTAACAGTTAACATCAAATATAAAATATTTAAAATTAACATATCAAACTTATCATTTCACCAATAAGAAAATAATTGATCTCATTTAATCAAACTTTTAGTTTCTTTAACTTTTTTAAAAAATTAAAACTAATAAGCAAATACGCAGGCTTTAGGTCTGTTTTTATTATTTTTTAATTATTTTCAATATTTGATGTCAATCTTGTCGATAATGTACTCCGAAGGAGTTCGAAATATTGCAAATAATTAATAATTAATTAAAACTAACCTTAAGCCTGCGTATTTGTTTGTTTTCTTTTTGCCTACTTTTTGATAAAATCTTATAATATTTATTATAAATTTTATTATATTTGATATTATAAAAAGTATTTTTTACATTTTTGCTATTTTTTAACAAATTCTATTAAAATAAAATATACATTTATTTATGAAATTAAATATTTTTAAAATATAACTGTTGTAATAAATGATAACTATTGAATTAAAATTAGTCTCTTCTTGTTCTTTTTTTTTTTGTCAAGAGTTCTCTTGTTTTTTTTACGCTTCTAGTAACCTACTAATAACATAGTTTTGGTCTAAAAGTAAATAGCAGGGCGCTTTTAGAAACCTGCTGGCAGGCGCACAAAATATGATTACGCTACTGTGGCTAAGGGAACGGAGGGGTTAAGACTTGCAAAGAATCTGCTTAAATAATACTTGAACGGCCCCTTATGAAGCACTGACGAAATGGCTTAAATCCCTTAATATAAATTTTTCAAACGTAAACAGAAATCCTAATTTTACTTTTAATTTTTGAATAAAAGAATAGAAATCAATATTTACAAGTTATTTTGTGCTCCAAAATATGTTAGGCAAATTTTGCTTTTTATTTTATCTTAAAAAATAAATATTTTTTGCTCAAAAAAGTATCGGACAAGCTTTACTTTTTATTTTTGCTTTAAAAAATAAAAATCAAAACATACCAGTCATTTTGTGACCAAAACAATATCAGGCAAACTTTACTTTTTATTTTTGCTTTAAAAAATAAAAATCAAAACAGACCCGTTATTTTGTGCTCAAGAAAATATCGGGCAAACTTGACTTTTTATTTTTGCTTTAAAAAATAAAAATCTAAGCATACCAGTTATTTTGTGACCAAAAAAATATCGGGCAAATTTTGATTTTTATGTTTGTCTTAAAAAAATAAAAGCAGAAATAATAATTATATTCTGCTCAAAATTTTAAAAGTCACAAGATAACTATTATTTTTTGCTTTTTATTATAAAATGCATACTTGGTACGGTCTCTGATTTTTACACAAATCCCTAATTATCTATTTGTAAGAGTTTCATTTTTAGATCAACTAGAAATATGAATCTTATCATACCAGTACATAATCTTTTAAGCTCAAGTAGATTTTTTTTTGTTATTGCGATTAGAATATGAAACACGCCGCCTTTAAGAATCAAACATATTTTCCGATATTTCTCCTAACCTCAAGCTATTTCTTTATATCCTTCTTCTTGTGTCTTTGTCGTTATTAATCTTAAGGATTATTCTAACTTTTTTTTATAATATTTAATTAATTCGTTCATTCAAGATTTTTATCACTTGTTCCAGTTTTAAGTTATTATATAAAATTTTATCTTTATTTATAAAATCATAGTGTAAAGTCATGTTATTTTCGCGTTTCTTACTGCATTTAAAAAAATTTGTCTTATATGTAAACATTATTTTAAATAAATTGAAATTGAAACTTGAAATGAGTTATTGGCTTCAAAGTAAAAATTAATTAAATCTGTTCTTGTAACTTTGTAATTTAAAAGTGCCCCGCTTCAGGATCTGACTTATCAACATGATCTAACCCTACCAATAGATGACCTTATAGAGGTATGTAAAGACAAACCCAGTAGTTCGCGGCATCATTGACGAACTTTTCGAGATGATTTCTTAAAGGAAGTTTCTGCATGAGATGCTGGACTTAAAAAAAATCATACAAAATGTAATGCAAAGTAGCGGTTATCAGCACCTATCTTTTTCCACTCTATTACAACAACTTCAAGATATTCATGATTGTTGTAATTCGCCGAATCGTTCAGAGGCTAAACTGTAGAGTTCGCAAACTATCGATGACACTATCGTTACTATCGATAATTTCACACTATCGTGACTATCGATGGTTGTCCATAAATACTATCTAGTATTTATCTATTCGATAGTATTTAAATATTCATTGACACCATTGTTTGGGTGTCATTGCCATTGAATTGAGTCGAATTCGTTTGATTTTGAGAATTTGGTATCACTTGTTTCTGTTTTGTAGAGTGAAAGCTCAGGTGATGTATCTTATAAATGTATGAGCATTGTGTTGATTTGGAAGATGGGTATTAGTTAGTCAGAGGTTGAAAAGATGGAGTAGTTTCGGTGAAGATCTGTTTTAAATTTGCACAGCTCAAAATTTAAGGGAAACACGCTCGCAGGGAGACTATTCCACAACTTTACCGTACGACTAAAGAACGAATTATCAGTACAACATCAAGGCAATGGTAAAGGAATGGGCTTGCACAGCTGCCCGAGTGGACCTGGAAAACATACGTTGATTTCCAATAGAGTTGAGAGAGGATGAAATATTCTTACCCAATATCAAATATATCGCACGACGTTGAATTCGGTCCAGAAACACGTATCGATTTTAATTCCTCGACAAATTTTCTTTGTATTTCTGTCTACTTTTCAAACTTAAGCAAAACTTCCTCAATATTTCGATATTGGGTTCGTGCATGATAAATCGCGACGTTTATGCATTGCGTCTTACACGAATTTGGAACATTTATATGAAATTTTCGTCAATGAAATGCATGACCAAATCAACATGTTTCGTCAAGGATCAAGAAAAATCGTACATGATTCATTTGAGATTTCTTCAAGACTGGAACTACTGGGAAGTAATCCAAGCCAAGCATTTATACATGAAGAACAAAAATGTTTAGACTGTTATTGTTATCAAAACAATAGGGGTATTTTCTATGTCTAGCATAAATGCATGAGAGCACGGATTGTAACAATCCTAAACTAAAATATCCAATGGATCGAGAGCGACCTATTGTACAAGCGTAGCATAGTAATATGAACAGCTCAAAGAAGTCTTTAATGAGCTGCACTTCACGCTCATTCCACCTTCTGTTTGACTGATCTTTTATTCTTTTCTATCACATTACAAGCACAGGGTTGCATTTCATGAACTATGTTTCATAGCATCTGCGAATACATGGCTTTCAGTATAGCATACATAGGATATATTTTGTTGTTGCGGCGGTGCACGGATTGTATATTTTCTATTCTTGTACCGTGCAATGGTCATATCCTAGACATAGAGAATACCCCTAAAATGTTTTATTCTACAAAAAAGTTACCTTGAATTCGATTCGCATGTGTCTATAACGAAATTGCTTTTTTTGTAAATGTTACAATACACAATTGCATTTTGCAAATTTCCAATTGCTTTTAAAAGTTGTATAGCAACTAAATTCGAGTATGATAGCAACATCGATGCTTAAAACTAAGTTTTTTGAATAGATTTTACAATATGAATTCACGATAAATTTTTCGATGAAATAACCTTATAAATGCAAAAATCATGCTTTTAAGCATTTCTTAGATTGAATTAAAATTAAAAACCAAAGCAGTAGTGAAAAAAACAAAATGTGATTTAAAAATGAGCAGTTGATGACAAGGAGTTAGTAGTTGGATTGATAAATCCTTAGCTAGCGGTAATGCTACAATAATTTTTTTTAAGTTCTTTGATATAGCTTTTAGACAAAAGAAAACTTAATGAAATACATATAAAAAATTAAACAACAGAGATATTTGCGTCGGAAGTCGCAATATCTGTAATATAAATCTATAATATATATACTACATATACACTAGACCACCCATATGTGCAAAAGTGTTATTTTCTTCGCTCCCCACGCATTTTCGTAGAGAACTAGACTAAAAAATAAGAACTGCAAAAAAAACCTGGTGCGTCTAGTGGTAAAATGCCAGTCGCATTTGACTTAAAGCCTCAAAAACACACTTTAAAAAAGTTCAAAAATTTTTTGATCTGTAACTCTTTTAAAAAGTTTTAAAGTAGTTCGTGTTTGAGATTTTAAATTTAAAAATAACCTGGCCAATAACAACAGTGTATAAACTTTTGACTAACTTGTATTATTTGTGGTAAAATAAACGTTTAAAGACAAGGTTTTTGAAATTTTTTGAGCACTTATTTTGCAAAAACGGTTGCCATTATGGTTTTCGTACGGATAAAATGATGTGATGTATTTCATAATAGAGGTAATTAAGTAAAGTTTATATATAAAGTTTTTATAAAAAATATTTATTTTTAGCGCCGAAAACGTGGTTCAAAATAAGAATACATAAAACATTTTCTTATATTTATAAATTTTTCTTTAAAGTTTTTTTATACAAATTAATGAAAAAATATTCAGAAAGCTTCGTTTCGTTTTTAACAAAAAAGATTACTTCGTTCTTTTATATATTTTAATAAAAAATTAATTTATTTGATAACTCATGTAAATAATTTTGTAGGTTATTATGTCGATTAGATATAAATATAAAAATAATTTTAATTATTATAGATAGTAGATTATAATCATTGCTTTAGTAACTTTTAAAAAAGTTAGATCCCAAACATCATTTAATAAGGCTGGTGTCCTACTCTGTATTGCAATGCGTAAATCAATGCGTTACGAAAATGAAACGCGATTCGCATTCTACATAATAGTACATCGCTCGTGATTATCGCATTACGGAGTATCAATTACGCTATTTTGTGATTTTTTTTCGCATCGGAATACAATGTAGGATTTTTATCAAGCCATATGGCTTGATGCTCTAAAACAACTTTTGCAAACAAAATTTAAAAAATTGCCTTTGAATATTTAGAACGTGGGCTTAAGCAGCAATCAAATGGAAAAAATGATTTGTAAAGTCAAAAACAAATAAGAACGTCCAAAAGGGTTAAATACTAATAATAGTACACATTCTGAATTACATTTAATATTTTCTGAAATACATGTTATAGATTCTGAACAAAATTTTATATGTTCTAAAATACATGTTACATTTTCTGAACTACAATTCATATTTCTGAAATACAATTGACGATTTCTGAACTACATGTTACAATTCTGAAATGCAAATTACGCTTTCTGAATCTCAACTTACTAATCTGAAATACAATTAACGAATTCGGAATTTTAACTTACAATTCTGAACTACAATTTATTTTTCTGAAATACAATTTATTATTCTAAACTTCAATTTACTATTCTGAAATAAAATTCATATTTCTGAAATAAAACTTACGTTTTCTGAACTACAACTTGAAAAGGTGTAGTCGATTTTGAATAGCGGACAATGTACTCTTAAAATAACATTCTTTTCTAATACCAACACAAATGTCTTAGGGCCATTTTGTTCACAGAGAGATAAATTTATCCCCGAGTTAATTCCATGATTTTTCCAGTTTTTCGTTTGTTCACAGTGAGTTAAGCATTTAACTCTTCAAGCTGGAGATAAAAATGGTGGCGAGATAGCTTAACCCCAGAAATATTTAACTCATGAAAATTGGTGAGTTAAGATTTTTAATTCGCTCTCATCACTCTCATTTTAATAATTTTTATTTACTTGGTGTCAAAATATTGAAAATACAGATTTTTAAACATAGGGAACAGTATTGGGGATTACTGATTTCGAATCTGGTGTCAGAATTTTAAAATTCAAGATGTTGGATAAGGTTGCCACCTTAATTTTTTATTTTTACGAATGCGGGGCTGGCGCGAACTATAAGGGTAAAAATGGGTAGCTGAATCCGAATCCGTTGTCAGAATTTCAAAATTCGAAAATTTTTCTACACATAGGGCTGCCACCTAAAAATGTTTTATTTTAAGAATTTTAAACATGAGGGAACAGTATTGGGGGGGGGGGGTTACTGATTGCGATTCTGAACTCAAAATTTTTAAATTCAAGATGGTGGATAGGGTTGCCACCTTAATTTTTTAAATTTTTACGAATTCGGGGCTGCCAAAAAAATGGTATACCAAAAATGGGTCGGTGAATCCGAATCCGTGGCCAGAATATAAAAATTATAAAGTTTTGAAATAATAGGGCTGCCACCTAATAATTTGTATTTTAAGAATTTTAAACATTATTTAACAGTCTTAGGGAGTCACTGATTTCGAATCTGAAGTCAGAATTTTAAAATTCAATATTGAAGATAGGGTTGCCACCTTAATTTTTTGTATTTATATGAATTCGGGGCTGCCAAAAAAAATGGTATACCAAAAATGGGTCGCTGAATCCGAATCCGTGGCCAGAATTTCAAAATGATGAAGTTTTGAAATAATAAGATTGCCACCTAATAATATGTTTTTTTTAAATTTCAAACATCATTGAACAGTATTAGGGAGTCACTGATTTCGAATTTGAAGTCAGAATTTTAAAATTCAATATTGAGGATAGGGTTGCCACCTTAATTTTTTGTATTTTTATGAATTCGGGGCTGGCAAAAAAATGGTATGCCAAAAACGGGTCGCTGCATCCGAATCCGTTGTCAGAATTTCAAAATTATAAAATTTTATAAGAAAAGGGCTGCCACCTAATAATATGTATTTTCAAAAGTAAAAGCAACCCTATTATTTCAAAATTTTATAATTTTGAAATTCTGACCACGGATTCGAATTCAGCGACCCATTTTTGGCATACCATTTTTTTGTCAGCCCCGAATTCATAATAATAATAAAAAATTAAGGTGGCAACCCTATCCTCAATTTTGAATTTTAAAATTCTGACTTCAGATTCGAAATCAGTGACTCCCTAATACTGTTAAATGATGTTTAAAATTCTAAAAAATACATATTATTAGGTGGCAGCCCTATTATTTAAAAACTTTATCATTTTGAAGTTCTGATCATGGATTCGTATTCAGCGACCCATTTTTGTTGTACCATATTTTTTTGCCAGCCCCGAATTCATAAAAATACAAAAAATTAAGGTGGCAACCCTATCCACCATCTTGAATTTTAACTTTCTGACTTCAGATTCGAACTCAGCGACCCCCAATACTCTTTCCTCATGTTTAAAATTCTTAAAATAAAACATTTTTAGGTGGCAGCAAAAGCATTACTGATCTTATAGATGAGCTGCTCAACTGTCGAGTAATCTTATCAGACCTAGGTGCGTACAGCGCTGTAAGATCGGTGACAAGAGGTACGCCACAGGGTGGTGTGCTATCTCCACTCCTCTGGAATCTGGTAGTGAACAATGTACTGCTGTCTCTAGAGAGGGAGGGCTGTGTTGTGGCAGCATACGCCGATGACCTAGCAATCGCAGTCAGAGGCAAATTTCCCACTACCATACGCGACGTCATGCAAAGAGCTCTTTGCAAACTCGAGCAATGGGCCAAATCCTGTGGTCTTGGAGTAAATCCGGCCAAAACAGACTTGGTCCTTTTCACAAGGAAACATAGAATTCCGTCTCTCACGCAGAAACTGGAGTATGGAAAAGCCTGGGTTCAGGACACGCATCTATACTCTACAAATTCAACTTCATTCCACCAAGGACTGATTATTGTAAACCACTGCTTTCCTTTGATGGAAACTACGGTACGCTTATTCCGCCTAGAACATACTGGAATAAAGGTGCGCCGTGGAAACCGGGGTGTCTTTATTTCTATACAGATGGGTCAAAATTAAATGGCAAGGTCGGGTATGGGGTCTACTCAAAAGAATTAGGGGTATCCTTAGTTCGTAGGCTGCCGGATCACTGTAGTGTTTACCAAGCCGAAATGATGGCGATTAAAGAAGTTGCAACCTGGCTCTCAGAGAACGTCATCTCTAAACGAGAAATACATATTTTCTCGGACAGCCAAGCAGCGATCAAATCGATTGAGCAGGTATCCATCAACTCTAAAGTAGCCAGAGAATGCCGTGCTGCATTAGGCGAAATGTCAAAGTTCTTTGACATCAGCTTAATCTGGGTACCTGGGCATAAGGGCATACGTGGAAATGAAAAAGCAGACGAGCTTGCTAGGAAAGGTACATCGGGGACTCTAATGGGTCGAAACTCGCCGAGCATCCCGATGGCAACTGTCAAAATGCTACTTAATGAGTACACCACATCTAAAGCCAACTCAAGATGGGCTGAACTCTCAACATGCAGAACAACAAGGCTTATCTGGCCGACTCTAAACCCAAAGCGATCGAGAGTCCTTCTCTCGTTGGGAAGATCAGAGGTGGCTACGTTAATGGCTGTTACCACAGGGCACTGCCTAATAGGCAGACATACCTCCAGATTGGGAGTCATCACTAATGACTTCTGCAGAAGCTGCAGGGACGAGGAGGAGGAGGAAACTATCTCCCACCTTCTATGTTCCTGTCCCGCGCTTGCGAGAAGAAGGCATAAACATTTGGGGTCATTCTTCTTTTCGGAGCTTGACGACCTGTCGGAGACAAGCGTCAAACGTCTAACAAGCTTTATTAAGAGCTCAATGTGGTTCCACTCGGACTGAAGGCCAAGTGTGCAGCGGTATCACAACGGACCTCACTGGTCTAAGTGAGCTGTGGTACGTGCGTTTTGGTTTTAAGCACGTACAGCGGCTGCCGCCTCAACCTAACCTAACCTAGGTGGCAGCCCTATGTGTAGAAAAATTTTCGAGTTTTGAAATTCTGACAACGGATTCGGAATCAGCGACCCAATTTTACCTAGTGTTTCTCCCAGAGTTGAATTCGCATAAATAAACAAGAAATTAGGTGGCAACTTTATCCGCCATCTTGAATTTTCAAATTCTGACACCAGATTCGAAAGAAGTAACCCCCAATACTTTTTCTTCATGTTTAAAATTCTTAAAAAAATGTTTAGTTGGCAGCCCTGTATAGAAAAATTTTAGAATTTTTAAATTCTGACATCAGATGCAAAATCAGCGATCCATTTTTACCTAGTGTTCACTCCAACCCCCAAATTCGCAAAAATAAACCAAAAATCCCCACACATTTTTTAATTAATGAACAACACTCTAAAATTCCAATGGAAATCGATATAAACTGAGAGCGCAATTTATGCTCTAAGCATAAAGCCCGGATAAAATGTGAAAAAACCACTTCTTTATCTCCCGACTTATACGCTTGGTATAAAATTAACCTAGAGATAGTTATCCCCGAATTAAATCATATTTATGCCCTTTGTGAACAAAATGGCCCTTAATAGCTTATAATAGCTTTTAAAGGAAATGCCCTGCAGTTAATGGAACTAGTACAAAACTAGTGATTTCACCAGCCCCTGGTAGCCAGTACCAGTTCCACTTCAATCTACTTTCTTTGTATTCAACTGGCGAAGAGGAAGGGGTCAATTGCTACTTTTTACACACCCATTCCCTAGTTATTTCACTAGTCATGAAGAGCTAGCTTTTTCGCTAGTTGATATTGACACAACAAAAAAAAAAACAAAGCAGAGTGACTGATATTCATTATTCAATATATTTATATCTTTTTCATAACAATATTTTATTTATGTTGCGCAAAAAAACTGAAAAGCTTTATATGTCATGTTTTCTCGAATAAGTCACTTCGAAGTATGAGTGCATCAGAATAAATTGTATAAGTCAGTCAAGACGTTAAAAAAATAAACAAGAAACAATCGAGATGGAAGTTGATTGAACTGACCCTTTCATGCATTACCTTGGGTCAAAAAAGTAGCTAGTGTATATAGAACTATTGAAGTAGCTAGCGTGAATGGGCCAATGGATACTTTCAATACTGGCGGGTGTTTATAGAAAAAACTTAAATAAATTATGAAAAAGTCAAAAGCTTCGGATTTGTATAACCTTCAACCTAAACTAGGTTACTTGAAAAGAGCAGGATAACTGTCGAACCGTGTAATTTATATCAACATATTTTGAAAGAGTTATTCCATGTTTTTAAAATTGATTTTTTGAGTCTTTTATTTCAAGTACAACTTTATTTTAGCACACATAATTAAATACTCTTGAATTCCCACTAAATGTTTAACAGGTGTGTTCATATAAATTCGCAAGCTTCTAAGGCTTCACTTGGAAAAATCATTAAAACACAAAATGGTTTTTTGTTGATTTTAAACATGAATATTAAATTTCATCACCACAATCAAAAGCGTCATTAGCATCAACATAATCCTTATTATCGTCATAACTTTCACTTGACTTACCTGCGGACACATTTTGCACTGATACTTTCGACCGGTGCCGCCACCACCACCACCTCCACCAAGACCAGCGCTTATCTTTGTTGCATTTATGGGTTGCGGCACGACAAGCAATGCAGCCGATGCTGCCGCTACCGCCGAACTATGATGTCCAACATGACTGCCCGGATGACCGCCAGCACCACCGATAACACCGCCGCCACCTGCTGGTGAATTACTATTGGATGAACAAGCACGTATTGGGCCACTTGGGCCATAAAAGGCAGCCATTTGATTACCTTGTGGTGTGGCTGCATGATGATCCAAACGATTGTCATCCAGAAAGTGGCCTAAAAGCAGCAGCCGTAAAAGAAAGAAAGAAAGAGAAAGAAAGAAGGAAAGATAAAAAACATCAACACTGCTCAATAAAAGTACTGCGACAAAAATTTAACACTAATGATGAGAAAACTGCAGACGTCAGACGGACGTTTAATAAATCAAAACTGTAATGGAAACTATGTCGCGCTGGCTAAGCGCTGGAAGAGTTGTGCGTGGCTCTTTAATAAGTCTGTGCAACGCCGCCAATGGCGCCACTTAATGTCCAAAGTTGGTAGTTGCCACCGCAATAGCCGAAGGTGTCTTTGGCCATAGTTCAGTTATGGTTGTCGCGTCATAGAGTCACGTCATAGCCAAGCAGTTACAACTCAAAGTAAGACATTATCACAGACATCTCACTTCCAATGGGACTGACTACTGCATATTCGCAGCTAGTTAGCGACAGATAGTTAGCGGTTTGCACTGATTAATGACGGATAGATCAGCAATTATGCGTGGAAATGTGGTCGAAACATGCGTGAGGCATGTAAGTGCGAAAAACCACTTTTTATTAAATGCTACTTGCGAACAAGATGTCGGTTTGCTCTCAATTAAAAGTACACTTGGAAAAATGGCATACACTGATATTAATTGTATTTTCTTTTTGGACACAAACAAAAAAACACCTAAAGATGCAATGAACGAAGAGTGCTAAGTG
This sequence comes from Dichetophora obliterata, assembly GCA_963920525.1. Taxonomy (NCBI): domain Eukaryota; kingdom Metazoa; phylum Arthropoda; class Insecta; order Diptera; family Sciomyzidae; genus Dichetophora; species Dichetophora obliterata. The sequence continues at coordinate 45,786,018 of OY986435.1, read as the reverse complement.
ACAAAATATCGATTTGAATGTGAAAAAGCATGGATTTATTCAACCATCCAACTCCTAAATGTTGTCAGGAAAAAAATAGTGAAGAAAGGTAGCATAAATTCTTTAAAGAAAGAAATAAAGACTTGATAAGGCTGATGAACAGGGCTATAATTTCGATGACATGTTATCTTTTTTCTGCTGCTTCGAAGACATTTCCTGGTTATTTAGAACGTCCATTTATGTTTCCTAAATTCCAAATATGATAAGTTATAAGTTTTTAGGTCATTTTTCATCAGTTTTAGTTTTCAGGTCATTTTTACTAGATTAGGGGCATTTTCTGGTTATTTTTAGCGATTTTTAAGTTATTTTGTTGTCATTTTTCGGTTCTTTTTTTTGTAATTCTATAGTAATTTTAAAAGAATTTTTTTAATAGAGTCCCTTTAATCAAAAACATTACCTCTCGAAAAAGGAGTAGCTTTGTTTATAGACCTCGATGAAAAACAAGCAGTGCGCGTGGTGAAACTAACGAAAGGGTATGTAGACAGATGAAACAAGTGTTAGATAAAAACTCAGGATATGGTAGTTTTTATTAACTCTACTTTTATGCTCTATTACTGAAATATTAGGGGTACAAATCTCAATACTGTGAAATTAGAAGAGGAACTTTCATCCGATGACATATCGTCTTTTAAATATGTTCCTCTCGTCAGTGCAGAAGTGGAAAGAAGTGTCTCTGTTTACAAACACATTTTAGCAGACAAACAACGCGTTGCGACGTTCCTTCAATTTTAATAACTTAAAAATACCTTGTTATATACTGTTACACTATGTTTAAAAGTTATATAAAATACATTTTAAGTTTGGTAATGTATTATTTTTAAAGCTTTATTGTTTGTTAATTTTTATGTAATTGCTTGCGTTTTTAAGGTCATTTTTCAGTATTTAGGTCATTTTCTGCAGCTGTTAGGTCACTTTTGTCATTTTTTTTAGGTTATTTTTTGCAGTTTTTTAGGTCATCAAAAACCGAGCCCTGCTGATGAAGTTTCGAAATGATGACCTAATGAATGATAGACACACTTTTTCGATTTTTGGAAATTTTGTATTTTTGCAAATAGTCTTATTAAAATTTATTTAAAACAATTCGTCCTTAAGAATTATTCTACACTGAGAAAACAAAACATTAAAAACGCACATTTTAAAAACGTTTAGTAAAAGTAATATTTTTATAAATATTTTACGCCATACAAAAATAAAAACGCGCAATTGTAAATACAAAAATAAAACGAAAAGTTTTACACAAAAACTACGAACATTTTACAGTGATATAGTTTTAGTATAGTTTACAGGTTTTTTATCGTTCTCTTCTTACCGTTTACATTAAAATACTTAGATATTAAATATAATTTTCAATATATATATATGTCGTAGTTTTGTTCACGCAGCGATCTCGTAGCGTGTATCTTCCTCCAATCATTTTCTTTTTTTTTTATCTCAAATTATTTTTCATATCTAACTCTCTATTCAGAGTGAACTCCTTTTTTTTTTAATTAGAAACACATCAGCTACGATTTCACTCAAGTATTTCTACTTGGCGTTAACTTAATAATTCCATGTTACGACACGGCCAACCTGACATGTCACACGACCTCGTGTAATTATTGCTTCTATTGGTATAAGGCTTTTAACAATATATTCTTAATATTCTTCACCATCTAGACTTTCACCCGAACATTGCTTATGTTCTCCACCAAATTCCATGGTGCTAGAAAATTCTTTATATTCTCCACCACCTCTCGTGGTACTAGACATTCAGCATATCAAAATGCTCTCCACCACCTACCGTGGTACTAGACAATTAACATTCCTTTTACATTTTTCACACATTTATTAACAGAATAATGGTAGAAAATATTAATAAAAGAATTTTAATTTTAATACAAACAAAAATCACATCAATTCAGTTGTTAAAAAAATATTATAACTATAAAATATTACAAAAAATAAATAAAAATTTTAAATCTTCCCTTCTTGGTCATCATCATCATTATTATCATCATTCCCAACAGTGTTAACAGGTACTTTTCTCAAATTTTCATGCGAATATTTATATGTTCGTGTAGAATCAAGAGCCGCTAAAGTATATCTATCTCCTTCTAATACATCAACGACTTTAAAGGGCCCTCTAAACTTGGGATCTAATTTTGCTTGATTACGTTCTTCATTCCTTAATAAGACAAAATCACCTACTGCATACCGTTTTGGCTTTCGCTTAGTACTATCAAAACGAATTTTGTCATATTTAGCATTATTATCCATGTTAACAATGGCTTGTTCCCTCACTTCTTCCAGATCCACTTGCGGTTCCTCATCAGTCACTAACATCAAATCTACAGGCCTTGAAACTTTTCCGATTAAAAGCTCAAGAGGACTACTTTTAGTGACACGATTGCTTGTGCAATTCAAAGCCAACTGAATTTCCGGAAAAGCATCCTGCCATGAAACTTCTTTACTATTCTCGACAACTGTTAACATATTTTTTAAAGTACTCATAACGCGCTCTACTTGCCCATTCGCACGGCTACATCCAGTTGCAATTAAATGGAGACTTATATTATGAGACTCACAATATTCCCGAAACTCTATGCTAGAGAAACAACGTCCTTGATCTGCAATTATGCGCGCTGGCGCACCAAATAAGGAAACACAAAAGGATAATGCTTTTATGCTATTAGTACTGTCGATATTTAGGGTATGCTGCAATATAACATATTTGGTGAAAGCATCGATTATAACAAAAACATATTCCTTCTTATCACTCTTACCACTAAGCTTTCCACTGGCATCAATATGAATAGTGTGCCATGGGATTGAAACTTTAGGAATTGAATGTAATTCTGCCTCAGGTTTGCCTGAGCGCGATTTCGAAATTTTACAAGTCATACAATTATCAATAAATTTACGAACATACTTTGCCATGTTAACGAACCAATATAAGTCATATAACTTATCGAGGGTTTTCTTATAACCTGAATGAAACAGAGCATCATGGACGGAATTGACAACAGACCACTTATACGCTTTCGGTACCATTGGCAAACACCTTGTTCTACCATAGCGTTGAATTTTTCGATGCAATATGCCAGAACGAATTTCATATGTTTTCATCACTTCGTTTTTGTGTACATCTTCATTGAATTTTGTGATCAATTTAGATATCTCAAAATCTCGCTGCTGCTCAGCGCGCATCCAATTGCCAGTAAGTTCTGCATTATTAATTTCTTTTTGCTTAGCTATAGTAGCAACTGTTGTGTCTTTATCTGGCAAAGGATTTCTAGAGAAAAAGTCGGCATGACACATTCTCTTTCCATCCTTATAAACAACATCAAAATCAAATGCTTGAAGAAATGCCCACCACCTATGTACACGTGGCATCAAATCATGCTTCTTGCGTGAAGATTGAAGAGAATTGCAATCTGTTACTACAGTGAACTTGCGTCCATGTAAATAATGCCTAAAGTGTTTGACAGCATTCACCACTGCCAATGTTTCCAATTCATAAGAATGATATCTAGATTCAGCATTTGTAGTACGCTTACTAAAAAAAGCAATCACATGTGGCTTGTTATTTTGTATCTGCATCAAAACAGCACCATAACCAATTGAGCTTGCATCTGTGTGCAACTCTGTATGAATGTCTGGATTAAAAATTGCTAAAACTGGTGCGTTTGTTAAAATTGCAATTATTTTCTGTCTGATGTCTTCATGTGAAGGTTGCCAATTGATATCACTCTTGCATGAACTGGTTAGGGCGTATAAGGGTGCCATAAATTGTGAAAATTTTGGAACGAACTGCCTGAAGTACGACGCTAACCCTATAAATTGACGTAGCTGTGTTACCGTCTGAGGGGGTGGTAAAGCGACTAAAGCCTCAATTTTTCTTGGATTTGGACGAATCTCCCCATTGGATACCTCGAAACCAAGATACTCCACTTTCTGTTTCATAAACGAACACTTCTTCATGTTAAGCGAGAAGCCTGCATCAGTTAATATTTTCAAAATCTTGTGAATCCTACCTAACGTTTCATCAACATTTGCAGTTCCCATAACGAGTATGTCGTCCATATATACCACTACATAGGTTCTAATAAGTTCCCCTAATACTTGCATTACAGCGCACTGGAATACAGATGGTGCATTTCGCAGCCCAAAAGGCATCGTTAGATATTCATAATGACCATCAGGTGTGACAAAAGCAGTCTTTTGAACTGAATCAGGGTGAACTGGCACCTGATGATATCCGCTTACCATATCTAATGTAGTGAAATAACAACATCCATTAAGCCTATCAATCTGGTCTGTGATTAAAGGGAGAGGGAACCTATCAGGTATTGTGTTGTCATTTAACTCTCTATAATCCACACACATCCTATCTGTTCCATCTTTTTTTTTTACGAGTAAAATGGGACTAGCAAACGGAGAGAAACTAGCTTGAATAATACCTGCTGCAAGTAATTCATCAACTTTGCTGCGTACTACTTTTCGCTCGCTTTCACTTAAACGATAAGGACGCCTAAAAACAGTTTTGTTAGGGTCCTTCAAATTAATTTTCATAGGCTCCACTTTAGCTGGGCTTTTCGGAGTACCCTGAACAAAAAAATCTTTGAATTCATTCAATATGGAACAAAGTTTTGACTTAAAATTCAAAGGAATATCAGTATCAATTTTATTTATATGGTTTTGAAAATTTTCTGAATTACAAACATTCACAAAACTTACCCGATCAAATCTAATACAATCCAATGTAATTTGTACAGAAATACCTTGGCTCAAGATCTCTCGACCAATCATTACATCATAACGCAAGGCTGAATCTGGCAAAACGTGAAAAAGGATTTCGATATCAATATCATCAATTTTTACAACCGACAGAATTTGAATAGTGCTGTTAACACTGCTTTGACCTATACCCATCATTCTTACATTAGTACATATACGTTTACCCCTGAATTTACTAGATACCGATTCTCTAATGAGAGAACATTCTGCTCCTGAGTCAAAGTAGAATGAAGACTTCACACCCGAATGCTGCAAATAACCCATTGGTATGCTGACTGTACACAAATTAACACGTTTCACTGCATTGTTGACAGACCCTTCAAAACCATCTTTTAGGCTTGTACAAGAAGATGCGTAATGACCAATCTTGTGACATTTGTAGCAGACAGTTGATGATGGAGTCTTCTTCTGATATTCAGTATGTGGTAATCCATTATCGTTTCTCCTGCATAATGCTGCCTTGTGACCCAACCTTCCACATCGATAACATTTAAGAGATCTTATATTTATTGACAATTTCTGTCGTTTGGCTTCAGGTCCTGCTTCATTATGAAGGACAGACAGACATGTTCCACCCTTGTCAACTGCAATAGCCTGAAGCTCATTTAATAACTGACTTCTAGTGGTTATGGCTGATGTGAATGCCAAACGTCGTATAATTGGTTGAAACTGAGCAATATGAGCTAACACAATTGAAATTGACATTTGTTCTGGTGATAGTCCTTTACATCTTGCCATTAGTGACGTCATTAAACTAGCTACATAGGATCCTAAGCATTCACCTTGCTTTGGTCTGTTATTTTGTAGCTTAATCAAAAATGCTGCTGGCGTCTCCGAACATTCGTACCGTGCCGCAAAAATACTTTTAAATTCCTGCCAGGTCATACCCGGGAAACATACATGTGATAACCATGCCGATGCTGTGCCTTTTAGTGATGTGCTAAGTGCTATCATTAAGTTTGCGCCCTGAAGAGGTTGATCTCCCATACATATGTCCGCAGTTGAAATCCAGGCGGATGCATCTATTGTAACCACATCTGGATTAAATTCAGGAAGTTTAACATTTTGATTTACTCTTGAGTTGTCCATTGCATTTAATAAAGCCATAAATTGTTGGTTTTGTCGTTCGAATAAGCTCTGCCATCTTGCATTTTCACCGGCGCCAGAATTTTCACATTCTCTAGTAGCTCGTCCAATATCACCATCATCGCTACTATTTGTCGTCATGAGTTGTTCGTTTATTGTTGAGAGAGGTAATCCCACTTCTGATGTCGTAGTTTTGTTCACGCAGCGATCTCGTAGCGTGTATCTTCCTCCAATCATTTTCTTTTTTTTTTATCTCAAATTATTTTTCATATCTAACTCTCTATTCAGAGTGAACTCCTTATTTTTTTAATTAGAAACACATCAGCTACGATTTCACTCAAGTATTTCTACTTGGCGTTAACTTAATAATTCCATGTTACGACATATATATATCATTCATATTTCATATATCATATTGAATGACATATATATATATACATATATTGAAAATTATATTTAATATCTAAGTATTTTAAAAGGATGAAATCCACGTTGTCACGTTTCCAGATGTATGTTAAAGTTGATCAGAAAGCTGTTTATTTTTATTTATATTTATTAATTTAGAACTTTTTTAGCTATATATATATATATATTAGGGCGGGTCGATTTGTAGGGAGTGAAAAAATTCACCAATTTCCCTATGATTTCCGTATTCTATGGGTTATTCCATGAAAATTTGCCGAAGGAACCATACCTCTATCGTTAAAATCGAGTCCCCTACTTTTTGTTGGTAAAAAGTTCAAAAGTTACGGGCATTTTTGTCCAAATTTTGGACCATTTTTCCATTTTTTTCATGATTTTGTCCAAGAATATTACTTTCATGGCCATTTTTTTGGCTCAATCCATTATTTAATTCAATTTACAATTCAAAACGAAGAGTTTAAGCCCAAATTTATCGAATTCGGTTGATTAATTCATGCGATATTGCTAAAACAAAATAACACATAAAACCAACTTTTTGATTTTTTTCCCTTTTTATTTTTTTTTCTACAAAAATTCAAATTAAGAGATAATAAAGTATCTATCAACCTATTATAAAAAAAAAATATTCAATTTGAGTGTAGTAAAAGACAAAATGTGATAAAAAACATTATTTTTTCTGAAAGTCTTGTTTGCCAATATGTAAAAATATGCCAATAATGTAAAGCGCAAATCAGTCTAGTCGTAACGTAAGGTTCGTAAGCTTCGTAAGTCAAAAAAATTGAGCCAAAAAAATGGCCATGAAAGTAATATTCTTGGACAAAATCATGAAAAAAATGGAAAAATGCTCCAAAATTTGGACAAAAATGCCCGTAACTTTTGAACCGTTGGAGATTTTTTTTTGTAAATTGATCAAAATGAGCTCACCTTTCCAACGCGCCTTTAAGAAAACATCGCTTTAGTAAGTTAGCATAGTCAGTTGTCACTGTTCAATGGAAAAAATAATGAAAAGAGTTTGAGTTAAAGATAAGTATTAAAAATAAAAATAATAATATTTGGAAAATGCTATTTTTTATAGTCAGCGTCTACACATAAAACATATGATACAGTATCATCATCTAAAAAATTTTACCGAGATGGACACAGCTGATCATAAAAACTGATATGAAACTATAATTTTGAAAACCAATAAAACTTTTTTAATTAAAAATAATAATTGAAATGGGAATTTTTGGAAATTTTTTTAATTAATGGGAAATGTTTGTTTTTAAATTAAAAATAAACAGTTTACTATTTAATGCATTTTAAAATGTCCATTGTTAAAAATCAAACGAACTAATTTTTAGAATTTAGTTTTAGAATCTTATTTTAAAATTTTCGTTTTTAAAATGGAAATAAACGCTTTACTATTGCATTTTAAAATGTCCATTGTTCGTAAACAAAGGAACATTTGAGAATTCCATTTTAAAATTTTCGTTTTTAAAAAGAAAATAAACGTTAGAAGTGCAAAATCTGGGTTAAACTTTCTGGATTAAAAGTGGCACGTTTCTGCCACTTTTGTAAATGTTGTTTTCTCTGCGTAGAACTGTGTAGCATATAAATTATCGCAGACGCACATTTATATATACATTTATTTATCCCTTTCTTTGAAATAAAAACATTGCGTAAAGTAAATAAAAACTGTAAAATAATTTGTTGTTTGGAATTAAGGTTGATTGATTCAAGTTTTTCCAATTTATCCAGTGTTAAACCAACATTTCACTGTTGTATTTTCAATAAAGGCAGGCAGTCTAGAGTTTTGATGAAAATGATTTTTTTTTTATTTTTTTCAATAGTATAGTCTTTCGAGAATATACTGTTACATTTTTGTGAGGATACTGACATTATTTCCGATTCTACAGCTGTTTTGGCAGGTAGCATAGCATAGTGTTTTGTCTACACTCTCTCTTTACACACATTTATGTCAAAACTACTTTTTTCGGTTCAGGCGAATCAACCAAAATTCACAACATATTCACAATATATTCACAACAACAGTGGATATCGCCTGAACTAGAATCAGAGTTTTATTTTAAAAACATCGTATATTTTTAACTTAATAACAGTTAAAAAAGCGTCATGCTGTCAATTTTTAATATTCTTTTTTGTAGTCCCGGCCATAACTGAACTCATTGTGATAATATCATTGTTCTTATTTTTCAGATAGCTACAAGAGTCAAAATCTACAACACCGCCCAAGCTCCTTTCTTTGAGAGGGTCTCAATGAGCGCCATTTTGAACATATTCAATAATCTTTTAAAAAATAGTTTTGTTTTTTTGGAATGAGTATTACAATACTTCTTAAAAATTTAAATATCGTTATTCCATATTTAAAACTTTAAAAAAATCCTAACATTTTCGAGCGCTAGACCAGCGCCCTTCCTTAAGTGTAACGAAAAAGCATAAAATTTCACTCTCCCATTCACTTTGCCAAATTTGAAGTTCGTGAAATAATTGCATTTTTTATTGTTGTATCCCGGAACCCCGGACTTTTCTTAGTCCTGACAGTCCAGGGATTTCAAGGCCTAAAAATCCCGGTGTTTTCGGGATTCCGGGATTGCCTCCACTGCAAAAAAATTACAAAATATTCCAACAAAAAATTCAATGATACTACCTTAGAAAAAATGTAAGTGGTTTTAAAAACTGTAACGGTGATCCCCGTTACAAGTTTGCACCCCGCACACTACGCCACTGCCTTACTACACCACTGTGCGCTTAACTCAACCAACAGCCATACCTACACACACACGCACACATACAGCCAGCACATTCAACGTAGTCAACAGCCGAGTCTACATAAACCACACGCAACGCTATAATTCACAGAAGGTTAATGGCAGCATACGGATAAATAGACCGCGTTGTGACAGACTTCGGGGGACGGCTCGAGAGCGTAGTGCTTTGTACCGTCGCCACTTGCTGGAACCGAGAACAAGTTTGTTCATAGTCGGGTCTTGCCTTAGTCAGTCACACTGAACATCGCCGAACATCACCGAACAGCACCGAACTTCAGCGAACACCGAATATCACCGAACATCACCGAACCTCAGCGAACACCGAACATCGCCGAACATTACCGAACTTCAGCAAACACCGAACATATCCGAACATCGCCGAACATCACCGAACAGCACCGAACTTCAGCGAACACCGAACATCACCGAACCTCAGCGAACACCGAACATCACCGAACATCGCCGAACATCACCGAACTTCAGCAAACACCGAACATATCCGAACATCGCCGAACATCACCGAACAGCACCGAACTTCAGCGAACACCGAACATCACCGAACATCACCGAACCTCAGCGAACACCGAACATCACCGAACATCGCCGAACATCACCGAACTTCAGCGAACACCGAATATCACCGAACATCACCGAACCTCAGCGAACACCGAACATCGCCGAACATTACCGAACTTCAGCGAACACCGAACATCACCGAACATCACCGAACCTCAGCGAACACCGAACATCACCGAATATCACCGAACATCACCGAACCTCAGCGAACACCGAACATCACCGAATATCACCGAACATCACCGAACCTCAGCGAACACCGAACATCGCCGAACATCACCGAACTTCAGCAAACACCGAACATATCCGAACATCGCCGAACATCACCGAACAGCACCGAACTTCAGCGAACACCGAACATCACCGAACCTCAGCGAACACCGAACATCACCGAACATCGCCGAACATCACCGAACTTCAGCAAACACCGAACATATCCGAACATCGCCGAACATCACCGAACAGCACCGAACTTCAGCGAACACCGAACATCACCGAACATCACCGAACTTCAGCGAACACCGAACATCACCGAATATCACCGAACAGCACCGAACTTCGCCAAATACCAAATATCATCGAACCAGCATCGGCAGACTCACCCACCGCTGTAAATTTATCATATTCCTAAAATATTGTGTATTGTAAGAAAGACTTGATTTAACAATAAATCAGAAAATATCGTCTGAGCAAGAAAATCACCAAGTCTACCTATTTATTTTGGACAAAAGTTCGAGGGTCTTTTGTTTGACCCTGGAACCGCTGAGCATACCTCAGCCTGTGAACAAAACCCCCTTTACAAATGGCGCCCGAGCAGGGACCTGCTTCCAAAGACGGCAGTGGAAAACCGAACGCACCCACCAACGACGACGAAGCAGGTACAATACACAATAAAAATAATAATATGGACAAACATCTAACATCGGATTCACTCGGCTGGATATACTTACTTAAAAAGGAACGGCTCATTAACGAGTGCCGAAAGATCGGGTTACCAATTGATGGCTGCACTGTAGAGGATTTACGAAGGCAATTAAGCCACTTCGTCAAAACCAAACGAAGTAGAGCATCAACCGAAAATATATTTCGAGCACTGGAAGCCGAAGTTGAAGCAGAAAAAAAAATATATATATAAATAATAACCTGACAAATCACTCTCCGAAGTAGGGGGGGAGTTGTAACGGTGATCCCCGTTACAAGTTTGCACCCCGCACACTACGCCACTGCCTTACTACACCACTGTGCGCTTAACTCAACCAACAGCCATACCTACACACACACGCACACATACAGCCAGCACATTCAACGTAGTCAACAGCCGAGTCTACATAAACCACACGCAACGCTATAATTCACAGAAGGTTAATGGCAGCATACGGATAAATAGACCGCGTTGTGACAGACTTCGGGGGACGGCTCGAGAGCGTAGTGCTTTGTACCGTCGCCACTTGCTGGAACCGAGAACAAGTTTGTTCATAGTCGGGTCTTGCCTTAGTCAGTCACACTGAACATCGCCGAACATCACCGAACAGCACCGAACTTCAGCGAACACCGAATATCACCGAACATCACCGAACCTCAGCGAACACCGAACATCGCCGAACATTACCGAACTTCAGCAAACACCGAACATATCCGAACATCGCCGAACATCACCGAACAGCACCGAACTTCAGCGAACACCGAACATCACCGAACCTCAGCGAACACCGAACATCACCGAACATCGCCGAACATCACCGAACTTCAGCAAACACCGAACATATCCGAACATCGCCGAACATCACCGAACAGCACCGAACTTCAGCGAACACCGAACATCACCGAACATCACCGAACCTCAGCGAACACCGAACATCACCGAACATCGCCGAACATCACCGAACTTCAGCGAACACCGAATATCACCGAACATCACCGAACCTCAGCGAACACCGAACATCGCCGAACATTACCGAACTTCAGCGAACACCGAACATCACCGAACATCACCGAACCTCAGCGAACACCGAACATCACCGAATATCACCGAACATCACCGAACCTCAGCGAACACCGAACATCACCGAATATCACCGAACATCACCGAACCTCAGCGAACACCGAACATCGCCGAACATCACCGAACTTCAGCAAACACCGAACATATCCGAACATCGCCGAACATCACCGAACAGCACCGAACTTCAGCGAACACCGAACATCACCGAACCTCAGCGAACACCGAACATCACCGAACATCGCCGAACATCACCGAACTTCAGCAAACACCGAACATATCCGAACATCGCCGAACATCACCGAACAGCACCGAACTTCAGCGAACACCGAACATCACCGAACATCACCGAACTTCAGCGAACACCGAACATCACCGAATATCACCGAACAGCACCGAACTTCGCCAAATACCAAATATCATCGAACCAGCATCGGCAGACTCACCCACCGCTGTAAATTTATCATATTCCTAAAATATTGTGTATTGTAAGAAAGACTTGATTTAACAATAAATCAGAAAATATCGTCTGAGCAAGAAAATCACCAAGTCTACCTATTTATTTTGGACAAAAGTTCGAGGGTCTTTTGTTTGACCCTGGAACCGCTGAGCATACCTCAGCCTGTGAACAAAACCCCCTTTACAAAACTTTTTTAAATAAAAACCTTTCTAAAACTATCTGTACAAAATAGCTCAATGGGCTTTACCAATATTCATTTTAATGCCGACTCTAACTAAAGTGTAAGCTTTTTGACAACAAATGTCAAAATAATGTCAGAAATAATATCAGAAAAGCTTACATTAAATTTAGAGTAGGTATTAAATCGACTATTGGTAAGGACCAATGTGTTAGACACATGATACTTCCTAAGAAATACTGAAATGTGATTTTAATAATACAAAAAAAAAACATTTTTTAATAGCTGTACAATATATGACTTGAAAATACCCAAATGTGAACTTAAAAATGAAAAAACCAAACCTCCTTAACCCATTGAGTTGGGAATTAATTCTAATATGTATTGTTAAAAATGATTTGTTAGTGCTTTTTAGTGAATTAACGTCATAAAAACACAAAAATCAGGCTTAAAATTTTCTCCGGCAGCTCCTTGATCCTTTTTCAGGATGTACACAATTGCGTACAACTCAAGCATAGTTTTTTACAGTACTAAACAAAGATTATATAAATATTGTAAAACAATTGTTTTTTAATTTTTTCTGTGTATTAAAAAAAACGTATAATAATAACATAATAAAAATTTAGTCTAAGGACTCAAAAATAAAAATATAAAATAATAAAAACTTTAAAGTAAATTCACATAAGTTCATTTCTGTATTTTATAATTACATCTTTAAATTTTGGTTGTTTCGTATGAAATTGATGATAGTAATTTCGATCCCTTGTCAAACAGAGATGTCAAATAGACAGCAAATATTTTTCGAAATGTGATAACACCCTTCTATTAAGAACGTCTTCAACTTAATTTTCTACCAATACTTCTGGTTCAAAAATAAATGTTTATGGACAAAACTGCCTTCTTCTGACTTCAATTTTCTTTTCGTCAGTTAAAATGTACGTTCCCATCTCATCAATAAGCTGCACATTTTCAGTTCCACAAAATTTAATTAACAGTGGAGCAATATCCGTTACGTCTTCATATCTCAAGGTGTTTGCTCTTTTGTTTTTTTTTGTTGTTTTTTAATCCTAGCCTGTACTAAATTTAAAACCAAAGCTGTATTAAAAGGATTTCTTAGTATTTTGTTAATACTAGATTTGAAACCAAAGCTAGCAAAGTAGTACAGAAAAGTTTAAATTTTAATACAAGATTTTTAATTGTGTACTATGATTTTCTTAGCTATTTTTTTAAATAATTATAAAAGTTTTAAGACTATATGTATATATTTTATTATATCGGAAAGAATTCTGTTTCATAAAACCACATTTTCAATAAAATACGTATTTGCGCAATCCTACAAATATGAATTCACGGAATGAAATTTCAGCTTGATCTAAGTTGTCAGAAAATTGAGAAAAAACCTGAATTAAGATATATTTTTATTGTATGTGTGCATAAAAACTCATAGAGAACACTCTAAAGAACTAAGTTTCTAATTGAAACGAGTCAAACATGAAACAAATTTCCATACAAGCGCCGTTCAAAGTGATGAAAATTTCCTGAATGTTTCGAAGCGTTCCGAAATTGGATGCCCTATTAGGCAGTCTACTAGGAAGCTCTCAAAACATTCAAAGCAGAAACTAGGAAAGCTAAAAAAACCTCTTGAAACCAATTCTGTAAAGGAACTGAAGAAATCTCAGAGACATCCAGGCTGCACTAGATTTTTGCTAGAACACCATAGACACCTGGCTATCTTAAATTATTATGAGGAGGCATTATGCAGCTAGTGATAGCGATTAGTAAAAGTTGATAAATCGATGTTGAAGTAATAATCACTAAAAAAGCTAAGTAATAAATGTCCAAAAATTATAATGAATGGGGAATCTGCCTGTCCAAAACCAGGAATAAAGGGTGATGGTTGGTTATTGGGTGGACAATTTATGGGGCACGGCCCATGAATTGATCTCAAAATGAGTTTATTCTTGAGGCACGGTTCTTGAATATTAATTTTATTTCCGTAAAACAAAAGGTTTACATTGAACTTTGGTTGTTGGCGCCAAATCTTGGAGAAAACATGGTTTTGGTATTAAGTTATCATAACATTGTTATTGTAATATGCTTTCGATGGACGATCAATCCAATATAACTTAAAGAGCGGGGGGCAGTCATCCAGCAATGATGAGGAGACTTGATTTATCGTTGTTCTGCAGACCTTTGTTTTAGAATTAGAGTTCTATGTAAGAAGCATAGCATGCTTGACCCGAGATAAGTAGGTATACGGCACACGCTTCCTAGTTTTCCGAAAGAGGCTTTTAAGAAGCCTTAATTAAGCCAACGAAGTTGCGTAACTAGGATTGTGGTTCTCTTGGTATTAAATTACTGGGAAACCAATTGTTGCCAGTTTTATTAACCTAGTCATGTACAATTCTAGTGACTGAATGTGTCACAGTCAAATATAATTGTTCTAAGAACTTTTGGTATGTAGACGGGATGTTGAAGAGCCTTGTCTGGTGGAACCTTGAGCCCGGGTATTGACTGTCGTGTGCTGTCGGTGTGAGTTACACTTAGTTGAACTCGGGTTGGTAATTCCTTAAAGTACTAAGAGAGAGAGATGGTGATTAACTCTCGTTAATTTCAAACAGTAAATGCTAGGAAGATAAGCAACTACCGGATCAATATACTGTTACCTTTGGAATTTGAGAACAGGTGACGGGGAAACCTAAATAATCTGAGTTGTGTCCACAAATGATAGGGGAACCTGATAGTATAGGAATAGTACCATAGTCTTGATGTATGTATCGCTTCCTAGTTTTCATGACAAAGATTACCTTCTTTGATCGTGGGGGTGAAGTTGCGAACCGATAATGACCCATGGTTATTTTATAACCCAGTCATGTACAATTTTAGTGGCCGAATGTGTCACGGTCATGTATAGAGTCTAATTTGAAGGTAATGTTGTTATGAGCTATGAAATTAGGGGAATCTTTCTGGTGCATCTTTTGAATTCCGAAGGGGCGTTGGCCGACACTAAATATTGGTTCCAAGCTTTGGAGCACCGTAGAAATAAGCCTTCACGGCAGGGGTCTAAGGTAAACACATAGAGGATACTCTATGAAACATGCTTTTTAATACTAGCCTGCTAATTATAGTCAAGCACATTAAAATCGAGCGGATTCGCTGGCTTGGTCATGTTCAGCGAATGAAAGACGATGCTCCAGTGAAGAAAATATTCGATTCGGTACCCAGCGGCGGTCAACGCAGAAGAGGACGACCGCATCTTCGTTGGAAAGACCAAGTAGGGGACAACCTGACGAAGCTTGGAATTTCCAACTGGCGCCAGCAAACAAAAGACAGAAATGGCTGGCACAAATTCCTAGATGAGGCCAAGACCGACATACGGTTGTAGCGCCAACTAAGTAAGTAAGTAACTGCTAATTATAATTATGGGCGCTAAGTCCCATCCATTCGCAGCTGAGCTTGAAATTTCTCTTAATATTTATAGGAGAAAATATCCAGTTCGGTAATTTAATCATTTTGTATCCCTTATTGGCATGGACAGCGCAAATAACTAAAACCCAAAAATTGCTCACTGAGCTATGCGTCAAACACATCATCATTTATACTCAACGCTGTGTATATGCTATGATTCATACATACATATGTATCTAGCTTTCCTTATTAACTGCTTAACATGCTATAAAATCTCAATTGTGTTTAATTTCTTCCGCCGCAATCGAGCCACGATTGTTCGTGTGACTCATGTGCTCAATAGAAAGCATGTTAAAGCTGGCAAAAAATATTGTCACCGATCGAGAAAGATCTTGATGATCACCGTAGCGGCAGCAGCAGTAGCTAACAACATTGGCTATTTAGGGCTGGCAACTTTGTTTAGTAGATCTTTATCTACACACAACATTCGCCTGTTGCTAGCGTTGACGTTATCGAAGAGATCGCTGCTTGCCGCTACGATCGATAATCGTTGGCCGAGATACCCGCGAAGGCGGAAACTGCAGCAAAGAGTATTGAGTGGGGGGCCGTGTTCATGTCAATGCAGATCGTCGTCGATCGGTATGTTGTTGTAAGCCTTGATGTTGCTGTTGTTCTAGTGGCTTTTGGCAGCATGTCGCCTGCCAGCCTGGCTGGCTGCCTTCTTTGCATTTTAGGAATTTATGTAAACATGTTGTAAGCATCTTGTTATTGTTGCTACTACTTAGTTTTTCATTTATATTGTTATCCTACTTGTTGTTGCAGTTGATGTTGTAATGGCTATGTTGTCGTATTCATTAAATAATGTTAAACATTCTTAGTAAAATTGTAACAGTCCAAGTGGAGTCAACTAAAGGTCAAAACAGTCAGTCTCAGTCAGCCGTGGGAGTCGCTGCGCTGCGTTGCGTTGAGCACTTAAGATGAAAAGATATGAAAATCAGTTCATGTTATTGCCGCTTGGAGGAGCCTTTATGTTGAGTCGCTTTCTACGCTGACTAGATTTTTATCGCTGCTCAGATACTATCTAAAGCATTTACAAATTTCGTGATAGCAATACTAGTAGCTTATTGGTGTTAGGTCTGGTCTGCAGTTTTAGAGGAATGGTCTTTAAATTGTTTCTTTCTTTTTGATTTTAAGTTAGAAAAATGTTTGTTTGGTAATTAAATGTTGAACTTACCTTTTTGCAGATTGTTGTGGTGATGTTCGTTCATTTTAGCCTGCAATAAAATTTAAAAGAAAAAACAGTTGAAAATATTTAAAAGATATTTAAACTGGTTATCAAAAGCATTTTTAATGACAGCGTGCAATTACTTTATGAAACCACATTTCACATTTATCTTAAACGTAGCAAAGTGAATCAATCAATACATGCTAGAAGAGAAAAAGTCAAAATGGAGTTTTTAAATTCTGAGCTTGTACTTCGATATATAAAATTACTTTTATTTACCTAATTCTTCATTTAAAAATTCTTTATTTAAACTTTTATGATACTTATTTTCGCTTAAGAATATGCTAAAATGTTTACTGTTGAACTTGACATTCTATTTCTCACATAATTAAAAAAAAAAAACATAATTAATAGGTGTAATTACGCTTAAGCCCAAAACTAGCCAACGTCTACACCGATAACAAAATTCAAACATTTTTTTGAAAGAAAATTAAATTTTCCTCAACTTATTAGCGCTAAGTTTTGCCATAAAGTTGCAACTAAAAAAGTTATGAGCACATAAAGTCAAAAAATACGTTTTATTCTTATAAAATTCAACATTCAAGGCAATTTTATAAAAAAAAAAAAAACACCAAGCTTGTCATTATTTTTTTATGACCCAGTTTTTTTTTCATCTAAAACAATTTTCTATACATCCTCTATATATAAGTTTCTCACCTCAGAAGAATGGTTTTATGTATAAAAGTGATTTTACAATCTAGCAGCCAAAAGCTATGTATCGGTACATAATTTTTTTAAAAAAATGTCAGTACAAAATGACGGCTGTGCAGCATTTTTTTGAAGGCGCCTATTTTTTAAGCGATACATGGCCGGACACCTAACGTCCTTCATTTTTGATCTGGGACAATAAATTAAATTAGGTCAGTTTCTATACATAAATTTAATCGCATATTATTACGCAAAGAAAATAACAGTAAAGTGGTTGTTGTTCAGTCGTTTGACGACTTAATAAAATATAATTTTTTACCAATATACTTGTATTTTGATAATGATAAATGACTTTTGCAACGACCCCTTTACTGTTAATACTATTAATAATGTTTTAACTTGTTCTTATAATAGTTATTGTGTAAGCGATTCAGTAATTATTGTGCATCAAAACATTAGAAGCCTAAGGATAAATTTTGATAGTCTAGATTCTAACTTACAATCTTTCAACAGGATTCCTGATCTCATTTTCCTATCTAAAGTCTGCATGTATTCGGCTGAAGTCGATAATTATTCAATACCTAATTACAATTTTTTTGCATTTCCAAATAACTTATATGCTGCGGGCGGAGTGGGAGTCTTTGTAAATAATTCTATTAGCTGTAGTGCATTTGGTGGTAGCTTAATTAGTGCGGATATTCTTAAATTGGCATGTAATATTGGCTCAGAAACTTTAAGCTTCCTCTGCTGCTATAGAAAGCATTGAATTAACATCATATCGGCCGATCAGTTTGCTTGTCACATTCTCTAAAGTATTTAAAAAAATTGTGGGGACGTAAGTCGTTTACACTCGTTTGCGTCCACACGTAAGCCGAAGGCGGAGGATTTGAAAAAAATTAAAATTATTTTTTGAGTTATATATACCCTATGATTATTTGTAAACACCGATAGTATCTTATTGAGGATAGTTTAGGCTAGGGAAAATTCCAAATTGCTTAGTAAACAGGCAGCGTGTAAACGATCGCTAGGTGAAAGGATTTTTATCGGCTACCAACACTGCACTAAGTTGAGTACCACCGCCATCATGTATAGCAAAACCTACCTACACCAAACCCACCACACTGACACGGTGACTAAAAACTTAGCTGGCTACATGTTCGACCAGCGCAAGAAAATTCATTCTTGCTGCGGCCGCCACTTAGGTAAGTCATCTACTTTGTTTAACTCTAACTCTTGCGCTAAGGCCGTTGCCTAGTGCGCCAGGATCATTTTTCTCTCGGAATTTTTCTAAGTCTTTTTTTAAGTAAAATTTTTCTAAGTCTTTTGGACACGAAAAATTTCTGAGTCTTTCGCTAAGGCAGTTGCCTAGTACGCCAGGAACATTTTTTTTTTATGAAATTTTTCTAAGTCTTTTCGACTCGAAATTTTTCTAAGTCTTTTTTTTTATAAAATTTTTCTAAGTCTTTTGGACACAAAAATTTTCTAAGTCTTTCGCTAAGGCAGTTGCCTAGTACGCCAGGAACATTTTTTTTACGAAATTTTTCTAAGTCTTTTCGACTCGAAATTTTTCTAAGTCTTTTTTTTTATAAAATTTTTCTAAGTCTTTTGGACACAAAAATTTTCTAAGTCTTTCGCTAAGGCAGTTGCCTAGTACGCCAGGAACATTTTTTTTACGAAATTTTTCTAAGTCTTTTCGACTCGAAATTTTTCTAAGTCTTTTTTAAGTAAAATTTTTCGAAGTCTTTTGGACACAAAAATTTTCTAAGTCTTTCGCTAAGGCAGTTGCCTAGTACGCCAGAAAAATTTTTTTTTTACGAAATTTTTCTAAGTCTTTTCGACATGAAAATTTTCTATGTTTTTTTTTTAAGTAAAATTTTTCTAAGTCTTTTAGTCAAGAAAAATTTCTAAGTCTTTCGCTAAGGCAGTTGCCTAGTACGCCAGGGACATTTTTTTAAGAAAATTTTTCTAAGTCTGTTCGACATGAAAATTTTCTAAGTCTTTTTTTAAGTAAAATTTTTCTAAGTCTTTTAGTCAAGAAAAATTTCTAAGTCTTTCGCTAAGGCCGTTGCTTAGTACGCCAGGGACATTTTTTAAGAAAATTTTTCTAAGTCTTTACGACATGAAAATTTTCTAAGTCTTATTTTAAGAAAATTTTTCTAAGTCTTTACGACATGAAAAGTTTCTAAGTCTTATTTTAAGAAAATTTTTCTAAGTCTTTTCGATATGAAAATTTTCTAAGTCTTATTTTTAAGAAAATTTTTCTAAGTTTTTTAGTTAAGAAAAATTTCTAAGTCTTTCGTCATGGCCGTCGCCTAGTACATCGAGAATTCTCTTTTTTCCCTTCGAGACTTTTAGGTACCGTTACGCCGCGTGGTCGGCACGCTAGAACATAGGTTGCGCTCGTCAAATCACGCCACTCGACCAGCAGAACGGGACTTGAGTAAATAAACGTTACACCGCCTGGCACGTGCCGAGTTGTTTTCTTTGGTTGGAGGAAGAGAAACAAGACAAACAAGCCCGTCGACGCGTTCCCACAACGCAGCTGCCCACCCACTGATGAATGCGTTTCCGAGATGTCTTTAGGTTATTTGTTTTATATCTCGGCTGCGCCGCGCTCGGTAACTTGCTACATCAAACAAACCCGTCGACGCGTTCTCGCCACATAGTTATCCACCCACTGTTGAATGCGTTTCCGAGATGTCTCTAGGTTATTTTTTTATATCTCGGCTACGCCGCACGCGGTAACTTGCTACATTTTAATTTAGGTTATTTCAATTCCCGATAGTTTTAGTTAGCCCCGTGCTGTGAGATGTCTTTAGGTGAATTTTTTTAACTCTCGCAGCCATAGTTTTAAGATCAATTTGGTTTTGTTAAACATCAATGATTTCTTTTTAAGTTTCTTTTGATTATTCTGATATCTACAGTAAACCATAAAGTAATTTTAAGACACGGTAATTCTAAGATGTAACAAAATTTCGCTAATAGCAATAAACGAAACATTGTATGTTTGAATAAAAAACTTAAGCGTGAGTTTTTTTTTGTTTGATTTCTACAGCGGGGCTTTGTTATGTGAGACACGAACCCTGGACACCGGCGAGTGATACCTCTGCCGGAAAGGTTCGTCACAAAATATTCTTAAGACGAATGTCAACTATAATGGAAAATATGAGAATCGTTCCGGAGCATCAGTTCGGCTTTCGACAAATGCATGGCACACCAGATCGAAATGTCATAGGATTGTCGCCGTAGTAAGAGATGCTCTAGAGAAGAAAATGTACGCATCAGGAGTTTTTCTTGACGTGCAACAAGCTTTTGATCGTGTGTGGCTGCCAGGTCTCTTATACAAAATAAAGAAATTGTTTCCATCTCCATATTACATTTTGTTGAAATCATTTCTTGAGCGATATTTTTATGTAAGAACCAATTACGAAAAATCCCAAATATTTGACATCAAAGCTGGGATCTGTCCTTTTTACTATATATACATCTGACATGCCGATATTTGATATTTGTATCACTCAGATACCATCTTAAAAAGATGGGTCTTTCTGAATCAGACTTCTGCAGACTATGCGAAGAGGAAGAAGAAACACCAGAACACATTCTATGTGTGTCCGGCAATCCACAGCCTAAGACCCCTTCATTTTGAAGAGGAAATAGCGCCCCCGTCAACAATTTGGAACACCAAGCCAAAGACAGTGCTAAAATATGTAAAAAGCCTAAATCTGGAGAGTTAATTATGGGCATGCACAATAGATCGCATGGGTCGTGGCACACTTGGGCCCACTATAAACTAACTAACTAGTATAATTTCACACTTTGTTTTCTGTTTATATCACAAACAACTTATTTATTGTTTAATAAAATGATAATTATAATAAATATAATTTAATAACTAATTATGCCATTCGTGAGCCAATAAATACAGTTCTAGGAGCTTTAAACAAAATTTATAATAACAACTTGCTTCATTTTTCTATGCCTAAAAATGCTTTCAAAAATACAAATACTCTATTGTTAAACAATAAGTAACATTTGTACCTATTACACTTAAAGTTGCTTCATCTGTAAGGAAAATTATCCATAAACGTTAATAACGAAATAAAGTTCTAGTGCTGTGAAGAATAAAATCCTGAATATTACAACTATTTTTTTATAAATTTGTACACACATAAAATAATACAAATATTATTTATAAGCTACAATATCAATCAATATCAATAGCAAAGCGTTATTTGAGTCTATAAAATAGCACCGATATGAGCTGAGTTAATAACGATAGACAAGGTGGAGCAGATATAATATAAAAAAAAATTATTATGATGATGATATAAAAGAACTATTTACAACATTCCCCAAAACTAAAACATGCAAAATAATAGAAACAGTAATGTTCACAATCGATAGAATGAATGTGTTTGAAAAGCGCTTGAATGAAATCAATACAAAAACAAAAAAAAAATCAAAATATGTGCTAAACGGAAAAACATGACCTACAGCAACAAGAAGCGAGCTCAACATGAAAAATAGAAGAAATTAAATAGAAAATAATATAAAAAAACAACGTCTTGATTCCACATTTTAAATATAAGCAAAACACGTGCTGACAACGAACGCACTGCCAACAAACACTCACAAACACAACACACACACACACACATAAGCCAAAAAAATAACACATTTTTTTAGATATCATATTTAAATTCTAAGCAAAAAACACACAAGCACATAAAAAAACAAACACAAAAAAGTAGCTGTGGCATTAGAAATAGTAGTAGAAAAAGCAGCAAAACATATACTATACACAAAAACAAAAAAAAGAAGAGAGACACCAATATTTTTTCAGAGTACCTCATATCCTTGCTTCATGGACATGTGGTTGCGTGACGTTGGCGGCCAACCGTTATAATCGCCAATTTCTTTGGAATGTTGTCCGCACTGCTGCAGCAAAACGAGACGAGGCATGTAGAGAAGAGAAGAGCAAGAAAGAGAGAAAGAGAGAAAAATAGAGTGTATTAGAAAAAATATGCATAAAATTTGGCATTAGAAAAAATATATGGAAATTTTTTTTATCCTATACAGCTGCAAAACACTTTCACTGCCGACGAAAAATCGACGATAACATCGCATACTAACTAACTGCTAACTAAACAGCTAAAAACCGGAAACGGATATTGCACAAAAAATGCCAACACTTTATTTGTATATATATCTCCCACCTTTCTCTAGCCTTTTTTTGTACAGTTTGTTCTTTCTTGTTCTATTTTTCCAGTTCAAATAAAATCTAATGTCAATAACCGACAATAATGCCAAAAATAAAGCCAAAAATAAAAACAACAACTAAAGCAACTAAAACAAAAACGATGCATTTTCAAATAAAAATAAAGAAATTACCATTTGGTTTCGCGGTCATCTAAGTCAATGTCGGAAAATATAGAAAAAATAGAGTGCGCTTTTAGGCGGCTTACAAAACGATGCGCTTACTGCCCAGTTGAGCAGTCAAAGGCAACAAGAGAATGAAAAAAATAGCGGTATTTTTATGATTTGATAAAAACAAAGCGTAACCCGTTAGAGCGTGTACGTGTGCATGTGTATATGTGTGTGTGTCTGTGGGCTAGATTCTAATTCAATTTAGAAAAAATGCCTTTGAAGTGTTGCCATTGCACAGCAATGAAAATAAAAAAAAGTTATACGCTTTGCAAGCAATTTTTTACATTTTACGAAAACAGTATAACTAAGCATAAAAATTTGCTATACAACCCATAAGAGGCGTGTAGCGCAGCAGAGTGTGGGTGTGGGGGCGGCTGCAGTGCTGCTGCCCGCATCAAAAGGCAGGAAATGAAAAATGTGCTTATTTTATTTGTATGCAGGTGCGAGCGTATGTGGCTCTACTATGTATGTGTGAATAGTTTTGCGTGGGTGTGTTTTTGACACAAATGCACTTTTTTTACACATGTTGTTTATGTTTCATTTTATTTTTTTTACATATCATGGTTTGGGCAGCAAAAACGTCGCCAACGCAATGCTGCAAATAAACGGCGCGAAATTTTGGTCTATATGGAATATATTTAAAGCAAACAATGCAACTTGAAAACTGTTAATTTTTGATCGGTTTTGTATTTTTAAGAGAACGTTATCTTATTCCGATTCATAGCCGATACACATTAAATGCAACAGTCGTCCACCGATAAAACGAAACCTTGCCGTCAGAGAAAAATGTCGCAGTATTCTCGACGACTTGATTATTAAAGCGCTGCACAAATGTATTGCTTCTTTAATTCCATCAAGTACTTTTAGCTACGCGCATCACTTGTAGCAGAATTAAGCAAAGAAATAGCGTAACACCGTTGCTTGTTGCTCAGAGAAAAAGTAATGTTTTAACTCTCTCTCTCTCGTATCAAATGCATACGCAACTTGCTCTCATCAATTACAATAATTATCGGTCGCTATCACGGCAAATGAAAAAAAAAACTGTATAGTTTTACCTTCTACTGCAAATACTTGCGTATGCTGAATGCAGAAGTCATTATTAGTTGCTAAAGAAAGTATTAGTAAAGTAAAAGTTAAATTAAAAAAAAAAATGAAAATTGATGAAGTAAGTAAATATTGAATTATTGTTTTATTTTATGTTTTTAATGCTTAAATGTTTACAGAAAACAAACAGTGATTTTTTTTTTCTTTAAATGACCATATTAATAGCATTTTTAATAACGCCGCTATAAAAGTAAAAATTGTGAGCGGCGATTTAAAACTTATTTTTTTTTTTAAACTAAAATTATGTTTTAACATCCAAACATTAATAATTAATAAATATATATGTTTTACCACACATTAAGTTTAATTTTTTTAAATTTTTTTCGGGTTTTTTGCTATCTCTATCTGAATGGTTTTTTGTTTTTAATAAAATATACATTTCAATTAAAGCATGCAACTGCAAATTCATCCTCTAAATTACTGAAATTATGTATCAAGTATTTCAAGTACTTGCCAAATTGTACTCCTCTTGCAAGTTATTTTTATGTGCATAACTAATACGCGATAGACAATTTATTATTTGTTTTACTTTCAATCGGATTTCCACTTACGCACACCACCTAAAATTTTCACTCACGCCAACGCTATTCGCAAATGAGAGTGAGAGAACGAAAGTAATTGCGATCCCCACAAATGTTTTGTACAGCGATTCAAATGTAATTGTGCAGCCCCTTTATTGATTATAATGAACGCAACAGCGAAAATCTGTATTTCATACAAAACATAAACAAACTCTGTTATGTTCGCTCCTTTCGTCTATCAAACTGTGCGTTTAGACCGCCTGAACGAACGAAAGAAACCTCGTTCGTTCGCTTGGTTTAAACACTTTGCCCGAACGAACAGTGTTCGCTATAAATTTATCGCGAACAATGTTTGCCCGGTGTAAACAGTAAATTAGGGCGAACGAACGAAGATTCCTTCGTTCGCTCTGATCGAACAAGCTTCGATCTTTTTGGGCGAATCCGGTGTTGCGCTGTGTTTAAAAACAGAAAAGTAGCAAAGAGGAGTAGCTTTAGAGAATAATTTATGAAAATTACTAAAATATGTAGTAATTTAATTTTATGCTTTTTAAAGTGTTCTGTTAACTTTCGCTGCAATATGATTGTGTTGTGTAAAGGGCCAAATTAAGTTTTTAAGCGGAAAACCCTATATATTATTTATTTGAGGCGACTGTTTATTTGAGGTAATTTTTTTTTAAATAACTATATAACTTTTAATGAACATTTTGAGTTTATGGATAGCAAATATTATTTTATATAGCAGGAGTCCGTAATAGAGCTCGTTCAAATAAAATAAAAAAATATTTTAGGTTCTGCTGAAACTTTTTGAGTTTTTAATCGAAGATTTTAGAAAAATGTGGATGTTAACCAAAATGGTGGTTGATATTTCGATTTGTGACTAAAAGCAATTCTTTAAAGTTATAACGTAAAAAGGATTTATCTAAAATAAAAATCGAACGACTGAAAGTATCAATTGTGTTTGCTTAATAAGTGCATACAATTTGGGAACAATTTTTATTTAATTGACTTAAAATTTACGAAAATTACTGACACACGAAAAATGTGAAAACATTTAATTTTTGTTCGTCGAAAAACTTAAATGGGCCCTTAAGTTAAACACACGCCTTTTCTATAATAACTAATACGAGTAATACATTGTTATGGAGTGGTAAACCATTTGTTGTTGAGAAACGGAGTATAAGTTTTAGTACTAATATAAAAATAAGGAGTTATCAACCCTGCATTTATTGATGTTCGGCCAAATGCACAAATTGCTGTTTACACCACCTGAACGAACAAGATGGCGGCCAATGTTTGTTCGCGATTGATGTTCGTGCGGTCTAAACAGTACTCCGAACGAAGAATTTATTGCAATAAATTGTTCGCGATATATTTTTCGTTCGTTCAGGCGGTCTAAATCCACAGAAATTAGAAATAGATTGAAGTCTGCGGCAGCAACAATTGTGGTCTTCAAAAAATACATTTTCATAAGAAAACATGCCTTATATTTTTTGACAATTGGCGTTCGTCGCTAGTCGCAGTCAATGTATATCGGCTATCATTCGTTTATTCTTCTTTGATACAATCACTAACACTATCCCTTACACGCCGAAGAGAGAGAGAGAAAGAGAGCAAAACAGAATGGTAGTGTTCTGTTTTACGAGCACGAAACATTATTTGCTTTGTTGTAGTTTTTGCTCGCGATCCCAAACCAAAACCAAAACAGTAGCAAATGCACCGCTTCACCGATTATTACTTCTGCTTTCAAAACTTAAAAAATTAAATTCTGCTAAACAGCAGTAAAACAATTGGCGCATGCCACTACTTTTTTAAGTGAAACTTATTGAGCACTGTTGTGATTTGAAACTCGATCAAACAAAAAATTACTTTTAAACAACAAACAAACCACCGGTTAGTATGTACACTAGGGTGTAAACTTTTTTTTTTTGTCAAAATTTTGGGGGGCTGAAGCGGAATTCGAAAGTCGGTTAAAAAAAAAATTTTAAGAATTTTTTCAGATTTTTTGAAAAAGGTTTAGAGGTAGTGAAAAAGGTAGTTTTTTTCAAAAAAGTAGTTTTTCAAATTAATACTTGTACTTTCTACCCACAATAAGTGCACAACTGGAAAATATAATGTTCCGACGATCTTATTTGGAAGGAAAAATTTCCAACTGTTTTTTTTTGGACGGGAGGGTAAAAAAGGAAATTTGTTTTATGAAAAATTTTGCTGTTTGTTTGTTTGTTTGTTTGTTTGTTTTAAACTTAAATTTTTCCAAATTTTAATTTTTATTATAAAATCTTAGTATGCAGTTTTAAACAACATTTAATCTTAAGTAAGTGAAAGAAAAACGTTAGTTTATCTGCTTTTTTACCGAAGTTATGTGCATTTAAAGTTTTGAAAACAAGTCTTTTTTTCGGTAAATTTGTTAGTGTGAGCACCGATTTTATAAATAGTACCCTGTAGTCCAAGTCCAAAAGAAATCTTGAATGAATCATGCACGATTTTTCTTCCTTTTTGAGAAAACATGCTGATTTCTTTATACATTTCATTGAAGAAAATCTCATACAAAAGTTCCAAATTCGTGCACTGTTTTAAAGCTTTCTGTTTTCGATGAACGAAAACAAGAGAGATTTGTTAAAGAATTATCGACAAATGTAACTCACGCAGTAAGTTTCTGTAAGAAATCATCATGACATATTCGTGCACGATGCCTTAGATTGCAGGGTAGCTATAAAGTCTTTGGTATGAGTGTAGCCATGTATCACGAGGAGAACTGTCGTGTTTTTATGCCAAAAACAATTGCAAAATATTAAAATTTTTTAAAATATTGATTTTTATAAACAATAATTATGAACGCATCAAAGCCAGTCGTACCTTTTATTGCCATTTTCATAACAAAAACAAACTTTAGTCGCCTATTTAATTTTAACTCATATCCAAAACTATTCTCAGTCGGCCAATTCACTTTTAATCGTACCTTAAACAAACTTCACTTGGAGAACTCATTTTCAGTCGCACCTTAAAAAAACTTCAGGCGGCAAACTCATTTTAAGTCATATCAGCGTTGAATTGTTGTAAACAAACCCAGTGTTCTTTTGTGACAAAATGCAGGAAAAGTTCAGAAAAGACGTATAAATTTTGTTAAAAAAGTACGGAAATTGTAATGCATAGTAATGTAAAAGAGAGCAGCGGACCACATGGAAATTTTTGGACCATTTTTAGTCCAACTGTGCAACTGAGTCCTTGACCAAAAATAAAAACCGAAAATGAAATTTTTGTTTGACCAAAATAATATTAATGATTTTTATTTAAAAAACTTGAAAATCATAAAATAATGATTAATGCTTAGGTTTTTGGATAAAGCTTAATGATAACAGTCCGATACAAATACCTTGTCAAATAGTTGAAAAAATATGTGGAATAAAACAAGCCCAAACGAACAAAGGTTTACTCAGTCGCCACACATATTTCCCTTCTTAAAACTTAATTAAAACATTTTTGCAGAACTTTCTGAGATTGAAATGTTTATCCAGAAATACCCAACATTTGCAATAAGAAATTTAATGATCGAAATCGGCCAACATATTTAAAGAAATTTTCTTAGCTCAAGAACACTGATGTAAAATCTTTAATTTCATAGACTTAACATTTTTATTTATATACAATTATAATAAATAAATAAATAATGAATTTAAAGGATTTAGTCAAACTATTGAAAAAAGGTCAGTTTTAACTTTTCAACTCGAGATGATGGCAAGTAGAACACCATTTTTAAATCTGCATTCAAAACTCGTTTATTATGAAAGCATCGCTTTATGTCTTTGTTCATGTTCTAAACGAAATTTCCGAAAGCTTTAAGAAAATAGATAAGTGGACTTGAAATGCTGCATATTCGCTATCAAACCAACTCACTTCTGTGAATTTTATTATAAGTCTTGTTTGTATGAAAAATGTGCAAGTACTCCTGAATGTGCAAGTACTCTTGTTTGTATGAAAAATGTGCAAAATATGAACTCCTGACTGAATCTCTTGAAGCCGTTGAACTGAGTATTTTAGATGTTATGAAATTTATTTCTTGTACCCTTAAATCATTAGAATCGTACTCTGAAGGTACGGATAACCTAATAAGTAGTGCTGTTGCATTGTTAAAATCCTTTAATGTTGATGCTGAAATGGAATTCTCAATTCGCCATCGACGTCGTCTTGCGCCGAAACGTTTGGATGATAACAATGCCAATGCAGCTTATATTTCGATGAACTGTTTCTATAGAAGAGAATTGGATAAAATAACCTCACTGATGCGAGATAAATTAAGCAGATGCTTACAAACAATGAAGCCTCTGTATGAACTCTTTAATCCAATTCTAACTTCTACTAACTTGACCCAAAAGTGAATTCTAGAATCAATAAAATTGTTACTAAAAAATTGTTTGTTGGATTCACTTCAATTGAAAGCGGAATTTGAAGTATTCTTTGATCTATGCGAAGGCGTAGAAACTCTATCCGGTACAGCTAATGTTTCAGAATGCAATAAAGAATCTCTTCCTGCAGTTAACAAAATGTCGCGTTTGCTGTGCACAGCACCTGTTACTGTTGCAGGAAATGGGAGAATGTTCAGCAAATTAAAATTAGTTAAAAATTATTTCAGAACCACACAAAGTAACTCACGTCTTAATGACATACTAATACTCTCATCGGAAAAGGACATAGTTGATCTCATTAACTTAGATAATATTGCGCAGCAATGGGCTATTTTCAAATAAGAAGAATTAATTTGAAATAGTATAATTAAAAATTAAGTTTGTATTTTTTGTTTAAACTTTATTTTTAATTATTTTAAAAAATTAAGAGAAAAAATGTTAAGAAAAAATAAAGCCCTGTTTATTTTTTAACACATATAAACTATGAATTTTTAAAACAAAAACGATAATAAATTTTTAAATGCTGATTCGACAATGTTGAAATACTTTTATTTTATTTTCTTTGATAGAAGGAACGATATGAAAACTGCCTTTAAGGAATCTTCTTCACTTGAAAAAAATTTTCGATTTTTTTATTTATATGAAAGTTTTACTATATGTGGATAGAATACGTGTTACAAATTTCAGGATTTCTTTAAACGGTACCAAAGATTAACGAAAAAGACCATTTGAGCTGAAACGGTTTTGCATTATATTTAATATTATAAAATCTCTAAGATTATTACCTACAATCATCCTCTATTAAAAACTAAAACTCGAATTTTTAGAGCGTTAGAAATGTAAAAAATAGGGTAATTTTTCAATTTTTGTTTTGAAAATGGCGCCAAAAACAGTTATGAGGTTTAGTTGGCTGATTAAACGTAGTCTTATAGTTTCAATTATTATCGCTTAGGTGAAAAAAATTTTCAGTTACCTGTTGTAAAAGCTGAGAAATCGTTGTCACCTTTTTGGATTCGAAAAATAATGTCCAAATTGCGAAAGGCTTAAGAGAGCAGATAAAAGGCCAAAGCAAAAAAAAATTCAAAACCTACTTACATATATGTATTTTGATGCACACAAGTTTTTTTTTTTCATCATTAAAAAAAGTTTTTAGTAAAAATAATTACAAAGTGTTTTTCTAAGCTGATCAAATGAAAAATATCCCTCAAGATTTATATATATTGATCGAACGGATGAGTAAATTTATATAATTCAGCTATGTTTTATTTAAAAAAAAAGTCGGGACTTAAGGGTATCCAGTCGGCCGAAATACATTGATACCACCCAATCAAATGACCTCGATACGCCCCTGTACACATGTTTGCACAAACGTTGTGCTTTGAAAATTCTATTTTTTTTTTATATTTCTGTGGCTTTTTATAATAACATCTTAAATCGACTTAAGGCATATCTTAATTATTGAAGTTGCTGTATTTAACGCATATAGCACTATAACCACACAAAATCTGGAGCTTCTAGCATGACCCTAGCCAAAGTTATGGCCCAAAAACGAAACACCCTTTCATATAATTTGTATGGTGGTTGAAAACTTTGAATCAAGATTTCTTGGAACATGATTTGTACACTTAAGATGTTATTATAAAACGCCACAGACATAATAAATTCCATATTAAATTGCCATATTAAAAATATATTTTGTTAGCTAAAATTCAAATTTAAAGTTACTTTTTAAGTAAACATATATATGCTCTTTACTACAAGATAAATAAATAATTCATTTTTTCCGAAATATTTATTTCCATTTATTAAACATAACCTTAACCCACATAAAAAAGAACAAGAACAACAAATGCATCACTAAAAATATCAAATGAAAAATTATTATGCAAAACAAATTTGTGATTAAATAATTTTCATTTCGAAGATGAAATGCTTTTAAATAACTTTGAAAGATATAAATAAAAAAACCATAATTTTTCTCTATTACTGCATAAAAAGGAATTCTAAGTCTATACTTACGATAGTATCGAAACTGTTTTTTTTTTTTGCGAAAGTATGTCATTTCGTTTGACAGCTGGTTGCTTGTTGTTGTTTTTTATTTGACGTTTTCCTTTGTTTTTAGTGTGTTCGATGTTTTTATCCATTCTCCATTGAATGCGTTCGAAATAGTTTGTTATAAGTTTAAATAACATATCCAATCTCATTCATTTGTTCCAAATGAGTTGAGTTGCAACTGAGAATTTGTATGGGAATTGAGATGATTTCGTATCTCATTTGGCTGAATGAGCAGGAATGAGTCATTTGGCCCAATGTAAACGTAGTATAAACAAGGACGTGAGTTTAAATAGCTCAAAGCTTCAATGCACGCATTTTATGCATAGATCGCCTAAGTATTGCAAATATTTCCGCAATCTTAAAATTTAACAATTATTTTCAATGCTAAAACTGATTTTTCAGAGATACGAGTAAAAAATTCCTTTTTATTATAAAGAACTACAAAAAAGTTGATTTAAAGATAGTTTTTTATTTAAGCAAAAACTATTTGGTCGCAGGTTTCCGCAGACAAAATTAATATCATTGCCTTCGTAACAGATCCTAGTTACCGCTATGTTGATTTGATCACTGCCCTCGATGACCTGTAGAAGTTCTATTAAAAAAAACAGCTTTTTAAATTTTTTTTTATAAAATAATGGTATTTTATGGAATATATGCTTTGATAAGGACCTATAAAATTATTTTTAGATATGCCAAGTCTATGTTTATTTATTGCGTTAGCGAGTTTGCTTTAAATTTCATTGCGTAGTACCTAATTTATAGACATTGTAGTAATGTCATGAAATCAATGTTGATTGATTATAAAAATGTCGAAGCTGAGGCTTGACTGAACCACAATAAAAAAAAAATGGTAGGACTTATAACAATATTTGACACATAAAGTATGTAAAATGAAAAAAAAATGGTAAGACATAGCAATATTTGATACATAAAGTATGTAAAATCATAAAATCAATGAAAAAAAGCAATCATTATATATTATTTTATTACTTCAATGCACTTTGCAATGTGCTTAGACTCAACTTTCCCCAACGTGTAACGTGACATAATTTAAAATGTTGTTGATTTTTGAAATAAGATAATGATTTTACTAAGGAATTACATAATGAGATACGTGGACAAAGACAACAAAAAATTATAGTAAAAAATTAAAAACTTTTCTAGATGTTCGCTTATAAATGGTTAAAAAAATATTTATTTTTTAACCTTTATCTATAGTTAGAAATGTATTATTAATAGTTTTCAAATGTATTTTAAAATAATACGCAATTGAAGCAGTAAAAGTGGAAAAAAAAATTCATTTTTTGGCGATATCCAACTACAGTCTCAGGTTGGTACGGAGCGTCGTATACCCAATAAAACATCATTTGCTTTTCAGAAAAAACAATTTTTTAGTTTATGTGGCATATAAAAAAATATATAATGTAAATGAACAAAACAAGAGCATAGCTACATTCGATCAAAATTGACTGCTTGAGGGAAAACGCAGGGTCAAAAGATTTCTCCACTAGATTTAAGCTAGTAAATTTAGAAAAAGCTTCATTTTATAAACTATTGAATGCTCACCATAAAAGCAATTTTTCCACAGCTAACACAAATAGCTCTTTACATACATACCAATATTGATGATGGGTTAAAAGTTTTGAAAAAAATGCAACACTGCTAAAGTTATCCAACTACATACAGCTAAGACTCACACTTAAAACATGGTCAAATTTTCTATGCCCAATATAAATGCAATACAACAACTACAGCAAAAACAATGCGCTTCAAATTGGACTCGCCACGATATCAACGCACACACACTCACGCATGCTTACCCACATCAGCTGCAACGACAGTGATGGGCACCGGAACTCAACCCAGGCACTAACACACAATGCACTATGGCAGCGCTGCTTCCGGCCTGGGTTCACATTTGTCAAAAAAAAAGAGAAAAAAAATAAAAAACCAAAACAAGGTAAGCTGCTGCGTTTATTTATTCGAGTGTGAGTGTGTGTGTGTGTGTGCATGCGTGGCTGTGTTAGTGAGTGTGGCTTTGTGTGCAAAGCGAGAGAAACAATTTTACAGCAACAAATGCAGAAAAAATTCCAAACACAAAAAACTAAAACAAAATTTTAACCCCTTCGGCAACCCTGTTCCAATTTACGACATGAAAATATACACACACGCACGCACACGAGCTTACCAGTCTATGCTAGTAAAGCATAGAAAAAGGCCAAAAGAAAAAATTAGGAGAGATTTAATTTTTGTTTTGGTGTTTTTTTCTGTATCTTTTTTTTTTTGCTTTTTGAACATTTTTTCGATGAGGGTTGGACGTTCATTTGTTGCCTACAAACGTGCTTTAAAATCGCGCTGCGTTCTACACACAAACACCCACTCACCCACCCGTCATCGACGTAGCTGATGTGGCTCGGACGTAGTCCTGCTTTCTTGTTGTTCATTCTTGCTCTCTCTCCCAACGCTTCTTCTTTTGCATGCATCAAAATAAAAATGGAAGAAAAGTTTTCCAAATTTTTTCCACACAAAATTTTTTCTATTTCTACATTTTTATAATGTTGTATTTTTTTTTTCTTCATCTGGCATGCTTGTTTGACGAAAAAAATTGCGGGCGTATTTTTTCCCTGTCTGGTTCTATTGATTTTTTCCGCGTTTGAAAAGGGTTTTTTCCCTTTTTTTTTTTTTGCTTTTTCTTAGTTAGAAAACAGCAGCAAAACAAAAAAAAAAACAACGTTCAAATTGTACATTTGAAAGGACACTCGATGTGGTTTGAGGTAAGGATTTCCATTTATTTTTTCTTATTCTATTATTGTAAAATTTTAAATTGTAGCAAAAGGGTTTTCAGCGTGGTTGTCTTCAAGGCTTTTCGATTAAGTTATTTAAAGAAATGAAAAAAACCCGAATTTTTCACTGACATCTTTTTGAACAGCTATGTTTTAAATGTCAGGGATTTATTTTAGCTGTGATTTACTTTTCTTGATATTTCTCGGTACTTTTAATTGACTTTTTGAAGTTAAATTTCTAATGGCACGGTTAAGTAATTAAGAAAATAAGAAGGAAGTAGACTAAAACCGCTTTAGTTGAGACCGTATCCTTACTATTGATCATTGAGAGTTAAATACGAGACACAAATATGTATATACAGCAATGAAACATATGAGATTATTAACAAATTAGATATATTTAAGTTTAAACCAGTTTAAACGTACCGAAAAAAAAAAATTACAGAATGATCATCTCCGACTTGGGTAAAACTCTATATGGAGCATCACTGATGGAAAAAAACTTTAATTGGAGAAAAAAAGTTTGATGTGATTGGCGGAGTTAAAGGTAGCACAAAATTGACAAAAATCGGCAAAAACGTTGAAAATGGATTTTTACTTAAAATCATATTTCAAACATTTCTTAATCAAATGTTAAGTTTGACCTAAAGCTTGAAAGGTAATTAAAACGATGTTATTGCTTGTCGTTGTAGGCTTTGGTTTGGTGTTAGCAAATCAAACTTTCAAGTGTTATTAGATGACAGTCAACTATGAGCAATTCAATAAATCACAGTGTGTGTACGTTCAAATAGATGCACCGACGCAGGGCTTTAATTAATATATAAGATTATAAACTTTTCCATAACAACATCAATCTTTCCTGACAAGTGGAAGGTTGCAAATATTATACGTATTGCAAAAAATAACATTGCAAAGGAATGCAATGATTTCCGACCTATAAGTATATTGCCAGCCTTATCAAAAGTATTCGAGAAATTTTTGTCGACACAGATTGTGAATCATTTGCAAGGATATAAGCTTCTTACTAAAAACCAGTCTGGATTTAGAGCAGGCCATAGTTGTACTACAGCTATGCTAAAAGCAATGAAGGCTGTTCGGCCAGCATATGATAGGGAAGATTACTAACAATACTGGCTTTGTTAGATTTTTCAAAAACATTTGATACAGTAAATCATTCGATACTTCTGCTAAAACTAATTTGCGTTTAGCATCTTACTTACTTAGTTGGCGCTACAACCGTATGTCGGTCTTGGCCTCATCTAAGAATTTGCGCCAGCCATTTCTGTCTTTCGCTTGCTGGCGCCAGTTGGAAATTCCAAGCTTCGTCAGGTTGTCCTCTACTTGGTCTTTCCAACGAAGATGCGGTCGTCCTCTTCTGCGTTGACCGCCGCTGGGTACCGAATCGAATGTTTTCTTTACTGGAGCATCGTCTTTCATGCGCTGAACATGACCAAGCCAGCGAAGCCGCTCGATTTTAATGCGCTTGACTATGTCGATGTCAGCGTACAGCTCATACAGTTCATCATTCCACCGTATTCGGTACTCGCCATTGACGCAGATTGGTCCGTAGATCTTACGAAGAATCTTTCTCTCGAATACTCCTAAAGTCTTTTCATCTAAACTGCTCAGCGTCCAGGTTTGTGATGCGTAAAGTAGGACGGGCATGATGAGCGATTTGTAGAGCGTGATTTTCGTTCGTCGAGAGAGGGCTCTGCTTCTCAATTGCCTACTGAGCCCAAAATAACACCTGTTGGCAAGAGTTATTCTTCGTTTGAGCTCAATGCTGATGTCGTTGGTTGAATTAATGCTGGATACCAGATAAACGAAGTTCTTCACAACCTCGAATGAGGTATTGTCAACGGTAACGTGGGTTCCAAGACGCTGGGACTGTTTGTTTGTTGACACCAAGTATTTCGTCTTATCTGCATTCACTGACAGACCCATTCGACTTGACTCTCCTTCTAATCTGGAAAATGCTGCACTGACTTCGCGCGTATTATGGCCAATGATATCGATGTCATCAGCATACGCAAGCAGCATAACACTCTTGTAGAATATTGTGCCACTACGTCTCAGATCAGCAGCTCGGATGATCTTTTCCATCATTAGGTTGAAAAAGTCGCACGATAAGGAATCACCTTGTCTGAAACCTCGTTTGGTAATAAATGGTGGGGAGAGGTCCTTCCCGATTTTAACTGCGCTGCTGGTGTTGCTCAGTGTCATCCTGCAAAGTCGTATTAGTTTTGCAGGAATACCAAATTCAGACATGGTGGAGTACAGGTGCTTCCTTATTGGGCTGTCGAAGGCGGCTTTGTAGTCGACAAAAAGATGGTGGGTGTCGACTTGTTTTTCTTGAGTCTTCTTCAAGATTTGTCGTAGCGTGAAAATCTGGTCGATGGTGGACTTTCCAGGTCTGAAGCCACACTGATAAGGTCCGATCAGTTCGTTTACAATGGGCTTCAATCTTTCACATAAAACGCTCGACAGGTCCTTATATGCGATATTAAGAAGGCTTATCCCACGGTAATTGGCACAGATAGTGGGATCGCCTTTCTTGTGGATTGGGCAGAGCACACTAATATTCCAATCGTTCGGAATGCATTCTTCCGACCATATTCTGCATAGAAGCTCGTGAATGCATTTAATTAGAGCTTCGCCTCCGTTCTTAAACAGCTCAGCAGGTAAGCCATCAGCTCCCGCGGCTTTGTTATTTTTGAGCCGAGCTATAGCTGTCAGAACTTCATCATAGTCGGGCAGCGGAACCTCAACGCTGTCATCCAAAATTGGGGTTTCCGGAATATCATCTCTATTGGCGGGATTGTTGTCAGCGTCGCCATTTAGAAGTTTAGAGAAGTGTTCCCTCCATAACGTCAGTGTACTCTGAACATCTGTCACTAGATTCCCGTTTTCATCCTTGCAGGAAGAGGCCCCGGTTTTAAAACCATCGGCAAGGCGTCTTATTTTTTCGAAAAATTTTCGGGCCTCATTCCTGTCACCATACATCTCAATCTTCTCCTGCTCGCGCTTTTCTGCCTCTCTTTTTTTCCGCCTGAAAATATGTCTCTCTTCCCTCCTCTTTTCTTTGTATCGCTCCTTAGCAGCGCGCGTTACAACCGACTGCAGGGTGGCCTTGTTGGCGGCGTCTTTCTCTGCAGTGGCGTCGCGACACTCCTGGTCGTACCACTGGTTTCGGCGAGGGCGTTGGTAGCCAATCACCTCTTCAGCAGCCGCACGCATGGAGTTGGAAATGTGTGTCCACTGCGCGCATATATCATCGATTGGAGGAGTGCTTTGAAGCAGGAGTGAGAGTCGAGTGGCGAAAGCATCGGCTGTCTGTTTCGATTGCAGCTTGTCGACGTCTAGCTTTCTCTGTGTAGGGTTGCGGGTATTCTTAGCTGCGCACAGACGTGTACGGATCTTGGCTGCAACAAGATAGTGATCCGAGTCAATGTTTGCACCACGGATCGTGCGTACATCCAATACACTGGAAGAGTGCCTTCCGTCGATCAAAACGTGATCAATTTGATTTTTTGTTTTTTGATCAGGGGACATCCAGGTGGCTTTATGAATATTGAGATGCTTGAATCTAGTGCTACTTACGACCATGTTTCGTGCTGCGGCGAAGTCAATCAGCCTCATTCCGTTATCGGAGGTGTTGTCGTGGAGGCTGAACTTTCCGACTGTTGGACCAAAAATATTTCCTTGCCCACCTTAGCGTTGAAGTCACCAAGCACGATTTTTATGTCGTGGCGGGGGCAGCGCTCGTAAGCATTTTCAAGGCGCTCGTAGAAAATTTCCTTGATCTCATCGTCCTTGTCTTCTGTCGGAGCGTGCGCACATATTAGGCTTATATTGAAAAATCTCACCTTGATGCGGATTATGGCAAGTCGTTCGTTCACAGGTGTGA
Source organism: Dichetophora obliterata (assembly GCA_963920525.1). Lineage (NCBI taxonomy): Eukaryota > Metazoa > Arthropoda > Insecta > Diptera > Sciomyzidae > Dichetophora > Dichetophora obliterata. The sequence continues at coordinate 45,748,169 of OY986435.1, read as the reverse complement.
ATCGCAGGACATGGGGCCGTAGTCTCTTGCCAACTACAAATCCGCATCCAAACTCGTGCTTCTCCGCATGGCCGCTGTAGTAGATATCACAGGGTGCATGCCGAATGCAACCCTGTCCCTTCCATCGCATTTCTTGGATAGCAGTGATATCAGCTTTGTATTTTTCCAAGACATCAGTCAGTTGGATAGAGGCACCTTCCCAATTAAGGGTTCGGACATTCCAGGTGCATATCCGTAAATCATTATCAGTTTTTCGTTTGCGGTAGTCGTCATCAGATTTGGGGATCATTTTTCTTCTTTTCTTATATGTTTTCATTGAAATTGGTTTTTACGGCTGGGCTTCAAACCCGACGCACAACCCATTTTAAGCCTAGGTAGGCCCGCCGCTCAGATTAGCCGCCAAACTAACGGTTGTCAGTTTTGACGTTGCCCAGGAAACACCACGTGGAGGTTTGAGTCGACTTGAGGCGATTTCACAAAGATTATGCTGGCCTCGCCAGGTTGAGACAGTCAGACATGTTACATTGTTCCATCGCCCCCAATTTCCGTTTAGCATCTGTGCAACAAAATTATTAAGAAGCTACTTAGTAGGCCGAAGCCAACAGGTAGTAATGAAGAATATATTTTCCGAACTGAAAAAATTCCATCGGGAGTTCCACAAGGTTCTATACTAGGTCTAATTCTGTCTAGCCTTTTTATTAATGAATAGCGTAAGCCCGGCTCGTTGCTGCCGCGGCCCCGTTGCCAAACGCGAATAAAATGTTATCAGTGAAACGCCACGTGTAAATTGTGGTCGAATATCGAATTCCAAGGCTGTGCGACCTATAACTCCAAAGCTATTAGATATCGCAAACTTCGGTTGTATGGGAGGTGCCACGCCCCCTTGTGGAACTCTCATAAAATGTTATCAGCGAAGCGGCACGTGTAAATTGTGGTCGAATACCGAATTCCGAGGCTATGGCTGGGTTGTATGGGAGGTGTAACGTGACGTTTGAAATACTAAAACTACCAATACAATTTATTATGACTACTCTGCAATCTTATTAAAATAATTTTTATATTATAAATTTATCTATATAAATTTAATGAAATGTAATGTAATAGTATTACATTACTATGTAAACTTATTTAAATAATTTTTATAACTATATCTATATAATTATCATTAAAAATTTATTATTATAACTATATAAATAGCATTAAATAGTATATTGCAGCTATTGAACATACCGACACACATTACTTACTCATGACAGAATAACAGCACCAACAATCACCCCACTACTGCACCAGTCACTAAATCATATATACAGACACACGCTACATACCTATCATGCCACCATAAAACACATCGACAACACACAACCGCACTACTGCATAAGCCACTAAACAATATACACAAACACACATACTTACTTATGACAAAATAACACAAAAGAGTAGCGACAACAAATACACTACAGCAATACACACGGCAAGTAACAAACGTATAATTCCTAACTGGTTTTCACGCCACATAATATAAAAGGGCGACACAAAACCAACCAAGTCAACATTCCTTTTAGGTAAGCTCACGGAGTTGGACTCCGGTTCTGTGCGCAGAACTCTGGAGCGAATCAAGGCCCATTTCCAATAACGCGTGAGATGCGTTTCGTAAATTTACACAAAGAATCAATGCACGAAAACATACCTAATTTTTTCCAATAAACAACGTGCGTGTGCACGCAGTGTAAAATATTCGAAAAATTTAATAATTCACGTGCGTGAAGATTTGACAGCTATTGACATCGAAACAGCTGTTAACTTTAAGGCAACTCCAAATAGTACTGTACGAACTATTGGTACCACACTACAAGGTATTTGGTACTGGTGCGAATGCTTTTCACTCAAAATTGACAAAATAACCTCAAGTTTTTTTTTCAATTATGAGTGTTGAGTAATTTGTCCTGATTGTAAAAATTCAATCAAATCATCACAAACAAAAACTCACAAAAAATCACCCAAAATTAGCATTTTCACCAAAAATATCAACCAATGTGAAAAAAATTATGAAAACAACATTTTGGAATATTTTTAAATGCAGAATATTTTTTTAATTTAACAAAATCTACCGAAAGTTTGGTTTTTAAAAATAATGGCGGTCCGTTTAAAAATAGTATTACTGCTTTCTGAAATTTAATTTGTTATACTATTTTGCAAAAATTCGCAAACATTGTTGTATTTTTAAAGAGTCATCCGTTTTTACCAATCACCGATGATGAGAAGACAAAGTGTAACCACAAAATTGGGAGGATTTCTTTTATTTTTGGTCATAAATCAGAAAGAAATTATAAAAAAACAACGAAAGATGTTCATTGTTGTATAAGCAATATCGCATTTTCTTAAGCTCAAGACTAATTAAAAGGAGTCACTAGTTAAGGGACATGAGCCATGTTCCGTCGGATTAAAACTTATATATATTAGGTACGATGGAAACATGGCAGACTTTTGAGAATAAAGACTATAAAACAAAAACCATGAATTCCACTGTAAATAATTCATATCAAAAATTAGTCAAGATCAAGAATGAAAGTTTTGTACCATTTCAGCATCTGTATGATTCTGTGATAGCAAAAGAAAAAAAAAAGAAGGTAAAATTCGAAAGAGTTGCCTTAATATGACTCTGATTTCTAGGTACATAATTTTCATTTTTAAACCATTTAACTTCTTAGTTTTAAGATTCCTCTGCTACAAAATGCATTTTTTATAAAGTATTAAACGGAACTCCAACCTCAAAATTATTATACATTTTATTGGTGATTAATACAAAGAAAAAACCTCCATATTATCCTTATATTCACTAAGAAATTGGTTTTACTCACATAGCTATTAAACTTTTTTGTTTAATTTGGGCTCACATTCCGGTTTAAATGACTTACTTTTTAGTTTATCGGTAAGTTCCCATCAATAAATATTGGGTAACATTCAAAGAGTTAAAAAAGGTTCGCGACTTAGTGAAAAAATTTGATAATATTTCGATAACTTAAAACTGCGATTATATCAAAAATAGGACGCCATTTTTTATTAAAGACTATACTTTAGTATTGCTTGAGGGTAAGAAAATTATGCAATAAAAAATATACGAATTTTTTTGTTCAGACAACTTTCTTGATATTTATTAATTAAAAAACCTTGTTAAAAATATTAGTATATATAATTTTTTTAAATGTAGGAACGTACTGAGCACCATTTTCCTTAAATGAACATTTTTAGCACGATTGGAAAGAAGATGTCAAGAAACACATCCTTATTAAAATTTTTAGTACAAAAGCCAATTGGAGCAAATTTTTAACCACTTCTAAAAATCTTTTTAAGTTATGCTATTTTTTGGCACGGACTGTACTTACAAAATGTACTGAGCCGGGTACTGTTCAAAATTATGCTTTGCTAAGCAGAAGTACGGCATATCATATGTTCACGCACACGTTCTATTGGAAATTGATTTTCCACAGCTTCCGCAGCGTAAAACGCAACGCATCTCACGCCCTATTGGAAATGGGCCTTCACTCTGGAGCAGATCACTCTGGTGCGTATATAGCAGAGGTGGCATACGTTTAATTTTTGCGTGCCTTCTTTCCTCTGGAGCAAACCAGTTTTGGTTCGAATCCACCAGAGGCGGCACACTTTTAATTTTTGCGTGCCTTCTTTCCTCTGGAGCAAACCAGTTCTAGTTCGCATCCACCAGAGGTGGCATACGTTTAATTTTTGCGTGCCTTCTTTCCTCTGGAGCAAACCAGTTTTGGTCCGCATCCACCAGAGGCGGCACACTTTTAATTTTTGCGTGCCTTCTTTCCACTAGAGCAAATCAGTTCTGGTTCGCATCCACCAGAGGTGGCATAAGTTTAATTTTTGCGTGTCTTCTTTCCTCTGGAGCAAACCAGTTTTGGTTCGCATCCACCAGAGGCAGCACACTTTTAATTTTTGCGTGCCTTCTTTCCACTAGAGCAAATCAGTTCTGGTTCGCATCCACCAGAGGTGGCATAAGTTTAATTTTTGCGTGCCTTCTTTCCTCTGGAGCAAACCAGTTTTGGTTCGCATCCACCAGAGGCAGCACACTTTTAATTTTTTGCGTGCCTTCTTTCGACTAGAGCAAATCAGTTCTGGTTCGCATCCACCAGAGGTGGCATAAGTTTAATTTTTGCGTGCCTTCTTTCCTCTGGAGCAAACCAGTTTTGGTTCGCATCCACCAGAGGCGGCACACTTTTAATTTTTTGCGTGCCTTCTTTCGACAAGAGCAAATCAGTTCTGGTTCGCATCCACCAGAGGTGGCATAAGTTTAATTTTTGCGTGCCTTCTTTCCTCTGGAGCAAACCAGTTTTGATTCGCATCCACCAGAGGCGGCACACTTTTAATTTTTGCGTGCCTTCTTTCCTCTGGAGCAAACCAGTTCTAGTTCGCATCCACCAGAGGTGGTACACTTTTAATTACTCTCTTGGTTTGGTTGTTTTAATCATAGTAAAGGAGCATTCCTTTTAGCGTTATTTTCAGCCTTCCTGTTGACGTATGGAACCGATTACCGTTCACCGATACCGATTTGCATTCGCTAAAACCCTCTCACTCGGCTACCGATGTACAACAGTAGTCTTCAACCATCATCGACGAACACTCACTCCGACTCACACGACACTGCACTGCACTAAGTATCATAAGTTTATAATAAGGCAAAGTTATAAATAAAGAACTTAAATTTAATTGGAAAACTGCGTTGTTTTTATTTGTGAAAGTTAGTGGTCCTTTCATTTGACCCTGGCACGGCTGAGCTAGCTTCAGCCATGAGATAAAACCACAGAGGTGCCATGCCCACTGGGGGTAGAAGGGTGAAATATTATTTACGACCTATTCTCGTATTTACCACATATATATTAAGGCGCCACAAAAAAAAAAGTGGTCCGGGTCACCTCCTGAAAACAAACTTTGGTTTATTTTATGATGATTCCCAAAATATTGCAACTCTAGCTTTAGCCGTTCGTGGGCTGGAATGGTTTGAAATAACCTCTAAAAATCGCGTTTTTGATTAATACTATTTATACCACACTACCTTCGGTCAAAAAAATTGTCACAAATAGTGTAAATCGATGAAATACATAGTTTTGTTTTTTTTTTTTTAAATCTGCCCACACACTTAGTTATTGAGTTATTTGCAGTGATTTTTTCAATTTTTTTTAATGCAGTTTTTATAAAAATATATATAACTTCCCCATTTATAGCCTGCTTTACCATTCCGTGGTATCATTGGAAAGGTACTGAATGCTGCTTTTCATTTCTGTCGTTAATTAACCCTTATAAGCACTTTTATAAAAATGCATTTTGTATCAACATGATAAAAAATTTGTGGTTATTTATTAAGTCGCTAATTAAAAGATAAAAAAAAAACAATTTAGAGTTTTATCAAAGAAATAATTTTTTTTTTATTCCAAATCTTTTCGTGATTCAATTTTACAGTAACGCTTGCGCGATTGAATCTTGTTTGCAATATGTGCAGGTCTGTTCTTATCAATTACCGAAACGCAGGATTGGCTTACCACATGTACAAAACGTTCCGTATTTTGTGAATGACATGGAAATTCTGAAAATTGTTTGTTAAGAAAAGCATAACAATTATTTTAAAAACTTTTCATTACCAGGAATTTTTACAATTTCATTGGAGTCGTGTAGTTCTAATAAGTATTGTTGAGTATAGAACTGGATGCATGGCAGTTCTGTATTAGCTCTTAATTCATTCCAATCTATCATATTTTTATAGGAATCACAATTGAATTGTATCTTGGGGACATTAAATTGGCGAATTCCTTGTGTGTCATGAGCACGCGATTGTAAAATAATATCGTAGGCTTCCTTTCGTGTCGCCTTGCTCTCATCTGTAACCATTGCCAGTAAAATATTTTCTGGGTGAGCAAAAAATCCATTAATTTGAACAGAGCGTTGTACAATAAATTGCATATCTGCCGGTAATTCGCGCGTCCACTCAATGTATTTAAACAAGTGGCGGCTGCCATGAATGGCTTTTGGTTGGCTTTTTATTAAAAACCAAAATGGTGCGTAGACCCTCATAACAAAAAATGCTAGCTGCTTTAACTTTTCGCAAGCCACAGGCTTCGTAACATATAGCCGCAAAATTCTTGATGCTGTTGTCAACCAGCGTGAAAGATTGAGCGGGCCAGGTTTAATGCTGGCCAAATGTTCATCGCACGCCCCAGCATCAACTGCTCGTACCATATCATAAAGATATTTTTGATCAGCTCGCAAAACCCAGTCATCAATATTTGTGGGCATACAGCCCATCGCAATTGGATCAAAGTTAAGAGCAATCTAAAGTTAATATTTTATTGAAATTAACAGTTAAAAAAAACAACAAAATAATTGAATACAATTTACCGGCACATCATCGCAGCCCTGTAATGTATGCCCAATTATTCCTGGCCAGTTTTGCGGCCCATTAGCTTTTCCTAACATTTCTTTGAGTAACGCAGTGAATGGCAACTCGTTAAAATGAAAGAGGCATATTAGCCACTGCAAAGGGCGCTGCAATTGTCGTTCTAGGTTACAAATCGCTCCATTAAATTTGCCTGTGTTGGTGCTGGTTCCGTCGCAATTTACAGCGACCACGTGCTCTAGTGAAAACTTTTCAGCTTTCAAGTAATTGACAATATCGTTTGCGATACCAGCACCGCTTCCGTCTACGGGAGTTAAGTAACCAATGTAGTTTGAGCTGGGTTCGCTTACCAGAGTTATATGCTCCTCCATCATTTTAACGTTGCGTGGTTTGCCATTCACAGTAACTTGTTTCAAAGTGCGTTCCCTTTTTCCATCAAAAGAAATGCATTTTAGTATTTCATTGTTTTTTATGTCTCTTAGTGATTTCGCCCTAGCTTTAGTTCGCTCCCTTTAGATTTTGTGCTGATCAATAATTATGCCTGGAATGTCCAAGTCTTTTAGCAATGTTGTTGCGAGCAGAGCCCCAAAGCGATTGGATACACTGGCACGGTCCAACGCAGCACTGAATGTTGGTAAGGAAAAACTTTGTACGCTTGGTCCAAGATCTTTAAGATCTTCCTCAGACGATGATGAATATGGATCATCCACATCCATTTCTCTTAGTTGTGGTACAAAAGTGGCTGTTGCAATACTTTCGTTTTCGCTTTCGCTTTCGAAGTCCGTAATAGAATCACATGGGATGTGGTTTTCAACGTCATCTAGCGTGAGCAACCTTCGGCTCGACTGATCAAGGTAAAAATTCCAAACATGCAATGGCATTTGTTTTTCACCTGGGCAACTACAAGACACTCTAATTTTTAGAGCACATTTGCAAACAGAAATTGAAAATAGTTCGGCCCACTCGCTTGCATTGTAATGCGATGGATTTTTTGTGATATCCCGATATAAAAGCGTTAAATTTTGAAGTTTTTTGCGGATCGCAGTCTTCGATATAACCGGAATTTCTGCTCTTTTCCAAATTTTGCTTAAATCATTTAGCATGTTTTGATGATAATTAGATAGCCCGTAAGACCGATTATTATTTTTTTCGCGCAAAAATAATAAATGTTTTATTACATCACTTTTTGTTGGCAATTGATTTTTATTTAACTCGCGATAAACGAAAAGCATTTTTTTTTATGAATAACTTGAACAATTAAGCGATCACAATTCAAAAACTCTCATTTATATAATATAATATATCTCATTGTCAAACCTAAAAGTCATGTAAAAGTCATGAGTGACTACTTATAAGAACTGTGGTAAAATTTACTCTTAGCTGTTTTGTCTAAGTACAATAAAGTATTTTCCTATACTTTATTCCAAAGTCCATTTAAAAAATGCATTCTTTATCTACATGATTTAATTTTATTTCTCTTATATTTGAACAAATTCAGGAATTGAGGCAAAGGCCATTACAAAAAAATAAAAATAAAATAAAATGCATTTTTATAAAAGTGCTTATAAGGGTTAATTAACAACAGAAATGAAAAGCAGCATTCAGTACCTTTCCAATGATACCACGGAATGGTAAATCAGGCTATAAATGGGGAAGTTATATATATTTTTATAAAAACTGCATTAAAAAAAATTGAAAAAATCACTGCAAATAACTCAATAACTAAGTGTGTGGGCAGATTTAAAAAAAAAAAAAAAAAAACAAAACTATGTATTTCATCGATTTACACTATTTGTGACAATTTTTTTGACCGAAGGTAGTGTGGTATAAATAGTATTAATCAAAAACGCGATTTTTAGAGGTTATTTCAAACCATTCCAGCTCACGAACGGCTAAAGCTAGAGTTGCAATATTTTGGGAATCATCATAAAATAAACCAAAGTTTGTTTTCAGGAGGTGACCCGGACAACTTTTTTTTCCTCCATACAAGTTGAGGCGCCTTAATATATATACATACAAAATTTCAAGAAAATCGGTCGAGCCGTTTCGGAGGAGTTCTGTAACAAACACCGTAACACGAGATTTTTATATATTAGATATAGTTCATTGCTGCGAAAACGTGTCAATTCATATGTATGCAGATGATGCACAAGTTTACCTTCACGGCCCATTGAGCTATCTGAAGTCTTGATAAGTAGAATGAATAGTGATCTTAATGCGATGTCTTTCTGGGCTCGACAAAATTACCTTAATCTGAGTGCTAGAATAACTAAAGCACTGGCCATCTCCCATTGTTCATATCACCTAGAAAATCCTCCTACCTTGGTTAGGTCAAATGCGGTCATTCAACTTGTCGGATTTATAATGTTTTGAAAAAAATATGGCAAACAGCTACATTTGTTCCTCAAGAAACTGAAATGAAACTCGTGCGAACCCTTATAATACCACATATGACTTTTGGTGAATTGGTTAACGGAACTATGGATAGCGCATCGAAACAAAAATTACAATTAGTTCTTAATAATTTATCTAGGTATATATTCTCGAAATGAAAGTATGATCATGTCTCTCAATATTCGCTTCAAATTCTTAACTGTAGTCTTTCTAATTTTTTTAAAATACGTGACTTAACTTTTCTTCACAAACTTATTTTTACTCATTCTCCGAATTATCTGCCTAGAAAGTTATGTTTTGCGAGTTCAAGTCGAACTTATAATATTATTTTTCCTTACTATAAATTTCGTGCCTCTTCTAGAATGTTTGTTGTTAGTGTTGTCAAACCATGGAATTCTCTTCCAATTGAAATTAAAACCGAATGTAGGATAAAGTACTTTAGATTGACAGTATCGAGAATTTTAACATAATTTAGGTTCTTCAGTTATGTCTAATGAAAATAAATTTTGTTATGTTTTAAAATTAAGTTCTTTCTGTTAAGTTTAATGTCAATGTTGTTTAACGTAAAGCTTGTCTTAAGTAATTTTTCTGTTAATTGATATTGCATCTGATGTACTTTAAGAGACTTTCAGTCTTATTTGAACAAATATTTATAACAAATTTAAATAAATAAACACTCAGGAGAAAAATAAACATATATTTTTATAAGTGGGAAAGGAACCTACAGCCAAAAATGAGGTAAATTTTTCGAAAAAAACCTGCCTTAGGCTTGCAATGGCCGATTTGTTGAATCGACTAGATCGAAATGAAAAATGTTGATGTAAGAAGGGAGACAAAACGCTGACTCAAAATGGAAGAATTCTGAAATTCAACCAATAATTAATTCAAACTTCTCTGAAATCAAAAAATAAAGTTTTTTTAGTTCTGGAAAATTTTGTAAACGTTTTTAATTTCATAAATTTCAAGTGCATAACCTTACATAACTGGTTCGCTAAGAAACATTATGTATTATTTTTTATAATTTTATCTTGTGAGGTCTTGGATTTTGGAACTATTTATTAAGTTTGAATTTAAGATTTAAATAAATTAAAATATTAAAAAAAAAAAAATTGGGAAAACTTCCCACTTTGTTGATATTATTGATTTGATTGAAAAGAAGGACAATAAATATTAAAAACAATTAAATTCAAACTAATTGTTCTTTGCATATTGACAAAACTAACCTTTTAGTGATAACAATAAAGCAAATAATGCAAGTATTGTGTGCTTATAACGAGCAAAGCCGCAGAGGGTTGCTAGCAATTTATATATAATCTAGTATAATATATAATCTTTAAAGCAACTTTAGAGATATTTAATCCTAGGCCAAAATGAAAACAATTTCTTACTAGCTTTTAATATGCTTGAACGTATGATAATAATAACCCATTCTAAGATGTCAGAAAAATAAAAAAATTTTGCAATGTGCTATCGAATGCAATTTTTATTGGTTTTTACAACTACAAACTTTTTACAACTCTTCTTAATTTTCTGATAGTAAAATGCTTGCTTCTTCACTGCACCTATTCTGTCACACACATTTTCATTCTTATCTCACTTTAGACCCTTTTTTTCTTCCCAGTAATTCTCATTATGCCACTCATCCTTATTTCCTTCAAAGAAACTAGCATCAAAGCGTGTCCGCACACGCAAATCGACTTCCGACACTCGCTTGTCCTTGGAGACAATCAATCTTCATTCATTTCAATGACTCCGAACTGCTTCGTCAAAACTAAAAAAAAAAAATATAATGCGAAAAAGCGTATGAAACAAGTACAAAAGTAAACAGTTAGTAGAAAAGGGGTACAATCCTTTTGCCTACACAATACGCACAACGAACTGAACTTGCAAAGTTTGAATGAAAAAAAATTTTTTTCTATCTTACAAGGATAACAAAATCATGAGGAAAGAAAATAAAAAAACTGTAAGCAACACAAAAAATATGCTCTTCTCAAAGGAAAGATTATTTGCAGAGAGCGTCATATATACAGAGAGAGAGAGTGGAAAAAAATAGAGCGCAGGACGTAGAAAAAGGAATGCAACTGGGGGGCACGAAAAAAAATGTAAACATTGCAAAAAATTTCGTTGCCAAGACTTTTTTATGGCTGGTATTGTTTTTGTTTATCGCTCCTTCTTTTCTCGAGTTGTGAAGGGTCAGGAGTCGACGTTGACGACGTCAAAATCAACAGCAAGCAAATAAGTAAAAAAGCATTAGCAACAAAAGTGAAAAGAGTTGGCGTTCCAGAGTTGTGAAAAGCCTTTGTAATATTTTCAATTTTAAAAAGTTGGAAAAACTTTTTCTTCATTCCGCTACGACCCCTTTTCCCCCTCCCCCTCTCACAGCCACTATTCAACTTTGGCGGACACATGTTTTACTTCATTTGCACCTTCACGCGGAAATAATGAACAAGCTCACCAGCGCCATCTTTACAATAACCAAGCAAACAAAAAACTGCGAAAACAAGTCGCAGAGTTACAAATGAAAGGATGAGAGCAAAAAAAGAAATTTTAAACAAAAACAGTAAGAAAAATCTCAACAGTAAAAAAAGTTCAGAAAAACTTATCAAGAGCGAGATTTTGTACTTATTTCTAGACAAGCTTCGAAAATACGCGAAAATCAACAAAGTCAGCATAATGACTGGTAACCAAAGAATAAGAAGAATAAGAAAAAGAAGAGAAAGTTGTAAAAGAGAGTTGAAAAAAGAATTAATAATGCTGGTGTTGGAACGCAATTGTGGAGGTTTCTATCAAGGGATCAAGCTGACCCAAAACGCAAAAACTCACTGATGAATCTAATTTGCCTCCATCTAAAGGTAAAAGTTCATAAAGTAAAAAAGTTAACAGAAAGAGAAAAGGCGCATTATAACGAAGATGGATAGATGAATAGATAGAGGGATAGAACTTTTAACAAATCTATAAAAGTACACGTTTTAATTAGTGCCTTTAATTTTAATCCTAGAGTAAAAGAGACGAAGATGCAAATTGCAGCAGTTAAAATGATTTCGACAAGTCGATAAAGCAGTAAGATAATACAATAATCAATATAAAGCTGACAGAAAATAGTTTTCAACAAAAATTTGAATAAACGTAAATTATATGATGGGTAAAAAAAGGCTGAACGTGGCGTCTGTCACCAGCTATTACGCGAGAACTTTATGAGCTGTTTAGAAGAGCTTAAAAAAGATATTTAAGAAAGGTTATTTAGGTCATTTATTTTATTTTTAATTTATTTATTTTTAAAAATTAATACGTTCTGTAGTTCAAAAAGAACCTGTAAAGAACGCATGACTGCACCGAAAAACGTATGCCATGTAAGACAGCTAGCACAGGTTTTGATTTGTAACAAAAATATGTTATAATTCGGTGGTATTCCAGTTTTTTTAAACAAATTTAGTCACAAATGGGTTTTTTTAAAGTTTAAAATAAGTAATTTGTAACTAATCATTCGTTTTGTTGCAAATAAGTTAAACTACGGTGTTAATTATGTTACGAATAAATGCACTTGTTGTAAAAATGTTTCATAAAGTTTTGAGTATAAGTAATTTTTACATTAAATTAACATTATTAAAACATTTCTTTTTGTAGCACCTATAAAAAATGTTTGTGTATTGTAACTGTAACAAATACAGTAACGAGTAAGCAACCTAGATGCGACTAAGTTGCTTTATGTTTATATTAGTTATATCAATGTCACAGCAGCTAAATGTTGAAAACTTCGGTTTGAAGATGTTTTTATTAAGTTATAGGAAAGTTTTTGTGTATTTTTTTTTATTTTTTAATCGTTTTGGGCAATCAGATAAATTAAATACCAGAATTTATATAAACCACTAAAAATATGAAGTCCAAAATTCTTTGGAATTCTTTGTAATTTGGAACGCAAATCATGCGTTCGATACTATCATTTTCGATTTTATCATCTTTATTGCAATTAATATTAAAGTTTATAGGTATTGAAGCAAAAATTTTGTAGATAAACTTCCGAACGAATTCTGTGTGTATGGAATAAAGGAAAAGTAAACGAAATAGTTATATTTTTATAATACTAAACCTTAAAAAAATATACTTTGTTTTGTAGTTCTATAAAAATGTACATTGTAGGTGTAAACTATTTATAGTATGTACGGAAGATATAAAGTATGCAATACTTTTGCAATATAAAACAAAATAAAAAATGATCCTATTTATTATTATAGTAAACTTCAATCAATTATTATAAACTTCAATATTGAAATAATAATTTTTTTATATTAAGTTTTTTTCCTATGTGTATAAAAGTACTTTTGTTTCCTTTTAATAAAAAAAGACACAGCTTCGATAGTATCGTAAGTATAGATTTAGAATTCCTTTTTATACAGTTATAGAGAAAAATACTTTATTTTTTCATTTACATTTTTCCAAAATACTATAAAGCATTTCATCTTCTGAATAAAAATTATTCAAAAACAATTTTGTTGTTGTTGTTGCCTTCTTCAAACTTACTTGATCTAAAAAGTTCAAAATTAAATTCATGTAAAAGTTTGTTTTGTCTTACAAAAAGTTTTCGTGATAACTTTTTTGTTCTTGTTCATTTTTTATATTGGTTAAAACTAAATGTAATTCAAAGTAATGTTAAAATGGAAATAAATATCGGAAAAATTTGAACTATTTATTTTTCATGTAGTAAAGAACATATACATATATGTTTCTTTTAAAAGTAATTTAAAATTACAATTTTAGTTAAAAAAATATATTTTTTATATGGAAAAAATACAATGCATAACAGAAATAATTCGAATTTATTATGGTATTTCAAAAACAAATAGATTTTCAAAGAACAACGCATTCTTAGTAACGCATGCGCAAACCTGCGTAGTAATAATACATACTGGCTCTGTAGCTACACTAGAGTGGACCTTATTTTTAAAAGACCACCCAAAGGGTTCAAACTGTTGTAATTGATGATAAAAAAAATTCGTGAAAAATTTTAGCAAGATCAAATGCTTATAAACCAGTGGTGGGCACACATATTATCATGTTCTTTGCTTGTGTGTGAAGCAGAGAAAAACGAAGAGCAACTTGGCGTTCGTTAGTTTTAAGCTGGAAGTTCATCGATGCAGATGTGTTTTGCGTTCGTCTACTCGGTGGCGCAATTTTATTAAGTATGTGAAAGCTAATGGGAGTGAATTTAATGCTTGTCAAATTTTCTTGCGTAAATTGCGTTTTTGACCGTATGTTACAAATACAAATCATTTTCCCATTCTTCAGACATAATTTTTTTTTGTGCATTTCTAAAATTGCGCAGCCAGACCTAACTACAGCAAGTGCTCAACATCAACTGACTTGATTTGCTTAGCAAAAATCGAAACAAAGCAACAGCCGAACGCACACGATTGAAACCCACACGAAGAAGCTTATAGTGTATGTACATGTGTCGACGTCGCTCAAGCAGCATTTTGTTTCCAAACACATGTATTATAAACCCATGCGCACACGGCTTAAAGTTTGCACAGGTGCATGAAAGAAAAAAAATTTGTTTGTTATATTTTTATATTCAATTCCATTTGGAATAAGGAAACAGTTAAGATTTTTTTTGTTTTTCCAAAAAATTTTCAGTTTAATAAGGGTATTCACCTCAAATTACTTGAATAACTCAGAAGGACAAAATTTTTATTTTTGGATTTTCCCAGCAATATTTATATTATTTTTGACTAATCTTGGTGAGCTGATTTCAAAACCTTTATTACTTTTTTTCTAGCATCACCAGTTTTTGAGATAAACGTCAGTGGAATCGTTCAATGAAAACTTAAGTGAAATTTTATTATAACAAAATTTGTTCAAACAATTCAACGAGTTGAAGTGCGGGAAGTTAAATCTAGGTGAAAAAGTAATTAACACAATGTCAACCAGAAGCGTGGACAAATTATTTCTTCTTGGATACGACCAAAGTCAACTTCTTCTTGGTGCAGGGTTATTGCCTTAAAAGATAGAGATTTTCTTTATTTCTTATTATGTAGAGATATACATACATATTGAGTTGTTATTGTTGTAATATTTTTATTTTTATTCTCTTCAACTTAAATAAACATAAAAAATAAAAGCATATAATGCAACTTTAAGATTTCAAAGAAGCTTATCTCAAAAACTGGTGATGCTAGAAAAAAGTAATAGTTTTGAAATCAGCTCACCAAGATTAGTCGAAAATAATACAAATATTGCTGGGAAAATCCAAAAATAAAAATTTTGTCCATCTGACTTATTCAAGTAATTTCACCTCAAATTAACAATAATAATACCTTAAATAATACCCTTAATAAACTGAAAAATTTTTGGAAAAAACAAAACAATCTTTACTGTTTCCGTATTCCAAATAAAATAATAAAAAAAATTTTTTTTCATGCACTTGTGCAAGCATTAAGCCGTGTGCGGACGGGCTTATATGCATTCGATCTTACCAAAATTTTACACAAATTCTTGTTTTATCCATTAGCGCAGTTTGAGCCTTTGGGACGCTCCATGAAGTGCTTGGAAATTTTCTCCATACAAATAAGGTCCACTCTAAGCCACACGCATCTGTATTTTCTATTGTATTTATCTTTCTGAAAATAAACAAAACCAATAACGAACTACAAAAACAAAAACATCTAATGTGTATTTGTATATGTGCATTTTACATACATATTAATAACAGCGACCACAACAAAAGCAGCAAAACAACAAACGACACGATTGCGAACCAAACGAACAACAACAAAAGCATAAGCGGCTACTCAAGCAGCTTATGTTTTTCTCATACGAATGTATGAATTTTTTTCTTCTTAGATTTTGCTGTTTTGTGACTTTATTAAATAAGTGACAAAATCCAAAGATATATATTCGTTTTATTCGTACTCTAACTGATATTTTGGCATATATTTGTTCTTTGTACGATGAATATTAAAGGCTGTAGATGTACCGCCAAGTGTCAACTAAGCTTCCTAAATGTGTTTGAAAAAATAATTGAAAATGACCCCCATACAAACCGCGCCGTAAGACGTAATTCTACGTCAAAAAATTCTTTGTGAAAACTTAAATTTTCATATTAATAACCAGTTTTGGTTCAGGTTTCGGCCAAAATTCTAGAATCGGTCGGACATTAGTCATAACAAAAAAAATTTAAGAGAATACGTTTTTTTTAACCATTTTGCATAAAAGATAATGACTCTACATTCAATTTACAAGCAAAACGGTTTTTTCCCCATACGAATCGAATGGGAAAATTAATCCGCGACCTCTAAACCTTTACCAATTTAGATGCGCTTCACATAGAGTGTTTCTAAGGTCAAGTGGAAGCCGTGGACATCTGTCAAAATAAAAGAAAATAAATTTTTGGAACACCCGAATATAGATATTATGAAAATGAAATTGAAATTTAAAAAAAAAAAAATCAAAGAACTAAGGCATGCGCTTTATATCGACAAACAAGGTTTGGTCTTTGACCTGAAAGGAAAGGGATAGATTATTTAGAGGAATTGATTGAAACCATACGTGAATTATTAATAAGGCAAAACAACCGTGAAAGGCAATTTTTTATGCTTTTAGCCGAGGCTAGTGTTATGCCTTAACATCGGCAAGCATTTACAGCCTTTATTTGTGTTCCTGTCCTTTAATTCCACATTTTCCAAAATTAAATTGAGGATTTTTAGTTTTCTTAAATGTAGGAAAGAACAAAGAAAGTGAAAAGAACCATGTCCGGCTTCGAACCAGGGGCCTCAGGGTTGATAGTCTATCGCACTCTCCACTAGACTACAAAGGCCGACATATCTCATAACATTTAGTATGCTATCTCAGTTTACGTAAATAAAAACAACAACAAAAAAATCAAACGTACTTTCTTATCTGATGCCGGCTTTGATAGTCTAGTGGAAGCGCTCTTGACTGTCACTCTGGGGGTCCCGGACTCGAATCCTGGCCGGGCCATGGTCCTACGCTATAACCTCTCTTTCTTTATCTCTAATCAAACCAACTTTAAAACACATTAATTTACAACGAAAAGTGGTATTTGTTGGGGGTAGAAAAAGTTTGTGGAGAGGAACGCTTAGTAACTTGATTTGACTGAAGTCAAGGTATAACACTTGCTTCAGATTTAATATTACATGTTTTTACAGCTGTATATAGTAACCGCAACTTTGACCCATAGCGCCAACATATAAAGTTTCACTAAGACTTTAACAGATTAAATTTTCTTGAAAAAATTATATAAAATACAAATAATAAATAAACATAAACATATACAAATTCAATTACGAATTATATTCCGAGTTGAAGACAAAGCGTAAGGAACTTCGTTCCTGACGGGGGGGTGGGGTCCCCTGTCCACACCACTTTTTTATATTTTTTAGTACTCTTTACGAATTATTCTAAAACCGTTAAATCTAATGCAATAACACAATCAGTTTATAATATTAGATATTAAAATACACCTTCCCTCTGAGCTCTGTGAGCAAGCTTGCAAAATTTTTCCCAGAAAATTCAGGGGTTATATATGCAGAGTACCGTAAAACAGCCCATATAAGCTCTTTATTCAAAAATTTAATAAAATCACGCCTTCCGCCCTCACAAAAAAACTTTACCAAAACAGTAAAATCTCTTTAAATTCTACACGGAGAGAAAAAAATCAAGCAAATATGCTATCAGTTTACACCTAAGCGTAAGATTCTCAATTCAAGCATTATTTAGCTAGAGCTGAGCAAATTCAAAACACATGATATTAAGAGAAAATGTTTAATTCCAAAAACATTTGCTTAAGACTTTTAAAAAAAATTTTTAGATTCAAGTCCGATATTTGCTTGAAGTAACAAAAATCTGCTTGATTGATGTAAACAATTTTTTACAAATTAGAATAATTTGCTTGATTTGAAAATATGTATTTTTTCTTGAATTGAGAAAAGTTTGCTTGATTCAAGTGAACAATTAACTGAAAACTAGAATTATTTACTTAATTTGGAAAATATCTTTTCCTTGATATATTCTTCTTATGTTTCTAAAAAAATTATATATATTTTAGGAATAATATTTGACCATTTGCCAATTACGTTCATTAAGCAACAGATCTTTGCAGAACAAACAATTAAGCAAACTAGGCATACTGCTTCGTTGAAAGTTGACTTCTTTAGTTTCTGCAGTTCATCGGCTTTGATAAGCTTATACGCTCAACATCTGTTTAATCAACACAGAATTAATTGTAATTTTTTTTTTTTTTTTCTTTTCCAAGGAATGTTTTTCCACTATTTTGAAAAAGTCAAAAGTTCGAAAAAGTGACTGCTTCCGTGAGTTGAGAACAATTTGCTTGATTCAAGTAAAAAGTTTTCCTAATGCTGGAATATTTTCAATACCTATGTATTATTACGCAAACAAAAAAAGTGTGGTACTATTTTACCTGTGTTAACGTCAGCATATTCACATTAATCTTACACCGTTGGAAAGGTATTTTCGAGTACATTTGCAGAATATAATTTTTATTCGAATAAGTTGTCATTTAGATAGGTAAAACTGAGCATATGTAAAAACCTTTTTTCCCAATAGGACAGTGCAAACCAATAGCAACGCAGCTCTGTTGAACATTGTTGCTGTAGCATACATGAGAGAGAAGAGAGTGGCTCTGAACACTTCAACAGAGCTGTGTGGCATTGTTGTTGTTGCTGTTTCTTAATTACTCTCTCGAACTGATAACCTAAACAGAATTAAGTAATTTATTCAATGAACCCAGTGGTAAATATACACATGACGTAACCAATTATGATTTTTATACCTGTAGAGTTAATAATTGAGTTTTTGAAGTGAAAACTTCTTCAGGTGCATTTAGATATTTTGTGTAGAGGAAAATCTTTACTTTAACGAAACCCTTACTCATGACACGACATCCACAAGTACAGAGAAATGCCATTTTTCATATAGTTTTAGTAGCGTTGGCCAAAAATGTATAAAATGTAATAAATTTGGTATGTTATTGCTATTTAAAAAAAATTTTCTTGACTACTTTCAACGGCTGTTAAACGACAACACTGTTTGTTTGTTTGTTTGTTTGTTTGTTTGTTTAATTTTTCGGCCTTTATCCTTTTCAGACCTAACACTAAGCCACTGAGAATTTTTTTATGATTTTTAAAGTTAATGGACTTTGTATGCTCTGAAAATATATTCAAAGCCAAAACTTTGATATTTTTATGTCCTTCAAGGATTTTCAAGAATCAAAAGATTTGTACTGAAATAATTTGTTTGCACCAAATAACCTCAAATCAATTAAAATTTTAAAATATATTATTTTATTTGTTAAAATGTGTCCATTTCACTAAAATTGCGCTATTAGTATTTTAGTAAATGAAAAAACAACTAATGTCCGCAGTTCATTTTTTAAAAAAATAATTGTGATCGGAGAATGTGCCGAAATGAACATCGAAACAATATGAAAAGCAAACATTAACAATAATCAGCGCAATCGGTACATGAAAATTTGTTATACATTCTGATTCTGATAACAGTGAGTACAAAGTACGAAAAACTAGTTGTGAATATGTATTAGCCAAAAATATTTGCCAATGTAATATTTCTTTACTTTGATACAAGTTTTCCAATAAAAATTAAAAAAAAAACAAAAGACAAATCGATTTTGATATGGTCGAACTTCGACCACAGGCGATACTAGTAGTTATTAAATATTGTTAAAATATTTAAAAACCAAATCTGCGTTTGTCGAAATTAAGAAAATATTTTCTTGTCTTAGACAATCAATTTTTTAACTCAGGTTTAAAAATAAATTCTTAGTATAATTTTAATAAGCAATAAATTATTTCATTCTTATTTTTATAGATAAAATTTTCTAAAATCAAGCAAAATATTTGCTTAATATAAGAATATTATTTCTCTTTATGTACAAAAATGAATCAAATGACCACAAATATTGCACATAACTCTGAGTATGAAATTTGTAAAGTCGAATAAAAACCAAACCTACCTCCTATACAAACTGACTTTATGAAAACGATAAAATCTCAAATTTCACAAAAAATAAGTGCAATGTCTTAAAATTTTGCAAATAAGTTTTAACCTTAATTTTGCACTCGATTTTTGAAATTTTGTTAAAAAAAAAAACCAAGTGGCATCATCAATATTTGCTATATCTTGAATTGGATGCATTAAATTCATGAATTTGAAAAAAATAATGGTTTAAACTTGATATTTTATGCATAAGCTTGGATAAATAAAATGTACTTTGAGTTTCAAACTTTTAATATTTGGATAAAAACTACACCATGCAAAAGTGATAGCATCAAAATAAAACTGTCAAAACTTCGAATATGCTAAAATACCGCTATTTTAACCTCGGTCCAGTTAAAGATAATTTCTAACTAGTTTTTTCTTTTTGTGTAATATATTGAAATTTCTGTTATTTAAAAAAAAAAACTTTTGTCCAGTTAAGCGGATATTTTTCACTATATGTATTTGTAGAAGGGATATTATTTCTTGGAATATTTTTTAAAATTTTTCAAACCTAAAGATCTGAGGCCTTTTTCACATGGAGCAATTGAAAAGTAATGCACCTGCAACAAAAGTTGCTAACCAATGTATTTTTAACCGAAACCTTCACATGAAATACTATCGAAGGTTTTTCATCAAACAGTATTGGGTCTTGAATTTAAACTTAGATTGCTTTTGTTTATTTATATTGTTATAATTATATATTTTTTATGTCGATTTCTATTCAATAGCTTTCTACAAGATTTCTATCTCTTCTACTTGATCTGTCTATTTTTTAACTTGCCTAAAACGTTCTCTCCTGTTCTTTATCCTTGTGTTTGGCTCTAGTCATTCGTCTAATGGTGATAGTGAAAACAAAAAAATATGATTCAGATTTTGTGTAGGCAGCACAGGGGCCTTAATGTAGTGCATTTCAATGCACGCAGTTTAAATATGGCAAAACTTGACTACATAAGATATATTGTATCTTTGAAGACTCTTCGGTAGACATAGTATGCATTTCTGAAACGTGGCTATGTGATGACATAAATCAAGCAATCTGCAATATAAAAAATTTTAAGCCTGTTCGAAATGATCAATTTGACAAAAAGGGTGGAGGAGTTGCAGTTTAATGTTAAAATAATTTAAAATCTGAATTTGTAAGTAAGTCGACTGGTTCAGGTATTGAGTTCTTAAATATCTGTATAACTGATCAAAATACTAAAATGCTTCTGTCATGTGTCTATAACCCAAATAAATGTCACCCTGTTGATCCATTGTTTTCTTTATTGTCCAACAGTTGTCTAGATTATGATTTAATGTTATTGTGTGGAGACTTCAATATCAATATTATCTCGAACGACCTTCCAAAACATACGTTATATGCAAGCGCGTCGGAAGCTAATTTCATCTGGGGGGGGGGGGGGGAAGTACAAATGGGGGGGGGGCAGTACAAATGGTGGTGCAAAAAAAGTTCACCAAAATTTCTTCAAAGAAACATGAATGTGAATAAACAAATTTTTTATTTTAGTTTAGAATAAAAAAAAATATAAAAATATATAAAAAATATTAAAATTTCATTATTTTTAAAAGTTCTTTCAATTTTAATATTAGAGATCATTCTTTAAAGGATCTTTCATATGGTAATATGAAAATATAAGAAATAATGGTTGCTTTTATACAGCAAGACTAGGTATATCTTTACATGGTTTAAATGCAATAAGGTACAAAAAGTTATATCAATTTAAACTATTCCAAAAAGTTTCTTTCTGTCCTTGCGAGAAACAAACTCTTTCACCACATCCATCGAAAACAGGCACAGTCAAAAGCAAAGCAATAAGTTTTTCAACTTCATTTAATAGTTTTTTTTCAGTATCCGAATTTTTCGCAAATTGGGATACAATGCCACTACAATTTCAAGGTGTTTGGCAAGGCAATTGCTTCAGCAATTTCATCTGCAAAAAAGTCATCTGCATAAAGATATAGTTTTGTTTTTAGATTTTGTTCAGAAGGCACTTTTCCGTTGAAGGCTTCGATTACAATATTTTCCAACGATTCCAGAGTGTCAAGATCTGTTTAAATGTACAATAAGATTTACAAAGTGCCAGTTTACACTAGCTTCACTCAACCGACTCACCGAATGTTAAATCAAAGTGAGTCGGTTGAGTGAAGCTGGTGTAAACTTGCAAAAATAAAAAAAAAAGTAAAATATCAACCTGTTTGATCGAATCTAGCCGTTATCTCATTTGAGGGAAGATCTTAAATTTCGAAATAATCTTTTCGTAGCCGATCATATAATGGCAACTGTACTGAAGGAACCGGATTTGATGTTTCTTCAAAGCGTCGAGGTGGATTTTCATCAGCTAATTCACAGTAGGGGCTTTCGCATGGTCCAAAACATTGGACCAACATGGCAGATTGTACAACATGTAGTACCATGCGTAAGCTAAAACGATAGTCGAAATTTTTGCTTTTTATCTGCTGATTGTACAATATTGTACAATTATGTAAAATTACTGCTCAATTGTTAGGGCATCTAAAAGTTGCTTAGCTATTAGCCGGATGTGTTCTGCTTGAGAGCTTGCAATTAATGATGTTGCTTTACAAGTTGGATCGTTCGAACGCTCAATCAAATAGTCCCATTAGTTTTCCATCTAACTTATCGTACAACATGTCGTCCAATACGGAAAGCCCCTAAGAACATGTCAAATTTTTTCTTACCAGAGTTGCAAAATTAACAAGCATTAACCCTGCAGACACACGTGATAGTAATGGTATGACAGTTGAAAATATGTATTAACTTCGAAATGTTTCGAAAATATTTCGAAACAAGCTACAAATTACGCTGCTACAAATACGTGATAGTAAAAGTTTATTTTCAAAATGTCGTCAAAGGCAACAGTTCTAGCAAAAATAAAAGTTCTGTATAAACTTAAAAAATTACTAAATGAACTCATTTTTCATAAAAGCTCACGTTCACGATACAAAGCAATTAACTTTAATATTTGCGCCATATTTAGTTTCACCTCCATTTTATTTTTTACCGAAAGCAAGTTACCAGTATTGCATATCGGTCATTCCATGTCAAATCGGACGCTTTTCAAAACTCACATTTCAAAAATAAACAAAAATTGTCATTTGGACATGTACTCAAACAACTATATCTTCCAAACCGTAAGTCCTACAAGAAAAAAATTTAAGACATATTTTAAAGATCCTGAATTGCTCTTTATTGTGGTGTCCTTTTTTACAAACACTTTCGAGAAAAATTCTAAATTTTTTGACCACTAAAAATTTCATTCCCATTTTTCAAGGTCAGCACCACTATTTTTTGGCACTTTGAAAATGTTATCGTATTGAGGCATTCATTCTTACTGCATTCTCTTTTTTGTAAATTTTTTTAATAGCATATTTTGTTTACACTATCTATTACCCACATTTCTGCATTTGCAGTTTTTTATACCTCTTATGATTTAGAAGTGATCAAAAACATTTATTACTCGCAGTACCAGAAATGCTCTAAAAAAATTTGTTTTTTGCTCTCCTGAAAAGTTACTGAAAAACATATAGCTGTTTTTGTTGGCGCAGCGACGATATGTACCTAGTTTAGTAAAAAAATACTAAAAATTCTATTTTTAATTAAAAATTAAAGTATTTTGTACTTAAAAATTGTGTAGTCAGTTTTTGAAAATTTCGTTAAAAATAGTAAACATTGGTTCTCCAACATCAAATTTTTAACATGCGTTAAGAATGAATGCCTCAATACGATAACATTTTCAAAGTGCCAAAAAAATAGTGGTGCTGACCTTGAAAAATGGGAAAGAAATTTTTAGTGGTCAACAAATTTAGAATTTTTCTCGAAAGTGTTGGCAAAAAAGGATACCACAATAAAGAACAATTCAGGATCTTTAAAATATGTCTTAAATTTTTTTCTTGTAGGACTTACGGTTTGGAAGATATAGTTGTTTGAGTACATGTCCAAATGACAATTTTTGTTTATCTTTATAATTTTTCACTGTGTATAACTGCAAGAAAACAATAAAGAAGTATGCAAATATTTTTGTTTTTAAAGTTCTATCGACGTGCAAAATTTTAAAAAACTCGGAATCGTCAAAATTAGTTTTTGAACAAAAGCGTCCGATTTGACATGGAATGACCGATATTGTTAAAATAGCAGATATCCTGAAAAATCAAAAAAAAAAAAAATTCCCCAAAAATACAATAAAATCAACACTTTAATCTGTCTTTACAACACTTTTACTGTCCGCAAGTGCCAAATTCCACTGTCTATGAATTTTCGTTGACAGTAGCTCAGACAGCAGGCAGACAGTGAATCAAATGTGAGTGTGTTAGTAAAAATGTTCAAATGTATTGAGTTTTCCGAACTTGCACTGTCACGTGTGGCTGCAGGGTAAGCTACATACTTATGGGTGCTTTTAAACTGAAGTGGTGGGTTTGCAGTAGAAACTCTACATTTTGTTCTATCTTTTTGCAAACACAGAGAAAGAAAATGGTTATCCGCAAGCATGCTTATGAAGAAGAGAGAAAGAAGAGGAAAATATATAATACTAAAATATTATCGTTGTAAAAAAAATTGATATTTTGAATAACTTTTGAAGTTTTCCTTTTAAATTGTTTATCTAGCTAAAAAAGTGGGGGGCAACTGCCCCCCTTTTCCCCCGCTTCCGACGCCAATGGTTATATGACAAAATATCGTCGTTAGGATTATCAATAGTGAATGAAAGTCTACCCACGCGATTTGCTGACAATACAAACCCAAGTCTTTTGGACTACTTTATTATTTCTGACTGTTCTGCTGTGTTGTTATTTGACCAATTGTACTTCATTTCTGATCACAACTTAATTTTTTGTTCGTTAAATATCAACTTTTCTCGTAATATTATGTCTAATACAATCTCATATCGTGATTTTAAATCTATTGATTACACGTCTCTGTTAACTGATATATCAATCACCCCCTTTAATAATTGCTGGCTTCATCCCAATATTAATGATAAACTTAGATCACTTATGGATCCAATAAAATATTTATTTGATAAACATGTCCCCCTGCGTTCGATAAATATCAAGAATATATCTTGTCCTTGGTTTTCCCAAAATGTTTTAAATGCCTTAAAAAAAAAGGAACAAGCTTCGAACAATATGGAGAAAAAATCCCTCCTCATCCAACAGGAATATCTATAGAACTGCTAGAAATGAGTCCGTTCTTATTACTAGACAAGCCAAATCACGTTATTTCTCGGCAAAATTAAAACTATCGCTCCCAACCAAAACACTTTGGGAAAACATTAAAAAACTTGGAGTATGCAATAAAGATACCACTAAATGCAATATAAATCCTGAAACTCTCAATAATTTTTTTGTTGGTGCTGTTGATAACTCAAGTAGTACTATACCCCCCCTTTTGTTATATGACCACGCAACAATCTTTTAAGTTCACACCAGTAAATGAATTTGATGTTGGCAAGTGTGTAATGCAAGTTAAATCAAATGCTACAGGTGAGGATGGTGTTCCCATAAAAAGTATAAAACTCATACTCCCTCATATAATTAGCTCTATTACACATATAATTAATTCATGTTTTATGTCGTCATCATTTCCAAACTTGTTGAAAACTGCAATTGTTCTACCTGTTGAAAAAAAACATAACCCTTCTGGTCCGAATGACTTTAGGCCAATAATCATTTTACCGCCACTGTCAAAAGCATGTGAGAAGCTCATGGCTCAGCAAATCAATAAACACTTACTTGAAAAAAAACTATTATCCCCTTTGCAATCTGGTTTTCGAGCTGAGCATGGGTGTTCTTCTGCAGTTGTAAAAGTTCTTGATGACATACGACCAGAATATGACGCCGGGTCTATGACTTTGCTCTGCCTTCTCGACTTCTCTAAGGCTTTTGATAAAGTTAATCATCAATACTTGTGTCATAAGCTTAAGACTTTGTTTGGGTTTTGTGATAGTGCCGTCAATCTGATGTCTAATTACTTGCTAAATAGGACTCAAAAAGTCAATGTTGGTCAATTGTCTTCTCAGCATAAACTAGTCTTAAGTAGCGTTCCACAAGGATCCATACTTACTTACTTACTTACTTACTTACTTAGGTGGCCATAGCAACCCGTCGTCGGGTTTCGGCCGATCTCATCAGCTCTCGCCAGGCGCCTCTGCTTCGCGCGCGCCTTCTCCAATTGGTTTCACCAAGCGCGGTTAGGGCTTCCTCGACCTGGTCAATCCATCGGAGGCATGGTCTCCCTCTTCGTCGTCGGCCTTCGGCCTTCGCCTCGAACACCTTTTTTGCTGGAGCATCGTCATTCATACGATGGACATGACCTAGCCAGCGTAATCGCTGGATTGCGATACGCTGAACTACTTCAATGTCGTCGTATAGCTCATACAGCTCGTGGTTCATTCGTATGCGATAGTCGTTGCCAACTCGAATAGGGCCAAAGATTTTGCGAAGAACTTTTCTCTCAAACACCCCAAGAGCGGCTGCGTCTGCTTGCGAGACAACCCATGCCTCAGCGCCATAAAGAAGCACAGGTATAATGAGCGTCTTGTAGAGTGTCAGTTTTGTCGATCGAGAGAGGGCTCTGCAACGTAATTGCTTACTAAGCCCGTAGTAGCACCTATTAGCAATTGTTATTCTTCGCTTTATCTCCAGGCTGACATCATTATTGCTGTTAATGGCGGTGCCAAGGTAGGTAAATTCCTTGACCACTTCAAAGTTATAGTTGCCTGTTGAAACGTGAGAGCCTAGCCGCCCCGCTCCCCTGTCAGCAGGCAGCATATACTTCGTTTTACCCTCGTTTACCGTCAAACCCACCTTGGCTGATTCTTTTTCGATAGCGGTGAAAGCAGCAGTGACATCTCTCTTAGTTCTACCGATGATATCAATATCATCAGCATACGCAAGGAGCTGAACACCTTTGTAAAAATGGTGCCATTGCGATGCACACCGGCCTTTCGTAGGATCCTTTCCATGATGATGTTGAAGAGATCGCAAGATAGCGGGTCGCCTTGTCTGAAACCTCGTTCAGTATGGAAGGTTTCGGAGAGGTCATTTCCTACCTTGACGGAGCTGCAAGTATTGCTCAACGTCATCCTGCAGAGTCTTATCAACTTTGCAGGTATACCGAACTCAGACATTGTTGCGTATAGGCAATCCCGCCTCGGGCTATCGAACGCAGCTTTATAATCGACAAAGAGATGATGCGTGTCGATTTGCTTTTCGTTGGTTTTCTCCAGGACTTGGCGCAGTGTAAAAATCTGGTCTATGGTGGATTTACCAGGTCGAAAGCCACACTGATAAGGTCCAATCAGTGTTTTTGTATACGGCTTAAGTCTTTCACATAGTACGCTCGAGAGGACCTTATATGCGATGAAAATAAGACTGATACCTCGGTAGTTGGCGCAAATTGTCGGGTCTCCTTTCTTAAGTAAGGGACAAAGCACGCTGAGATTCCAATCGTCGGGCATGCATTTCGCTAGCCATATTTTGCTGATGAGTTGATGCATGCACCCTATCAATTCATCGCCGCCAGCTTTAAACAGTTCAGCTGGCAGGCCGTCAGCACCCGCTGCTTTGTTGTTTTTGAGCCGCTGGATAGCAACTCGAACCTCGTCATGGCTATGTGGTAGAACTTCTACTTCGTCATCGTCGATTTGTTGTGGCGAACTGCATTCTCCATGAGCGGAGTTGGTGGGATCATCGCCCGTAAGCAGATTGGAAAAATGCTGTCTCCACAATCTCAGTGCGCACTGCGTATCTGTAACCAGATTTCCATTCCCATCTCTACAAGTGGATGCTCCGGGCTTGAAACCTTGGGTTAGACGCTTAACCTATTGGTAAAATTTTCGTGTATCCTTCTTGCCTTTGTACACCTCAATTTCTTCACGCTCACGCTTTTCTTGCTCCCTTTTTTTGCGTCTGAAAAGGCGTCTCTCTTCCTTCCTCTTTTCACGATATTTTTCTCGCACGGTTCGCGTTGCAGCTGACTGCAGCGTCTTTCTGTATGCGGCGTTTTTTGCTGCCGTCGCGTCGCGACACTCCTGGTCATATTATTGGTTCCGAGGTTGCGGGCGCCGGAAACCAATCACTTCTTCAGCGGCAGCGCGCATGGAGTGGGAGATGTGCGCCCAAAGTCCATCGACATCATCGTGTTGTGAGGTTGGTTGGTTGAGCTTAACCGAGAGTTGAGCGGAGTAAGCCTCAGCTGTCCTTTGTGAGTGCAGCTTAGCGACGTCTAACTTTCGTTGCATTCCTGTGCGTATGTTCTTTGCATTGCATAACCGCATGCGGATCTTGGCTGCAACAAGAAAGTGGCCGGAGTCGATGTTCACTCCCCGAAATGTACGCACATCCAGAACGCTAGAAGCGTGCCTTCCGTCGATCACAAAATGATCAATTTGGTTTCGTGTTTTTTGATCAGGGGACAGCCAGGTGGCCTTATGGATGTCGAGGTGTTGGAATCTGGTGCTACTTACTACCATGTTTCGTGCCGCGGCGAAGTCGATCAGTCTTAGACCGTTGTTCGTAGTGGCCTCGTGGAGACTGAACTGACCGACAGTGGGGCCAAAGACGCCTTCTTTTCCGACCTTTGCGTTAAAATCGCCGAGGACTATTTTTACGTCGTGGGCCGGACAGCGATCGTACACGTCCTCTAGGCTCGCGTAGAAAGCATCCTTGGCGGCATCGTCCTTTTCCTCCGTCGGGGCGTGCGCGCAAATTAAGGTTACATTAAAAAATTTCGCCTTGATGCGTATCGTCGCCAACCTTTCGTTCACTGGTGTGAACCGAGAAACAAGGTGGCGTAGTTTTCGTCTTACGACGAAGCCGCATCCGAATTCGCGCTTCTCCGCATGGCAGCTGTAGTAAATATCGCAGTCTGCTCGCTTAGAGCAGCCTTGCCCTTTCCATCGCATCTCCTGGATGGCGGTGATCCATACTTGGTCCTCTTTTATTTTCATTGTTTATAAATGATATTTTCTGTGTGCGCAAACATGCATCTGTTCATGCTTATGCAGATGATGTACAGCTGTATTTGTCACGTCAAACTTCGCTTCTTGAAGATCTTTGCTGTAGATTGAATGAAGATCTTAGCAGTATTAATAATTGGGCCAGTAGCAATGGTCTTCAACTAAATGCATTAAAGTCGTATGTTCTTCCTATTTGTGAGAAAAAAAATTGTTTAAATGATGTCCCGGATTTGTTTATTGGAACAAATAAGCTTACTGTTGTGTCAAAAATTGTAAATCTTGGTGTCCATATTAATTCGTCTCTATCATGTGTTGATCATGTAAACAGTGTAGTCAAAAAAGTTTATTATGTCCTTCGTAATTTGAGAATGTCAGCTTATGTAACTCCTGTTGATATAAAACGAGAGTTGGTGATCCAACTGATCTTACCAGTTATAATGTATGCTGAAATAGTATACAGTAAACTTGACTCATGTCACACTTTTAATTATGCCACACGCTATGCATACGGCTTGCGAAAATTTGACCATTTATCTAGTTACAGAAATGCAATACTCGGATGTGATTTAACTGCATACTTGAATGCAAGAAACTGTATATATTTGCATAAACTTATTCACGAGCAAACACCGCTTTATCTTTATTCAAAACTTCAGTTCTGTCTGTCTAGAAGAAGTCATATTTTAATTGTACCTAGGCATAACTCGCTGAACTCATCTCATTTGTTTTTCGTTAACGCCATTAGAATATGGAATGCACTGCCTCGAAGGATAAGAGAAATTACTAGGAGAGGAATTTTTGGGCAATCTATTTTATCTTTTTTTTTCTACTCAAACAACTTAAATTTTTAATTTATTCTCTCTTCTCAGCTCCCTACTATATCTTGTAAATCTATAATTTCTTATATTTTTGTTTTTTCATTTACTACTCAACCACCACTGTATTAATAGAAAACTT
Organism: Dichetophora obliterata; assembly: GCA_963920525.1. Lineage (NCBI taxonomy): Eukaryota > Metazoa > Arthropoda > Insecta > Diptera > Sciomyzidae > Dichetophora > Dichetophora obliterata. The sequence continues at coordinate 45,718,403 of OY986435.1, read as the reverse complement.
TTTACTCTTTTTAAACAAATTTTTGGCTTACATTTTAAGTTACCTTTACCTTAAATTAATTAAGTTAAACAAAATTAAATTCAATCCAAATATTCTCAATTAAGCCTAGTTGTTATTCAATTTCATATTATTTTGTACTATAAGAGAACATAGTTCTAAGTGTACTAATGTATAGCTTTAATAATAAAAATAATAAATAATAATAAATAATAAATGAAACAACTTGTACTCAACAAGTTCGCAACACATTCGCAACCAGTCCCATGCAACCAGTTCCATGAAAATAATAAGTTATAATAAGAAATAAGTGCAGGAAGTGTATAAATATCCTTTTTTATCCTCAATTTACTTTTTATATCTATTTCACAAATTGCTTTTTGTTAAATAAGTGTTTGTGTTGTTGTGAATTCTTCAATGTTGCGTTGCGACGTGACTTGCTCATCTGAAAGCGTAGGTTGCAGTTTAGTTTAAAATTGAAGTGTTTTGAAACTTTTTAAGCTTTTGCGTTGCAGTTGCATTACTTTTCAATTGATCCATGTGGAAAAGGCCCAAATGTTAACCTTGTTAAATTAATCAGCAGAGGTCACAATTAATTACCATATCACCAGATAATAACATGCAACAATAACATGCAATAACAATAGAGTTCAGCTACTACAGCTTTTTCACACTTTCTCCGCAATAGATCATTTTAAGAACCAATCCAATATCATTGAAATAACTCAAAGATATCGATAAAAGTGGTCCAATAAAAAACCAAAAGGGAGAAAAATTTACCCACCATAATATGGGTTGGGCTCAGGGACAACACAAGACATAACAACTAACCATGCCTTTACATAGATCTAATCATACATTAGTTTTCAATCTACTTTTGAGTTGACCTTTCGACAAGTTAACATCAAACACGTTACAGTTGTTAACAATGGTACTCATGCGATTTAATGGAGCAGTTAACATATAATTTGTTCTACTAAATGGTAAATAAATCAAGTTGTTAGAGTTTTTGCTGCTTCTACGGTTAGTGTTAAAATTTATAAAAGAAAGAAGCTCTGGAGAGTCGAATACACCAGTTATGAGTTGGTGTAAGTAGACGATATCAGCAGATTTTCTTCTCTCACTTAAAGATTGCATCTTTAATAATTTTAAACGATCCTCATATGGAGGAAGGTTAAATGTGTCAGTAAGGCTTCCACTCAAGCCTCTTAGAGCAAACCAAACAAAACGTTTTTGAATTCTTTCTATACGATCAACATGCACATTGTAATGTGGGGACCATACTTGACTTGCGTACTCCAAGTGAGGACGCACGATTGAATAATACAGAGTTGTAGTTGTTATTAAGCTATCAAACTCTTTGGCCCACCTTTTTATAAAACCAAGCATAGAAGACGCTTTTTTACAAATTCTATCAATATGCATGTTAAACGACAATTTAGAATCCATGCATATACCAAGGTCTTTGACGGTAGTTACACGACTTAAAGCAGTATCTTTAATTTTGTAATCAAAAATAAAATTGCTCCTTTTACGCGAAAAGGTCATAGTTTGGCATTTATCTGGATTTAAAAACATGTTATTTTTAGAACACCAAACCTCAAAAGAGTTCAAGTCTGACTGGAGCAGGTCTGAATTGTCATTAGAATCAATTGTTCTGTATATTTTCATATCATCTGCATAAATAAGCAAATGATAGTGTTTGATGACGTGGGTAACATCATTAATTGCCAAAATAAACAGACCCAGGTGGCTTCCTTGAGGAACACCCGATTCTGCAACAAATTCAGAAGACAACACGCCTCGGAACCGTATTTGATAAGATCGCTCCATCAAATACGATTTGATCCAGTTTACAAAATATTGTGGAAATCCCATTAATTTTAGTTTAAATAAAATTAGATTATGTGGTAATTTGTTAAAAGCATTGCTAAAATCAGTGTAAATACAATCGACCTGGCTACCAGAATCAATAGATTTTAAGCAGAATGTAGTGAAATCAAGGAGATTAGTCACAGTGGATCTGCCAGTAACAAAACCATGCTGACGAGTTGTCATGACTTGCCCACAGTGAATTTTCACTCGATCGTACACTATTCGCTCAAAAAGTTTAGGAATCGAAGACAATTTAGCGATAGGCCTATAATTAGGGACGTCGTTCCTGCAACCTTTTTTGTAAATAGGACTGATATAAGATTTTTTCCAAAAAAGAGGAAAATTACTTTCATTAATTGATTTATTAAAAAGTAACGACAGAGGCTGACACAAAACGGAGCCGCATTGTTTTAACACTGCGGCAGGAATTCCATCTGGTCCAGCGCTAAAATCCTCATCGATTGATTCAATATACTTAAAAATATCCTCTGAGGTAAAAGATATATGCTCCAAAGAAACTCTGGATGCGTTGTTCATATAATCAAAATACGCTAAATCAGGATTAAAAGAATCTGAACAGAATGATTTTTTAAAAAGATTGGCAAATAAGCCACAAATAATGGTGGAATCGTCAGTAAATCCATCCTGAAATTTGAAAGAAGAAGGAAATCCATCAGTCTTCTTCTTAACATTAATAAATCCCCAAAATTTTCTTGTATCAGACAAAATACTCAGCTTCATATTATCCAAATACTCATTATATAATGCAGCTGAGCAATTCTCAAATTCCAGAAACACACGTTTGTATGTTTCTAGGTCATTTGAGTCAAAACTACAAACATATTTCTTCCATGCCCTATTCCTATTGTTGCGAAGAGTCTTTAAATCCTTTGTGTACCAAGGGTACGCAGAATTTTTCACAAATTTGAGACTATATGGTACATACTGAGAAAACATGGCAAAGAGCTCCGTATAGAAATAATTTATTGAACTTTTAAGATTATTATTATTTATGTATTCTGTAATTATATTTAATTTACTATAAAGTAAATGATTCAACTCCAAAAAGTCAGCTTTTTTGAAATTGAATTCATAAACTGTGTCAACAGAGCTTGAATTTACCATATTCTCCCTATCGGATTTATACCAAATACTCAAAGGTGGATGGTAATTATCAATAGTAGTCAAAGCATGAAGTGCCTTCTGAACAATGACATTGTTACTGTCTGTAGTTAAGACTAGGTCAAGCAGCCTTTCCAGACTATTATAAATAAAACTAACTTGTTGTAAGTCAGAACATATATTGTCAACAAATATATGTTCTTGGCGTGTCTTCGAATTAGATGCACAAAAATGTGTTTCATCGTCAGAAGAATGCCATTTTAAGTCAGGCAAATTAAAATCGCCCAACAATAAAATGTCGTCATTAACGTCAAGTAAATTTAATATAAATTCTATGCAATCCGCAAGGCTTGCATAGACCTCTACACTGCTCTTTGGAGGAACGTATGCATTAATAACATATACATTAGAATTGCAATGTACAACCTTAACGCATATAAGTTCGATATTAGCAGAGCAGGGAATATCAATAAAGGAACTAACACAGGAGTTCCTTACAGCTAATAGGACACCACCACCAACTGCAGAATTATTGTCAGCGTGTCTGTCCTTCCTATATACTTCAAAACTATTGTCAAACAGTTCTAAGTCAGTAATTCCTCCGTTCAACCAAGTTTCAGTTAACGCGATAATATCTCCAGAAAAATTCTGAGTTGACAAAAAAATGTCGCGCGTCTTTGAACGCAATCCCCTTACATTTTGATAGTAAAGGAAAAGCCTATTTAGTTTTTTTGGGTCTGACTGGTGATATTATTCGTCCTTCTAGACCTGTGTTTAGGCTTAAACTCAGAAACAAAGATATTATCAGCCCACAGATTAGAGCTCAGAACAGTTGCAAACTCTTCAGCAGCTACTGTGAGAATAAAAGATACTAAAAAATCTCGAATAACTGAGAATCCTATTTCTTGTTCAGCAAAACTTTGGACTATCACGATTTCTTTTAAACAATTTAACTTTGCAAAATTAAAAATATTTCATTTTGCATTTTATAAATGCACCAACATTATTGCAATTTTGAGTTGTTCCACTACAATACTTACATCCACATTGCCATTCCACATGTAATGCATGCCCACCGCCGTGGGATCATGATGTGTTTGACCTGTCATATGCTCCGCCATAACGGCGCTCATCCAATGGACCAGACCCTGCGTTGGATTCTGTCCCTGCACACCACCAATCGGCATCGTGGTAACGTTAGCGGCAGCAGCAGCAGCTGCTACCGAACTGTAAGAAGTTACGGGACGTTGCTGCTCTAACTCCAGTTGCGGCTGCTGCTGATGTTGATGTTGAAGCTGTTGATGATGATGCTGGTGCTGCAGCTGCTGTTGTTGCGAGCTGTTCTTATTGAGACTTAATACAGATGCCGTTTCTAGTGAATTTGGGCGCGTTGATGACTGGGTTGTTGCTTCTGCTGATTTTTCTCTTTGATTTTGTATATCCAGAGATAATGGCGTCTGTTGATGCTGTGGTGTGGCGTCTAAATTTATCGCAGATGAGGTTGAAGCCGGTGGTGTTGGAGTAGCCGATGCTGATGTGGGCAGCACTGTTGCTGTAGTTCCTGTAGTGTGATTTGCAGGCCAAGTGTAGTTTGTAGGTTTCTGGAAATATTGAGAAAAATTAGCATTAGTTTTTACAAGTAAATAGTTTTTATAATGAAAAAGTAAGACATTAACTGTCTTAACGTTTTAAAAAAACGTTAAAATTGCCGACATCTCAACCGATGTCTGTGCTCTTGGATTCCATGGAAGGGTGTATTTTTGAGTTAAGGGTGTATTTAGTTTCGTGAATAAAAACTATCGTGCATCGCACTATTATTTTTGAGAAATTTACAAAAAATACAAGAATTGACTTTGCTACATGCTCCGTTTGATTTTTTTGAGATTTCTGTTTATAAAATCATCATCTACGTTCAATTGCGTATAAGAGGAATTTATTTTCTATTTATATTAAGAAAAATGGCTGTAAGATATCAATGACATTCGGAGCAACAAAATTCGAACATGTAAACTTTAAAAATCAATTAATAAAAATTGTGAGAAGTCAGAAGAGGTGCAATGAACATGTCCCTCTTTGAAAATTTCTACAAATGGTTCTTGTACTTTTTTAGCGGTCTGACTGTGTAATTAGAGAGCTTGCTGATACTATCAACATTTCAATTGAATACATTCAAAATGTTTTAAAACAGTATTTTAGTATCAAAAAAGTTAAGGTGACATTTCACATTGGAAAAAATATTAAATTTAAAACATTTATTGTGAGACTTGATATTTTTATTTGCTTAAGTGTCCGGACTTGAGATGCTAATCCTTTAAGGAGTGATGCTTGGCTTATTTTGAGCAGCAATTGTATTGCTAGGGGAGTCTATTTTCAACATCCACTGAGATAGAGGGTGTTAAAAAAAACGTGTTTGGTAAAGTTGGTGCTATTAAAGATATACCATAGCCTCGAAAGTATCACACCTACGATAACAGTGATATGATTGTTGGATAGGATTTTAACCCAGCTTTGTTTCGGTATCATAACAGTAGCATAATGAAGTCAGGATGTGGAGATATTGCTGCGCAAAGTCAAATTTTTTTTAAATTTTTAAAAATTTTTTTTTTAAAGTCGAAAAGTGCCCCTATAATTTTTTTTTTATTTTTTACTGATACTCTTAAAGAATCTACTACAAAGTTTGCACACAAGATTTTTACCTGGGACGTCTTATTTTTTCGACTGTCATTTTTTTTTACTAATAAATTTTTATGTACAAATTTATGAAGTAAACATACTTTTTTATGATTTATAAATAATATTAATATTAATAATACAGAAAAAAAAATAATGAAATAATAATCTGGAAGTTACAATAATTTCTTATTTTAAAATACTTGATAAAATTATACCTTATATGCTAAACTTAATGCATAATATGCTATACATAATATTTTCTACTGCCGATACTCAAGGCAAAACTGAGTTCTATCTTAAAGCTCTCGACTTGTACATTTGGGCAGGATGAAAGATATTATATACTCAACAGAAAAAACAACATTGCATCAATTGCGACAGCAGATAGAGGCAGTACCTAAGCAAATCAGGGAGGAGATAACTAATGGCGTTTTCGTTTCTCGAAAAAATGTTGCATTTTTTCTGCCCTTTTTCTGTCATCTTTGAGAATTCTGAATTTTTTCTACTTTTGAGGTCAACATTTTCGAGAAGCGAACACGATTCAATTTTAGAGGTCACTGTAGCAAGTATATCATTTTTTTTCCGAGAAACGAAAACGCCATAATATTAATATTTCACAAAGCTATTGAGAGACGGGCCATTGCTTGTGTTCAATTTAATGAATGACACTTTGAACAATTATTGTAACTTTCAAATCATTACTTAATTAGTTTTATTGGGTAGAAATTTTTCAAGTGAGCTCATGATTTTCAATGTTGTAATGTAAATTACACACATTTACAGGAACACAACCTATTTAGTAGTAGAAAAGAATGGTATACAAATTTTTGCATAAAAGTAATTTGTTTCCTTGCACATAGATTTCTTTGCTAAAGATTTTCATTTTATGTGAACCCAAATAGCGAGCACAAAAATGTTGTAACGGTTTCTTAATCTTAAATATTTGGAGCTTCATTTGGTAAAAATTATTTAAATTTGCCGCATCCAGCCCAGCGTCTTATAAGCAATTGTTTTTAAAATATTGGTAAAAAAATTACTGAAAAATAGCGATATCAAAATTTTTGCAAATACCCTTGTTTGATGCATTTATTTTTGTTCATCCTCTGAAATTTTCATAAATTGTCTATGAATAGTTTAAGAGAAAACCACTTTTTTATGAAGAAACTCAAAAAATGTCTAAGTTTTTTTGCAAGGAAACAAATTATTTTTTTGCAAAAATATGTATGCCATTATTTTCTACTAATAAACCTTTCTAAAAAGGTTGTGTTCCTGTCATTATTTTCAATTTACATCACAACATTGGAAATCATGAGCTCACTTGAAAAATTTCTACCTATTGTTATTATAAATATGAGTACTATTTAGAAATACATTAAATAAAAAGAAATTATAAAACAGCATGCTTATAATAATGTGATATTTCTTCGACCCCTAACTTGATGCTTCTGGGCTAAATTCGAGCCCAAGGTAATTAATCAAGGTCATTTTTTTAATAAAAAAACAATCTTTTACCTTTAACCTTTAGAGGGGGAACCTTTTAAACGGATGAATTAAAAATTAATAATAAAAACACAAATAAGAGATTGTTTTTTTATTCAAAAAGTCACCGTGAGCCAAAATTAAGCCCAGAAGCAAAGTATGTTTATTTCATAAATTTGTACATATAAATTTATTAGTAAAAAGCTCGTAGTCAATTTTTGAAAAAAATAAATCATATAAATAAGACGTCCCAAGTAAAAAGTTTGTATATTAACTTTGCAGAAGATACTTTTGGAGTATCAATAAAAAATAAAAAAAAATTAAAATACGAGGGTTAATTTTCGAAAAAAATCTACTTTTATAAAAATTTTTTTAAAAATTTAAAAAATTTTGACTTTGCGGAGCCATATCTCCACATCCTGAATTCAGTATAATACTATTATGGTACCGAAACAAAGCTTGGTTAATTTCTTAGCCAACAATCATATCTATATTATCGTATGTGTAATACTTTGAGGGCTATAGTATTATCTTTGGTAGTGCCTACTTTACCAAACACGTAAATAATAAAAATTAGCGCGACTTTTTTAAAAACGCTGTAATTTTCAACTGTTTAGATCCCTGTAGCGGGAGCAAATGGTAACCACCAGGCGCATTCCCAGAAAAATTTCGGGGGTTTTTAATTTTTTTTATTTAAGCTTAGTATGCTGTAGAAGCGAAAAGAAATCTTCCGTAAGAAATTGAGTTTTTGACTGCAAAAAGGTAGCGAAACTTTTTTACATTGGTTAGTATGCTGTTGACCAAAAAATTTGTTCAATGCAGTCAAGTTCACAAACATGATTGGAAAATTAAAATGTCAAAATTTCGCTCTCATGTGTGAAAATAACATATTCAATAAACAGGTTATAGTAAGTATGTATTAGTGTTGAGTCTACACCAAAATTTCGCGTGTAGAAATGAAATGCCTAAATATTTTCGTTCCTACAGCGTACTACACTTTCGACTTATTCCAATTTTAAATAAAAAATAATCTTTTTATTATTACAGGTCTGTTTCCGTACTTGATGCAAGTAACTTGAAGTTGCTTAAAAGCGTTATTTTACAAATTTTTTTAAGCTCAAAAGAGAAGAATGACAAATAAAAATGAAGGGATTCGATAAACGTTACAAGTCAATTTGACTGATTCAAGCATTGCTTACAAATATGGGGGAAAAAATGTTGGTCAAAATCAATATATACACTGAAAAAATCATCAGAAAGATTATTTAATCTATTTTTAGGGAAAAATATAAAACTTTTGAAAAAATGCAGTAAATTGACACATTCTTAATTTCAAAGTTTAATACCATGCCAGCAACAGGTGCTATAATATTTTTCGACAATATAAATTGAAAGTGTGCTCTTCAAGAGTTCAGAAGTTATGGCGCTAAACGTGAATTGTAAATAAATTTTCAATTCAAATTCAACTGGCGACTATATTTATTGTAAAAAGTCTGTAATTTATAGAGACTTAAAATTTGTTTAACGTAAATAATATAAAAACAATATTCCGAAATACATTTTTTGTTTGTTTTGAATTACATATTTTTCTCGATAGGTGGCATAAAAAAATAGACCTTTTTAGCCGGTGTCAAGATATTTTGGTACCAATTTATCGAAAACAAAAAAATCAAAGTGCATATTAATAAGTTATCTTGTCGCTACAACCTTAACTACTTTTATAAAGTTTGGTTACAATTTTCCCCTGCAACGGGGATCAAAAGGGTTGAAAATGACAGCGTTTTTTTAAAAAGTCGCGCTAAATTTTTCCTATTTGGCCAAACTTAATAATTCTAGCAAAGGTTGTATCTACAAGTACCCTTATTAAAATGCACTTTTATTTTTTATTTCCGATAAATTGCGATCAAAATATCTTAACACCGGCTGAAAAGGACTAATTTTTTAGGCCTTCTAGCGAGAAGAAGATGCACTTAAAACCAAACAAAGTTTTATTTTGGAATAAAGTTTTTATATTATTTACGTAAAAAACATTAAATTCTATGTATTATAGTGTTTTCATAATAAATGTTTTAAATTTAATCTTTTTTTTCCAACGTGCAATGTCACCTTAACTCTCTTTTGATAAAAAAACACTAAATTTTTGCTCACATTACACTCGTTGTTCGGGGTTTTTTCGCCAAAAAAAATCGACTCATATCGTTTCACAACCTCGAACATTCATACCATTAGATGCATGCTGCATTGCTGCTACTGCAGTTAATTTGACAGACAAGCCGGCCTAGGACATGCTTATAGAAAAAAGATATAAGCGGGTATAAAGGCAAGCATGTCTGCTGAATTTCCAACTAATGTTGCCGGCAGTTGAAAAATTACCATTATCCGGCGACGAACCTAGGCCGCGTGAGTGCAAGTGAATGGGTTTATCCTTTAACCATCGCGTCTACTGTTAACTAATCGCTTCTTAATATTCTTCATTAGGAGTAAACGTACGAGCACAGAGTAAGAAAATTAACGTGTTCGCTTTATTATTATAAGCAATTAATGCAAAAAACATAACGAAATCACTAAAAAAAAACGGAACAAACTAAAAAAAAACCAAAACAAAACTAAAAGCCATTGCGGAAAAAAATATGTATCTCATGGGATTTGAACCCACTACTCAAGATTCCAAAAAACGAAAATAAAAACTAAAGCCCTAGCCAACTGAGCCATTCGCACTGTTGTGATTTTGTTAAAACAATATACATAACAACGTTGCGAGTAAAAGTGGTCGAGTAGAGGTGTCGGCGAATTACAACAACAATGAAAATATTGAAAATGTTGTCCCTTAAAATTAACCGAAATTTTGCATTAGCAAACATGATCTTTTAATATGATACATTTGTATTTATGTTGTGCTATAAAATAACTTAGTTCTTACTGTACTGATGCTTTTTGTTAATAAAAAAAAAAAAAATAATAATAATAATAATAATAATAATAATAATAATAATAATAATAATAATAATAATAATAATAATAATAATAATAATAATAATAATAATAATAATAATAATAATAATAATAATAATAATAATAATAATAATAATAATAATAATAATAATAATAACAATAATAATAATAATAATAATAATAATAATAATAATAATAATAACAATAATAATAATAATAATAATAATAATAATAATAATAATAATAATAATAATAATAATAATAATAATAATAATAATAATAATAATAATAATAATAATAATAAAAATAATAATAATAATAATAATAATAATAATAATAATAATAATAATAATAATAATAATAATAATAATAATAATAATAATAATAATAATAATAATAATAATAATAATAATAATAATAATAATAATAATAATAATAATAATAATAATAATAATAATAATAATAATAATAATAATAATAATAATAATAATAATAATAATAATAATAATAATAATAATAATAATAATAATAATAATAATAATAATAATAATAATAATAATAATAATAATAATAATAATAATAATAATAATAATAATAATAATAATAATAATAATAATAATAATAATAATAATAATAATAATAATAATAATAATAATAATAATAATAATAATAATAATAATAATAATAATAATAATAATAATAATAATAATAATAATAATAATAATAATAATAATAATAATAATAATAATAATAATAATAATAATAATAATAATAATAATAATAATAATAATAATAATAATAATAATAATAATAATAATAATAATAATAATAATAATAATAATAATAATAATAATAATAATAATAATAATAATAATAATAATAATAATAATAATAATAATAATAATAATAATAATAATAATAATAATAATAATAATAATAATAATAATAATAATAATAATAATAATAATAATAATAATAATAATAATAATAATAATAATAATAATAATAATAATAATAATAATAATAATAATAATAATAATAATAATAATAATAATAATAATAATAATAATAATAATAATAATAATAATAATAATAATAATAATAATAATAATAATAATAATAATAATAATAATAATAATAATAATAATAATAATAATAATAATAATAATAATAATAATAATAATAATAATAATAATAATAATAATAATAATAATAATAATAATAATAATAATAATAATAATAATAATAATAATAATAATAATAATAATAATAATAATAATAATAATAATAATAATAATAATAATAATAATAATAATAATAATAATAATAATAATAATAATAATAATAATAATAATAATAATAATAATAATAATAATAATAATAATAATAATAATAATAATAATAATAATAATAATAATAATAATAATAATAATAATAATAATAATAATAATAATAATAATAATAATAATAATAATAATGATAATAATAATAATAACAATAATAATGCACCTCATTTAAAAGACCTCTTACAATAGCATTAAAATTATAACCTGCTACATTCCTTCCATTAACAGGCCTGCTTTGTTTTTCATCTGGGTTGCTATTATTTTTTCAAAGTAAAAATCAATCTTTTATTTATAATTTTATTTTTTTATTTATATTATACTATGTTTAATAAATTAATATATGGGCATTTCCAAACTGGCGTTACGGACGATTTGTACGAAGAAATATTAAAAAAAGAATTGAAAACGTAAAATTTTCAACAAGTTTTTTTTATATTGGCGTAGTACCACTATATTAAGTAAACACAATTACAACAATTGACCTCAAGAATTCAAAGATACAGGCAGAAACATGTGCTGGCGTTACGTTACAAAGAACGGAATTGATCTTTTTTTATTAGGCTTTTTGATCTGGCGTTACGTTTCTCTCGTTAAAAAATAAATAAATAAACTGGCCATTTCAGCCCTTGGAAGGACTTTGACCTAGCTTCTATTGATCAATTGTGTTGTGCGTGTTATTAAATGTTTGATCACAAATGACCGAGTACTGGACCTACGTGTTTTATGCCGACTCCGAACGGCTTATGTTCTCAAGAAGCTTTACATGGCTATTTTTACTCTCTGAGTAAAAATTGCTTAGGAGCCACCGCTACCGCGGGCTACCGCGGTTCTTTAGCTTAGGAGCCACGCACTCTACCCACTAGGCTACGGCCGCCACACGTTACTCTCGTTACGTTACTTAAATTTCCACTGTAAGTTAATTGGGTAATTAAGTAATTAGGTAGTGAAGTAATTAAGTAATTAAAATGGAAATTTAATATATTGTCTTTTCCTTGTATTAACCATTTTTTCATTATCTTTAGCCAATACCATTTATTTTGACTTAAACAAAAAAGTTTACAAAACGTTTACTAAACATTTACTAAAAAGAAAAACTACATTTGTGAAACAGTGTAGACGATTTTATCATCACAGTAAATGAATATATGTATTAACTGCCTTAATTAATTGAATAAAAATGTTTCTCTTAGATAATATCATAAAATAATAAGTTTTAATTTTTTGGCCACGGAAAACTTTTCTGTGGAAATGCCCATATCTATTATTTTTATATTATTAAATTATATTCTCTATTATATATAATCTATAATCTATAATCTATTAGGATATATTATTAAATTATATTTACTAGTATCGTCTGTGGTCGAAATTCGACTAACTTTCTGAAATTTCAATCGCTTTTATCATTCTGAGGCATTGACCTTGCCTTAAGAAAATGTGTTGTACTCAGAAAATGTTAAGTTTCGAGAGAAAGCAACAGTTTTCGAGATATCGTCATAACTTTTATATCAAAATTTTTCAGAATTTACTATTTGTAAAATAAAAAAATGTACTATAAAAAAATGCTTATTGTAGGGTATCCGTAAGAGATAGCGAAAAATGTTTTCCCTACATTGTATTAATATCTAAAATTTCCTCCTACGCCATATTCTTCCATTGCTTATAGTTTAGGTTTTACTTCAGAAATATTCTTTCAATGATCATATTTCAGGTCAAAGGTCACATAAATATTCGGTGAACTTCCTCTACCTGCTCTTATTTATTTAAAAAATTATCAAAATCGATTCAGAAAAGCGGCAGAACTGTTTTTCCTACGTCTATTTCTATGTAACGGAATGGCTTAAACATAGATTTGTGAATATAACTTTGGAGTGGTTTGAAATATTCGAAAATTTTTTTCAATGAAATTATTTTTTAAGCTGTAGAGCTTTATAGAAAATATAAAAACAACATTTTGAAAAATTTAATTTTCATCAAAAAAATCATAGCGTTTCCTATTTGCTCATAATTTTCGATGATAGAAACTGTTTTTTGCATTATGTGTTAAAATGAAGCAATTTTTGCTTATAAATGATATGTCATATGAAAGAGTGTGAAAAAAGAAAATTTTATAAGAAAACAAAATTACAACAACAAAAATATTTGGCCTATTTTTTTAGCAAAAACTGAATATTTTAGAGGTATTTTTAAAACCATATAAAACAATGAATTGGTGAGATAACGGTGAATATTTTCTTATCTCTTCAAAGTCAATTAATTGATCTTTTAGCCAAAGAAAATTTGATGAAAATCGATTGAAAAATGGCCAAGATATTTGCTTGCAGATCAAAACTTGAAATTTCAATCGTTTTTTCTCATTCTGAGGCGAAGACCCTGCTTCAAGGAAATACGTTGTACTGAGAAAATCTACACTTTTTGAGTCATCTCAATCGCTTTGATGTCATTATAACGGGAATTTTTTAACATATTATCCGAAAAAAAAAATATTACCAAAAAAGCTTTCGTATACCGTTATATTTCTAAACCAACGTAGTTTCATACAAAAATACGTTGTACTGAAAACATCTATAACTAGTTTTCGAGCTATCACTATAATTTTCATGTCAAAATAACGGCAATTTTTCAGACTTTACTATTTGTAAGAAATTTCACCATCACAATATTATTTGTGATAACATAAAATAGTATGTTATTCACTATCACATACTATTTGTAAGAAATTTCACCATCATAATATATATTCACACTTTTAACATAAAAAATGCTTATTGCAGGGTATCTGTAAGAGATGGAGCAAAATGTCGCAAGTATTTTTTGCACACCTTACCAATGTCTAAAATTCCCTCTTACATTATATTTTCCATCTGTTACAGTTTAGATGTTAGTTAATAAATGCTCTTTTTACGCTCATATTGCAGGTCGAAGGTCACCAATCTAAAAATTAATCATACCGTGCAGCCAGATCTTTCATTTGGTACCTCATTCATTATTCTACCTCTTCTTAGCCCTGAGATTCCTTATTAAAAATAATACAAACTTTCAACGTCAATATTTCGGGTCAGAGGTCGTAAATTTAAAATGATTCTGCACATAAAGGGCGCAGTACCTTTCGAATGATATAAGTTTCATTGCCCTTATTCTAAAATTAATATCGTTAAGTGTACGACAACATTTGATGTTTGCCTATTAATAAATAAGATATCACATTAAATTCATCAAAATCGTTATTTTATTATATTAACAGCATAAAATTTTAAAAAGTCACACCAATTATAAAATCCCACGATTATCACATGCAAATTTTTCTTACCACCGAATTACAAGAAATACCCACATATTAACATTTGTGAATGTCAAACGCACGAGTTAGTAAAAAAATTTTCTACTCACAACATTGATCGTACTTTACCCCTGCTTTATATTTTTACGGGATGAGATCGAAGCAAAGTCTGAGGTCGAATTTAGTGTTACTTCACAAGAACTCGTTGTTTCTAGTCTAGCTGCCAAAGGCCTACCGATTTAGCGCGCTACTGAGTTTTGGGCATTAAGGTGACGAGTCCAGTTTACATTTGAACACTGCAGCATGTATGTGTTACGACAAATCACATAATTTTATTAAACTTTTCTATTTTTATTATTGAATTTACTTGAATTATACAATCGTACTATTTAACTGATATTTACTACATTTATCTAACTTGAACTATTATCTTACTACTTAACTCCAATGTTTTACTACTTTAATTCTAATGTGTTAATACTTTTTTCTAACTATACTTTGCATAGAGAAAGATATAGCTGTAAGACTAATGAATTATATAGAATAAATTTCGGCTTATTTTATGCTTGTTGCTTCTGTCCTTAGCTGGATAAAATTTTAAATTATTTCAAATTTGGCTTTAGTTAATTCGAAACTTAAAGTATTCTAATTTAATTTACTGCAATGCAGTATGCAGTAGTTAGTTTTTGTATCTCTTTTATACTAGCACAAGAAACTGCTCAAGTGAATAGAACATTTTTTAGACGCAGAAAATTATTGTAACTAAGCATCCACAAATAAACATTATAAAATTGACGCTCAACGGATAACAAAGTTTTTATTTAAAATCGCAGACAACGTTCTATAAAGTAAAAAACAAGTTCAATCGCTTGGTAAAATAACCGAGTTTTCAGTATGAATAATAATTGTATAATAAAGACTAAAACCTTCTCAATATTTGTTTCAACTAACATGATTGCTGTTATCCGAATCTGCTGCTTGCAAAGCTGCCGCCTCGGATCGCTTGATAGACTCCGCCATTGCAGCAGCTGCGGCGGTTGATGAAAACAACAGGTTGCGTGGAAAGTGCGCAGCTGCAGGTGGTGGTGATGGAGTGAGCGCATGCGACAAATACAATGATGACGCATGCTGATGATGACCATGATGATGATGATGATGCTGATGATGGCGATGTAATGGCTGTTGCTGATCGCTGTCATAATCGTGATGCTGCTGCTGCTGTTGTTGCTGATGTTTTTGCTGCAATACCGCGCTGGCGAAAAGACTTTTATAGATTTCAGCGGGCAACAAAAAGGGTGGTGTTGTCGTCGTCGATGTGGTTACTTTTTTGTCCAACGAACGATAGGCAAAACGTTGCAGCTGCTCCTGTTGTTGTCGCTGCGCCTGTGTGAATACTGTTGCGCTGCTGCGACGCTGCTTTGCCATGGAGCGATTTTCGTTGGACGATGAATTCGAGGAGCAGGAACTGGGTGACATGTTCATAATAATCTTAAAAAGTAAGCTCCTTAAACTATGCAAAAACCGTTGCGGTTTTTTTCTACTTTTCCAAAATTGGCGCCAAGCTCATGCAATGCATATGGAGCAAAACACACGCACACACATATACACAAAAATGTGAACAGTCAGACATTTGCAAAATAAACACTTTCGCTCACGTTTGTTCTGTGCTCTTCTTTCTCTTTCTCTCTCTCTCCCTCTTTCTCTTCACTCCCGCCGGCTTGCTGATTATTTCCACTGCCGCCGCCAACAAGCAGCAAAACAATAATAAGAAGAGCGAAAATACAACTTTTGCCTAACTTTTTTAACAAAGTTTTACCACTTCCGCATCCGTTTCTTGCTCTTTTTGTATTATTTTAGTTTGTTTCTGTTTTTCTGCAGCTTATGAACTAGTTTTTCAAATTTTACTCGCATATCACTGCGAGTGTGAGTGTGTGTGATTGTTTGTTTTAGTTTTATTCGCCGGCGCAGTTTTTAGATTTCGATTTGTTTTTGCATTTATTTGCAAAATGACCTTGAAATTTTATTTTTTTATGTTTATATTTGCTTTACTTGATTTGATGTGATGTTTTGTTTAAATTTTTTTAGTACTTTTTAATAGGATTTGTGTTTTAGTTTGGTTTTTAGATTTTTGTTTCCATTTGCAGCATCAATTGATATGTTTTTGGTTTCGAGTTGTTGTTATAGTTGATGTTATATTTTCTAATACTAGTTGGTTTATTTTATTTATGATATTTCTGTGTTTTTTTTTTATTAAGACTTATTTTTTGTTTCGTAAAATTTGCACTTTTCATAGGAACTTTAAATTTTATTTGAATATGTATAGCGAAAAGTGTTGCTCACATTTTTCGTTTCTTAGCACTTTTTTAGGAACTTTCGTTTTAAGTTTTCATTAGATTAAATGTCAATTCAGCTACATTTTTGTTGATTTTTTTTTTTTTGCTCTTTTTTACTGTTTGGTATGCATTAGATAAATTATTTTGGTGAAAATTTTAACTCAAATATCACTCATACGCCATGTAGTTGCAAAGGGAAAAATAACTGTGCTGTATGAAATTCGATTTTAAAACCTATCTAAACAATAAAACTTAAGACAATATAAATCTAATATAATAATATATAAGTTTTTTCTTCTATATAGGCATAGCAAAAAGTATATGTTGAATAATAATAAATAGTATATGTTGATAAATAGTATATGTTGAATAATATAAATATATTTATCTTAAAAATATATCAGAAAACAGTTTTAAAAAAATAATATATAAATTTTATCTATAGATTTATTGATTGATTGAGAAACAAAGTAGAATAGAACATCAGAGACAAACTGGTTTTAGATACAGTGAGACAAGCCATAGACATTTTACGTAAAACAAAAATATTTTAATATTGAATTCGGACAAAGGCAATGTAACCGTAGCTTTAGAAAAATGCGAATGTGATAGGAAAATACAAATAATTTTAAATAATATAGGTAAGGTTAAGGTCAAGGACCGGCCCACAGTGCTTTGTCCCCATATAGTGAATCGGCAAAATTAGAGAAGTTATCGCAGAAAAATGAAATTTGGTGTGCTGGTTCAAAATATGTTAATTAAGAAAAATTCGAAGTTTCGGAAAAATCGGTGCAAGGACATGACTACCTCCCATACATCTTCAAATTTAAAAGTTTAATTTTAGCTATAATTGTATATAAAATAAATCGAAAGTTGGTAACTATCTGTTAAAATATGTCTTTTAGCTTAGTGGTTAATTTTGTTTCATTCGGTGCAAGGACATGACTACCTCCCATATATAATTTTTCTCAAAAACTAACTTGTAACTACATTAGTAATCAGAATGCACTGAAAACTTATAACAACTTATAAAACTATATTTTTAGGCTCTCTGGGAAATTTTACTTCATTTGATACAAGAACATGACCATCTCCCATATATCCTTTTTCTCAAAAACTAAACTTTAGCTACATTTGTGATCAAAATGCACTAAAAACTAATAACAACTTATAAAACTATATTTTTGAGCTATCTGCTCAAATTTTATTGTCAAACAATTTAATTTTTCTTAACAACACTTCTTTTTCAAGACTTGAATTCCCAATTTTGCCTTTTATAAATTCATATACTTCTGGGATTTTATTTTTCGAAGACACTGATAACCAAATATCAACTATATCGGAATTAATAATACAATTTGTCATTATCGAAAAATATTGCTTCACAACTAGTAAATAAATTTGACAGAATAGTTTTATTATGCATATACATATAGAGATGAAGCAGTGAGATTATTTAACTCACGAACGAGATGAACCAGTGAGATTATTTAACTCACGAGGGCTCACTATTAGATTATAATGACTACTGCAGCACGAGGTTATTTCAATATTGACTAGGTATTAATTTAAATTAATTAATTTAATGTTTTAGTGGTAATTCCACAATTAATGCAAATATTATTGATAAAAAAAATGGTGAAAACTTTAAAACAATCGCAAATTATTAGAAAATGATCACCTTAAACTGAAATAAACACGCTCTCATCTCATCTCTTGCTCAAATACAAAAAAGAACGGAAAATAGCAAAATGTAAATAACAAGTCATATCGTCAGTTTATTAGTAGCACACACAACAACAAAGTGCAGTGTGTTCACGGAGTAAATGAGTTGAAACATAGGGAAAACAATGAAACGAAAAGCAAAAAGGAAAACATGAATCAGTGTTAACAAACAAATGTTGATTACTTGCACGGTTGCCACTTTGGTACAATTGTACCAAAATTGGTACCTTTATTTTCACTTGGTACATTGGTACATTATTTTCTGATTTGGTAAATTTGTCAAGGCTTAGACATTTCATAATTTTTTTGTTTTTGGGTGATTTTTCGTTTTTTTGGGCGATTTTTCGTTTTCAATAATTGACAGAATCACCAATCAATTGTTAAAGATAATGGTATTTGAAGTTAAACAGCGGTTCTTCTTTTGTTTTTCTTGTTTTTTTCTTGTAATATTGGAGTGATTTTTGGTATTTTTATTGAAACTTATTCAGTAATTTTTCTAAATATGAACAATTTTTATTTGTATAATTTTTAAAAAAACACATTCTTGAAGAATAACATTTTCAATTTTTTTTTATAATAAAACAAAACTTCTGATATATTTTTATGTTTTTCTCGCTTTTGGTCATTTAGACGGAAAGCACGCACCACCCTGCCCTGCATCCCACCCCTCCACCGTAAATTATTCTTTTTGGAATTTTCGTAAAAGTTCTCAAACAGACCTACAGTCAATAAAATTGCACAGCTTGCAAAAATTTAATTGAACATTGAACGTCGCTGGAGCCCTTTACTTGGAAAAAATATTTTTCATCATATTTTTTGGTCTTTGTAAAACTAAAAAACATAGATGTTTTAAAAAAATACAAAATTTTCAATTCCCGGTTAAAAATCTTATATTTTTTTTTTACTTGTGGATAGATTTGTTAACAAAGTATATAAATGAAAATTAAAAAATCGCCTACTTTTTATTTATATATTTTTTAAATTTTTTCACAGTTTGCAAAACTTTAGGGTTTCCGCCAAAAAAAAAAATATTCTTTCAATTTTTGGTAAGTTTTTGTCACTATGTAATAAAAATTATACACTACAACAAAATTTGATTCATTTTTTATAGTAATAAAAAAAACAATTGTATAAACTTATATGTTTTAAATTTTGGCAGTACCATAAACTTAGGTCTTTGCAACTTTTTCTGAAACTTAGGAAATATGTCTTAAAAAATTCATATCATTTTTACATTTCCGGGTGAAAATTCTAAAACTTGTTTACATATTCTATTTAAGCCTTTCAAAATGTACTAAAATCAAAAATAAAAAATTACCTATTCTTAAAAAAAAAAAAATTTTCACTCTATCAAACTTTTGCATTTTGGGAATTCCAAATAAAAAATTCCAAAAGTTTTCGATGCCACAAACAACTTTTATGTCTAAAATATTTGCAAAAACTTATTTTTGTTTTTTTGTAGCTATAAATATAAACAAAACTGTTAAGTTTCAAAGCAATACAATAACAAATGAAATTTTAAAAAATTTTTTTGTAACACAGTAAAAACCGTTTTTCCGTTCAACAGTTTTACTTCAAACGTTTTCTGAAACGTTTTTTAGAATTTAGAATCTACTGTTAACAAAAAGACGAGATGATAAATTCTATTTACGAATTTTTTTAAGGTACTTTGTTAGCTTTACAAAAATGTATATTACTTAAATATTCTAAGCACTTTATTTTATTTTAATTTTGCCTATGGGACAAAGCACTGTGCGGCCCACACAGACCAGATATTTGGTCCGTTGTGGTACCACAGGGGACTTACTCCTCCTCTCCTAAGTACTATAGTGTAACCACCCTGAACTAATAATAAAAAGCAGTAGACGCTTAACGTCTACCTCCTCAAGATCCCTGAGGTCATCAAAAAAGAGGCTTCCTAGATGCTTCTCTGTTCTGCGGGCTAAAGCGGGGCATGAACAGAGGAGATGCGGTGCCAACTCCTCCTCTTCCTCATCCCTGCAACTCCTGCAGAAGTCATTTGCATAAACCCCATTCTAAGGGCATACCTACCTATAATAAAGTGTCCTTTTATAACGCCTACCAACATGGAGAGATCTTTCCTCGCCATTTGAGTGAGCTTTATCGTTCGTTTTTCAGAAAAACTAGGCCACATCTGTCGAACTGTGTTAGAGGTAGTGCTATGCTTCCACCCAAAATTAACTAAGTGACATATTGCCTTAGAGCCAGCTTGCAGACCAGATGATTGTCGAACTTATCAGCCATCTCATTAAGAGGCGAGCGACATTTAAGGGCTGTTGGTGATGTTAGGAACACAGTTGCAAGAGATTTAATCGCTGCTTGGATGTCTGTAAAAATGTAGATATCTTAAGTTTATATCTCACTATACCTCAGCCATTCCACAGCTCCATAAATAGCCATTATTTCAGCCTGGAAGACACTGCTATGATCTAGCAGTCTAAATAAGGTTCTGATGTGCAGAGACGCCTCCCCCAACTTTGCTGTCAAATTTTGAGCCGTTAGTAAAAATATGCACGCCAACTTGGTTTAGTGGCAGTAACCCGTCCAATTCTACTCTGGTTGGGATATTTGTGTGAAAGCCATTCTAGAATGACGGAGTGGCTGTATAGAGATAATATAAATATGTTTAATGTTGTAAAGAAGGACCCGAAAATATCACGTCAAGACAACAATAAACTGTTAGTGGAACAACTACATGCAAGCATTATAATAACGATACAAAAAAGTGTAGCAGTGAGAGGACTGCCGACCAAAGCGAAAACCTATATATAAAATATTAGTATTCCCTGGAAGACGTTGTCCTGCCACGGACCGCCTTATTGCTATATAAGAATTTTCATGCTAATAGGTGGTTTCGGACTATCCTACATGTAGGATGGATTTGACAGGTCGGACGGACATGTAGGATGTGCGAAAGCTCATACTGCAGCCCGTCCTACATGTAGGATGAAATCAAAAAGTTTTAAAAGTTCCGCTCTGATCTTTTTCTTCTCTGTGCGTCCTTGTTTGTAGATTTCCTTGGTAATTGTTGTTGGCGCAGTTAGCCGGAAATTTTTTGTAGACGTTGTGAATTCTAATCGTGTAGCTACAGTCGGCATATGAAATTAGAATTATTTTTGTTAAGAGCTTATAACAATTTATTAAATTTTTTATATATTACTGAAACTATTTCTTTTAAGGAAAAGTGTTACCATATCCAAAATACATATAATTAAAGTAATTTATTTAAATTATTTCATTATTGAATTAATATAAAAAATTAAAGCTCATTTATATCTATTTATATCATAACACTAACACAATATACATGTTCACCATATCTATATTGCCTTGTGCATTAAAAATAGAATATTCTTAAATTAAGAAATATCTATAGCTTATAAATTATATATAATTCATATAAGAAATTAAAGCTAAACAGTTTTAAAAAATAGAATGCTTAGGATAAGCAGACTTTAGTTATTCAATTACTACTGAAAATATTAATTATTTCGCAGGTTTAATTCGTAATTGTTATAATATAAATATACATAAATATTCTTTAAATTTCCTCAATGAGCTAAATTGTTCATATTTATGAACTTTATATATGTAAATAAATTATATATATATACTAGCTGATATACCCGGTGTTACTCGAGAGCCATTTATATAAACATTTTAACATACTATTAATTTAATTATTTAATTATATTATATACATTTGATTAAATGTTTTTTAAAATCGGGAATAATGAAAAACATGTTGAATTTTATTTGAATTTTATTTTATTTAATTTTATTTATCCACCGTTTGCTAGGTAATTGAACGAACATTGCTCCAAAAAAGTTTAGGAAAATTATTGTTGTTGGTTCCATCTCTTGCGGTGAGCTAATTGAATTCAAAGAAGCGATACGAAAAGCAGATTTTAAAAATTAAAAATAATTTTTATATTTACTCAATCTTAAAGCAAGCACAATTAACTTTTTAACAAAATAAAAATTATGGTGGGACTCAATGCGTCCTTGAGATATGGACATTTTAACGTCTAAACAAAGATTTATATTATAAAACATATTGAACTTTTTAACAAAAAAAAAAATGTTAATGAAATATATTAAAAACAGCAGAGTTATTGGCATTAAAAGCAAAAACTTTGATTTTCATATAACTTTTTTTCTCATTATTAGCTATCAATGTTTTATGAAAATTCGTTTTGCTAAAAATGATTGTACCTACTAAAATTTCTAAAAAAAACTGGTAGTACTGCATTATTTTACTTTTTAAAAGTTTGGTAGCAATAGCATTTTCGCAAATATAAGTAGATGATCACTATAAAGAAAAGTTTATATAATCCAAAATGTTCGTAATTACTTTAGACACACAACTGTATTCTTAGAGATATATGGGGACGTTCAAACTATATAGAGAATTTGAACACAAAACTAAGTTTTATTAATAGTCTGGTAGAAAATATAGATAACTTTTAATTGGAAAGAGATATTGGGGTAATTTTTTCACATAAATTATTTTTGAGACTTGACTTTTTTGTAAAAAGTATAAAAACAACATTTTGGAAAAAATAAATTTCGCGAAAAAAATCAAAGGGGGACCCTTGTTGTCTTGATGACAAAAACAGTTAAATAATTTTTGCGCTTAGCTGGAACGATTTTTGCAAATAAATGCTATGTCATATGAAAGGTAGCCAGATGTGCAATTTTCAATTGATTTCGTTTTTACAACAACAACAATTTTTGAGTCATTTTTTGAGTAAAAAGTCAATATTTTGGACCTTTTTTGACATAATCATAAAACATATATACACTGACTAAACGGTACAGTTCGACCTATTTTTGTAAAGTGATTTTATTGAACTTTTGAATAAAAAAAATTTGAATGAAATATATTAATTGACAGCGGAGATATTTGCATCGAAAGACCATTTTTTATTTTCATGTCGTTTTTTTCTCATTCTTAGGCAACGATGTTTTATGAAAAAGTCGTTATACTGAAAATTTCTCCAATTTTGAAGATATGTTTTTGATGTCAAAACAACAGAAATTTTTTAAAATTAAATAAAAAAAAATCTCCGATAATAAAAAGCTTTATAATAACAAAATTACCGTTAGTTGAAAAATTTCAGAGGGGGCGTGGCAAAAACTAAGTATGTTACATTTTAAGTTGGGATGCACTTAATATGTGTACCTAGTTTCAGCAAAATCCGTTGGGCCGTTAAGATTTGTATAAAGGTCAAACAAACAAACAAACAAACAAACAAACAAACAGAAAATGAGTTTTATTACTATAGATATATTTATGTATTTCCGATACGGTAACACTTTTACTAAAAACAAATAGATTTACCAATATTATGTATATTCTTTAATTCATATGTATAAACTGTTTTCTAAATTAGTTCGATAGTCTGGTAGAAAATATAGATAACTTTTAATTGGAAAGAGATATTGGGGTAATTTTTTCACATAAATTATTTTTGAGACTTGACTTTTTTGTAAAAAGTATAAAAACAACATTTTGGAAAAAATAAATTTCGCGAAAAAAATCAAAGGGGGACCCTTGTTGTCTTGATGACAAAAACAGTTAAATAATTTTTGCGCTTAGCTGGAACGATTTTTGCAAATAAATGCTATGTCATACATGCTGACTGTAGCTACAAATAAGCATCTACAAAAAATTAAAGCTTACTGTACAACAATAAATACTTAGCAAATTTACAACAACAACGCAAAGAGAATTACAAGATCCCAGCGGTTGCGCAGCGTTAGAGGGGATGAACCGAATTGATGGCGTGAAATATACAGCACTTTGCATGCTTTATTTTCTGTTGGCCTGCTAGCAAGCACTTAGCACTTGCTTGTGCTACTGGTGATGGCACTTAGAGGATGTTGGCTAGCAACAAATTTTGCACTGCATTTGCTGGTGGTGGCACTTGGAGGACGCTCGCCAGCAAACAAAGCCAATTTAACTTTGCTGCACTTGCTGATGTTGGAGACCGTTGGCCCACACACAGGCAGACACAAACTCAAGCACTTTAGTTAATTTTTTTCATTAATTTGTTATTTCTTAAGTTTTTTAAGTTTACAATATTACAAGTTTACGAAATATGTTGCAAGTACAAGCTCTAGAATTAAATATGTCGAATTAAAAATTGATAAAATGCAAATAAAATAAAATATTTCCGCTAAAACACGACCGAAATGTGAAACGTCAAAATTTATAACTGTCAAAATTTCATCGTCCATTTGACACAGCAAAAAAGACAAATTTATTACAACACACACAAATTTTATTCAACTTGATATTTTCTATCCTACCACGACTGAAAACTTTCCGATTGACACACAGCCATAGTTGACAACTCTGAATATAAAATGCCGCAGTGGTGAAAATAAAAAGCCACTGACAAATCCAACAAGTATGAAATTTGCCAAACTTTGTTTGACGATATGTAATAAAATAAGAGCATGCATGTAATTATTTGAATGTTCAACATATTCCTTAATCACAACTTAAAGATTAAAATGTTAAAACACTCAATCCATTCATTATTTTTCTTGTTTGCAAACGAAGTTCCAGCAGAAAAAAGCAGAAAGAGAAGAAGATCGATCCATTTTTAAATCTCACCATGAATAGCAGCTGTTTGAGTAAAAGCAAATTTTTCAAAAATGTTGACAAATACAACAACTGAAGAGATTGCCAAACTTTAAAGGCATATATATATAAATATAAACCGAAATAATAATAAATTTTGGTTGCAAACATCTTATTGCAACCTAACTTAAGTATTTTAATACTAACAAACAGATTATATGCATTAATTTCAGGAGTTTCCAAGTGATTTCTTTGTGAGCTTGCGGCCGATTGTGGACGATTTCCTTGGAAAAATACGATGATGCAAACCAATGATTTACCCTCTACCAAAATCGTTCAACGCGCCTAAAGAAGTTTTCACTTCAAAAATTCAAAATTATCAATTATGCGTTGATTTTTCCTAGAATATATGAATTACCAAAAATCCAGAAAACTAACACCACTCTGTGGCCAATAGTTTCTTCGGTTAACTCACCTTGTCAAGTATGTGGTGATTATATAAAAGGATTTTGCCAAAGAATCGAATTTTAATGTCAAAGATGTAGTGGAATTTTGACAAAGAGTAGAAAATGTCCCAATTTTTGATGACGAATTTTCAATTTTGTTCAATGTGGTATCTGTTTTTCCAGTATTCCGGTGAATTCAGCACTACAAATAATTTTTAATAAAAGGGACATTATTAAAGAGCACACAAATATGACTCTGGAAATATTTATGCAAATTTTAAACTTTATAACAAATGATAATTGGTTTTTTAGGTATATTGATAAAATTGACAATCAACGCAGTGGAATGCCGATAGGCTCTCCGGTTTCAGCCATTATCGCAGATATTGTAATAGAAGAGTTATTGACATTGGAGATTTTCAAAACAAAACCACGATTTCTATGCAAATACATCGACGACTTATTTGCCATATTAAAAAAGGATGCAGTGGATGAAATTTGAAATGCCTCAACGATTACAGAAAAAATATACAATTTACAGTAAAATTAGAAAAAGATGAAGAGTTACCATATCTAGACACTTTAGTCACACAGAAAAATGGAATATTAAATAGAATATAAACTGGCACCAAAAAGCCATGGCTTCTGGACGATTGATTAACTTTTATTCAAAGCATTCTTAATCGATGATTTAAAACACTGCAAAAACCTTTGTACAAAGAGTCTTCAAAAAATCAGCAACAAAGTTTTACATGCTGAAAACATAATTACATTAAAACTGTTTCTACAAAAAACTACTTTTCAGTACGTTACATTAATAAAATCTTAAGACAGTGCAATATTAATCATATAACTTTTCTCCTAAAACACCGGAAATTTAAAACAGTCAAATCTGTGCTTGACGTATCTTAGTTCGCTGAAATATTCGTCGCATTTGACATATTTGACAAGAACATAATTAGATTAGCCTTTAAACCGTGCTAAATTTCAAAAAAATTTAAAAATTTTGAAAAATCTTTGTTAGTAAAACCAAAAATCCAACGAACAAACATGACCAATTTAAATTATCTACAAAATTCCATGTAATTCTGACGGCACCAATGAATGCAGCAAGTCAAAATTAAGAACGCGGATTTCAACCCACAAATCGGATATCAAAGCAGGCCATAATAATAACCAATTATAGCATTTGCTTTGCACTGTTTAAAAGAGGGTCACATTCCCAACTTCGACAAAGTAGAAATTTTACAACGAGAGAAATATTACTCTAAAAGAATTACTCGTGAGGTGCTCCATATTAAGGTGGGACACAAAAAAATGGGTTGCTAGACACCTAAAAAAATTCTCACCAAATATGAGCTCTTAATTTTAATATAAAGATGCTCCGCATCGCAAGTTTTTTTTTCTCAGTCCAGTAGAAAAAAATTCATACCTCATCGTTAATTGATTGTACAGAAAAATATTTTCCAAGAATTTTATAGGAATTTTCATGTTCTACAAAAAAATTATCCCATATTTTTTCCGTAAACCCACCATTTTAATGATATTGAATATTTAAGTTTGAATATTTTAAGACATATTTCATTCTTGTTTATGAATTTTATAACTCGACAATAAATTACTTTTATAAAATGCGCAATACAAAATTTTTGTAGGAAAGTAAATGTTCTATAAAAATGGTTTCGTATCTTTTAGCAATTAAATTAAGCGTTCAAAAAAAATTCATCATCAAACTTTCATGTGTACTGATCTTAAGAGTTTTTGATTAGATTTTATGAATTTCATACATTTTTTTTCTCAATAATATAAGTATTATTTGAGTTTTATTTTACATGTCATAATATATTTTAAAATAAAACTTTGCTTTTTTATTAATAATATTTAACTAAGCGATAAATAATGTACAATTTATTTCTTTAAATGTAAACAAAGATAACTTACACATCAAAACAACTTGAAAGATATTTTGAAGTGTCTCTAAAATTCGTGTAAATTTTCTCAAAACTTATAAATTTAATTAAAAATGTTCGATTATCTAAACAAAAACTCTTAAAATCAGTACACATGAAAGTTTGAGGATAAATATCTTTTGAACGCTTAATTTAATTGGCAAAAGATACGAAACCATTTTTATAGAGCAGTAAATTTCGTACAATAATTTATATTGTGCATTTTATAATAGTCATTTATTGTCGAGTTATAAAATTCATACAATGAGAAAAAAACATACTTAAGAATTAAACAAAGAATCTTAAAATAGAAATTTAACTCATTTGCGTTACTACAAAACAAAATTTTAAACAAGCGTGTTTTATTTTCAACTATAAAATCATTTCTGTTTTTTGTATAATTTTCTCCTATTATTTCCTTCTAATAACAAAAAAAAAGTCGCTATCTGAGATTGAATTAAAAAAGTATGTGCAGTAGAATCATTGAAAATTATTGCCAGACAACTGAGACCCCGATTTTACATTTGATTGTTTAAAAATATTTTTGAATTAGTTTTACAAATATTGAACATAAGCTGAAATAAAAACGTATTAATTATTTTGATATTTAAAATATTTCTAGCCGCAATAAAACGCAATCTTCATCAAATCAAGTCAAAAAAATTTGTTAATCGGGGGGTCACAGGGGTCGCTAATCACGAATCTGACTTCGAAAACTCAAAAAAGTTAAAAACATGACATCGAAAAAATTTTTAATTTTTTAATTTTTTTTGTTTTTAATTTTAAACATTTGTTTTAAATATCAAAGATTTTGCATTAAATTTTTCGTTTAAATAAATATGTTTAAATTAAAAAAATTTTCAATTAAAGTATATGTAAAAACATTGTTTTAAAAACAAAAACTTTTGTTTTAAACTAAACTTTAAAAACATTTTTATTTAACTTAAATGAAATTGTTTCAAGCTCTATTTCAAAAACAAATTCATTTAACGTAAACACAATGTCATTTAACTTTAATACATATTTCCCTCAGTTCAAACAAAAATTAAATATGTCTTAAAATAATCAAACTTAAATATTCAATATCATTCAAATGGTGAGGTTTACGGCAAAAATATGGGATACTTTTTTGTAGAGCATTAAATTTGCTACAAATTTTTTTAAAAACATTTTTCTGTACAAGCAATTAATGATATACGTACTAATATAAGGCAGATATTAAGAATAAAGAATTTTAATATAGCTGGTATCAAAAAATAGATTTTTAGCCATAACTTTTGATTGGAAAGAGATATTGGGGTAATTTTTTCACATAAGAGACTTGGCTGTTTTGAAAAAATATAAAAACAATACTTTGGAAAAAATAAATTTCGCGAAAAAATTTTTCTTTCCCTTGTTGTTTTGATGACAAAAATAGTAAAATAAGTTTTGCACTTCGCTGGAAGAATTTTTGCAAATAAATACTATGTTATATGAAAGGTAGTTAGATGTGCAATTTTTAATTGATTTAATTTTACAACAAAAACAATTTTTGAATAAAATTTTGAGTAAAAAGTCACTATTTTAAACTTTTTTGACATAATCATAAAACATATATATACTGACCTAACGATACAGTTCAACCTATTTTTGTAAAGTGATTTTATTGAATTTTTGAACAAAAAAATTTGAATTAAATATATTAATGGACAGTGGAGATACTTGCATCGAAACACCAAACTTTGATTTTCACGTCGTTTTTTTCTCATTCTTATGTGAGGATGTTTTATGAAAAAGTCATTGTACTGAAAATTTCTACAATTTTGAATATATGTGAATGTTTTTGATGTCAAAATAACAGAAGTTTTGTAAAAATAAAAACACAAAAAATTCCGATGGCTATAATTTTTTTTCTATTGGACTGAGGAAAAAAAACTGCGATGTGGAGCATCTTTTTATTAAAGTTAAGAGCTCATATTTGGGGAGATTTTTTTTAAGGTGTCTAGCAATCCATTTTTCCATGTCACTTCAAAAAATATATAATTGATTTTTTGACCCACACCCTACTTCACATATCACATACTCCAAGCAACATACGCATCAATCACAAAATGAACACAGAGAACTGTGCTCACAGCTACAGACACATAATAAGTCACAAGGGGGAAAATTTGCATTAGTAGAATTTTTTGGATTTAGTTTTCAATTCTTCGTGTTAAGAGTAATACGTTAATTTTTAAGTGTAAGAATTGCTCCTTTTGTCTTTTTTTTATATATTGTAAATTTATGTACATTTTTGTAACTTAAATATTTTTATTGCCTTTTTTGTTTCTTCAGTTTACCTGATGATGGATTGCAGAGTCAATTCAAAATATTGAAAATTAACAATAAAATTTTATATAAAATAATTCTGTGTTTTATATTTTGAAGACCTAAAACCAGTCAAAACAACACATGTTAACTAAAAAGGTCGCTCAAACTTTCAACATAAAATGTATTTTATATAATTTTTATACATAGCGTTGCACCATATTAAAGAGTATATTTTCAAGCTATAAAAATTTAAAGAACGTCGATTGTCTGCCAAAAGGTCTTTGTAAAGAGAAAAACTTCCTTCTATTTTTGCACCGACGAGATGAATATATTCAAAAGACGATATGTCATTGGATGTAAGTTCCTCTTCTTATTTCATAGGCTTAGAATATTAACGTTCTAATATATCAGCAAATAGAGCATAAAATGAAAACGAGTATATCCTGAGCTTTTATCTAACACTTGTTTTATCTTTCTACACACCCTTTCATCAGTTTCACTACGCGCAGAGCTTTTTTTTCATCGAGTCTATACACAAAGCTACTCCTTTTAAGAGAGGTACGGTCAAGGTTGCCAGGCAAAATTCGGACCAATTCTCTCGAAAATTACCTTTTTCCTTAAGTAACATTCCTATGCTCAAGGTAAACAAAAAAAAATTTCCACAGCAATTAAAAAATAGCAAAAAAATCCCACGATCATTAAAAATGACCACAAAAATACCACGCCTTTTAAAAATACCACCCAAAATCCCATATGCATTTAAAATCCCACAAAAAATTCCATACGTATTAAAAAATACCACGAAAAATCAATCAAAATATTTTTTCACTTTTTTTGGAACTTTAAAATAATTTTTGTAAGCTTAGCTCTTGCATGCAGAAATGAAAAATTTTCAGAAAAGGTCAGAATTTTGTTCAGAAAAGAATGCGTTATATGTTTTTATACAATTTTGTGATGTCAACTTGTTATTAAAACAAATATGCAATTTAATCGTTTATATGAAGGGTCAGTTCGAAGAAATGTACAGCGTAAACTTATAGCTTTATTCTTCTGTATATATACGTCGATCATCCAATACTATGATAAAGATTTTGCTTAATAAGAATAAAAATAAAAATTTTAAGAAAAAATTCCTAAATTCCCATGCAATTAAAAAATACCACGCTGACTTCCCACTCCAATTAAAAAATACCACGCTGAATTAAAAAATACCATGGGAATTCCCAAAAAAAAATTCCCAAGATCAATTAAAAATTACCACGAATGGGATTTTTTCCACAATACTGGCAACCTTGGGTACGGTTTTTGATTGAAGGGACTCTATTGTTAAAGGAATATGTTAAAAAAATTGCATTTTTACATATTTTAGTACGAAAAAAAGCGAAAATATTCTTTTAAAATTACACTTAAATGACCAAAAAAACCGAAAAATGCTCTGAAAATTGAAAATGTCCCAAAATGACAATAAATTAACTTCAAAAGAGCTAAGAACTACCAAAAAATGTCCAAAATCTAGCAAAAATTATCTGAAAACTAAAACCGTTAAAAAACGATGAAAAATGACGAAAAAACTACCAAAAACATTTCATATTTGGAATTTAGGAAACATAAATGGCAGTTCTTAGTAACCAGAAAATGTCTTAGAAGCAGCAGAAAAAAGATGACATGTAATCGAAATCCTTGCTCTGTTTATAACTATTAAATAATGATATAATTTGAATAGAAGTTCCTTGAGACACTTTCCTTTAATCCAACTGGTTTACGCAAAGTGCAGTTATTATGAATAGCCTTAAGAAAGAAATGATTATTATCAGCTTTTTTCCGAAAAATTAAAAGAACTTTTCTATCAAAACGATACAAAATTTTTTTAATATACAAGAATTCAGTACATTGAAGCTACAAAAACATTAGAATGCGTCAAAGAAATATTTTAAAATATAAATTAACAATACAACTAGCATTTAATAATAATAGCAATAAATAACTACGTAAAAAATCTACTTAAGCTTAAGTTGGTTTGCAGAAGTTTACGTTTGCAGTTGAAAAAAATATTTTTTCAATGCCTTTTTAGTCGCAAAACTTCTTTAAGTTTATTAAGTTTAACGCCACCTAGGTGTTTAGCCACATTTTACACATTTCCTTAAACACTGATTTTTATATGAAGAAACATCAACAGTTGGTGTTCACGTAGCTTTTGTACAATATTTAGTCTTTACTTTACGCAGCTGGCATTTAATTAAATGTTGCGCATACGTCATGATGCACAGCGCGTCATACGAAGCTAGCAGCAGTATGCTTAATAAAGCAATATTGATGAAGGTGACAAACAACAACAAAAACAATTTTCACTGAATTTCAACACAATTAAAGTTGCGCATACGTCGTGTAGCACTACGAAAACACTGTCTGTGGAAATGAAGGCAACAAACTGCAGCTATTTAATACTTGCACATTATAAGCAAAGCTGTAGCTTTTCGTAACACATTTCATGTGAATTTTTTTGACAATTCAATACCAGTTTAGCTGTTGGAAGCAGCTTTTTTCGTTATCAAATTGCATCACTTTAGCTTTTGTCACTCATACGCCATGTAGAACCGTTTTTTTTTTAAATTACTTAACAATTTTATTGTGCCCACAACTATCACTATCACTAACATTTTAATTAACTGCAGATTTACAACAATGCTAATTAAATTTTTCACATTTTTTGCTGAATTTCAGCAATTTTAAGAACAGAGTATAAAATTTGATGGCTTGATTTTGTAGTACTTGGCTCAAACTTGAACGGAGCTGAACGCGCGCGTTTTTCTTAGACATGGCCACCACATATGAGAAGCACTTCGCGTATCCTTGCAACAACTGAAACTGCGATGCAATACGTTTTGGCGTAACTGAGGCTGTTGTAAATGTTTTGCTTGTTTTTCTTTTATTTCTATTATTTTCTTTTTTATTATTTTTAGCTTTTTTTATCTTGTTTAGCTTTTGCTGCAGCTAGCTGTAACAACGAACTGCTGCGCTTTTCTTGTATAAAAAAAGATTGATTTTCTTACGTTTTTGCAGTATTATTTTTTATAAATGCTCGTCTATTTTTATTATGTTTTTTCCTGTGATATTTTTTCCATGCACATGTGTATGAGTGTGTTTGTGTAGTTGTGCTGCAGTAACATCCTTAAGAAGCTGCTGCTTCTGCTGCTGCTGCTGCTGCTGTCGTCTATATAAGATGAAGACGATGACGGTGCAAGGATGTGTGGCGCGCAAATAAAAATGTTAAAAAAAAAACATCAAAATAACATAAAAGTATACGATGACGACGAAGCAAAAATAGCAGAAGAAAACATATTAAAGCAGCAGAAAAAATCGTTACGATTTTTTATGTCCTTGCTGTCGCTGATGTTGCTGTTTTTCTTGTTTTGGTTTTTGTTGTTTTGACTGCATTTTTTTTTTTGCATGGAGCGCTAATGCAGTGATGGTGAGCACGGAGGGCAATTACGTTGTCGATGTTGCTGCTTAAGTTGTTGCAGTTGTTGTTGTTGTTAATATTGCCTGTTCTATTTGTTATTGCTATTTTTATAGCTTTAATTTATAAGCGCTCTTTAATCGTTACCTCTACTGTGCTGGCCCATAACATATGTGCCAGCGTTTAAGGCGCAACGCTTTGCACGCACGGCCCGCTTAGCGCTACGCGCAACCAACACAAATTTCCCTAATCCTTTGTAACAGGATTTCTTTTTAGTACTTATAGAATATATTATTAAATTCACAAAATGAATGCAGCTCAAAATAGAAGGATAACGTAACGCTTCGAATGCAATGAGACGAATGCACGCTGCTGATAATAGAACAGTTACTGCTCCAGTGGCAGCAGCAGTAGCAGCAGCGCATAAGTTGGCAACGGCATTAGTATCAGCAGCAAAAGCAACAGCAGCGCAGTTAAAAAAAATATAGCACAACAAAAAAATATTAATAAAAAGAAAACATAGAGAAAAAGCAAAATAAACATAATGGAAATAAAAAGCTGAAATGTATAGAGTATGAAACAATATTAAAAAGAAAAGCGAAACCCTTGCTAACATGCTTCCGAAGAAAGGATAACGCCGCATTGGCAGCAGTGCATATAACGGTACTTGTATTGCATGGAAAAAAAAAGTATAAATGCAAGCTTAGCAGCGGTCCGCTCAAAGCGCTACGTTCGTCCCTCTTGAAAAAGTCTGCGCAATTCGTTTGGATTTTTTTCTTTCTTCTTATCTTCGCTTGCATATTTTTTGCTTCATGGCAAACGACTTATAGGGCAATAGCAGCAAATTCCAGCTTACATTTTAATAGCACATTTTAATATACTTTTTCTTCGATTTTTTTAAATAAACCAAAATTTATTTGAAAAACAAACCGATTTTTTGAAGAGTGCCAAAACTATAATTTTAGAAAACTTATAAATCTTTTCGGGTCTTTATAAATCTTTTATAATTTTTCGTTTTGAATCAAGCCTTTCGAAGGTGAACATTTTTCTATTGGTAAATGAGTAAAAAAAAGACTAACTTTAGGACCTCAGCACTCAGAAATCAATAATGCAAATATTTTTCCATTATTCACTGGAATACATTTACTCTCAAACACGGTATTTGTTTTTTTCAGAACTGAATTTAAAAACATACCGACAAAAATTAGTTTTACGAACATTGATTTTTCACATGTGATTTCTTTAAAATATGCATTGAAACAGAACTATTTTTTGAAATTTTCATTTATGAAACTTTTTTGCATGGCAAAGTATATTTATCTTTCTCAGTTTAAATTCGTTTTGAATCATTTGGCTGACTAAGACATCTCACAAAAACAAGTTGTTTATAAGTTCACAAAAGAAGGTGCTGACAAATATATATTTTGAAAAATATTTTTTTTTTAATTTCATGTGTAAAGAACTATCTAGCGCTGGTATTAAAATTTATTTTAAAAATATGTTGTTGTAAAACACAATAGAAAAATATCTTGCCGGTGTGGAGGATTTTAGTCATGTTTTGTGATACAAGTCAGCTATAACTATGACTTGGCCATATCAATTGTTGACTAGAACACTAAGTGACAAATTGAACAAAAATGTCTGTATTCCGATAGAACTACAAATTTCTGATATGTGATCCATTAACAGCAAAAATTTAAAAAATTTTATATTCTATGCACACATGGTTTTTTTTTTGTTTTTTTTTTTTTTGTTTTAAAATTGGCTTTTGAAAAGGTGCGTTTACTTTAATGATATGGCTTGGTTAAAAAAATTTTATTTAAATAAGGACAATGTTTCGACGCTGTGTTTCCAATATTTCCATGTTTTGGAAATAAGCTTTAATGAAAATATGAAAAATATACTATTTTTCGGCAAAGTTTCGAAAAAATTTTGGAAGAAATTTTTAAAAATATTGAAATTGTCAAAAAATGTCTATTTAAAGAATTTTATGACATTTTTATTAATTAAAATAATTTTTTGTTCGTTTGTTTGTTTGGCCTAAATACAAATGTAAACGGCTCACAGTAGACTGAGCCCATACAAAATATGAACAAAACTAGAAGCAGTGGTCCAATCTTAATGAAATTTAGCACTTAAGTTAATTTGGAGTCGCTGATTTCAAAAAAGGCTTGGTACAAAGCTATTATTTTTCTTAAAAATTACGTTTGTATTCCGAGTGTTGCACATGTTCAAAATGTTGTGGAAATAAAAAACTCTACAAATTTCGAAAAAAGGAATTTTCGTTCATTGTCTAAATTTTCCTCTGTTCAAAATTTTATTTCTTTTTTCAAAAGGTTTTTTAGTTTGAAGATATAATATTTTTACTGAGCGCACGTTTATGCTTATAAAATGCTTGCTTTGTATAATGTAACGAGGTTTACAAAAGAAGTAATGAAAAAAAAGTTATGAGCTCTTAAAAGAAAGTATGCAAATTCATAGTTAGTAGTCTTAGGTATATGAATCTAAAAGGATTTTTTGATACATTTCTATTTGTGGTAGTTATAGTCTTTATATGCTGTCTTGAACATTTTACGAAATTTCTGTTTTAATAGTTTTGTGCTGAATATTTTCCAAAATCCAAACATTTTAGTAAAATTCATATACAAAGCTTTAGCTAAAATATACTTAACAAGTTCTGACTAAAAAACACAACTTTAAAAATTTAAATAAAAAAATTTTCATATACCAAAAAATGTCTTAAAAATAAAAAAAAAACAAAATTTCTATAAACAATTACAGAATAAAAACATTTTTTTTAGTCTTAAGTATATCTCAACACATGCCTTTCTTAACACTTTTCCAAAATTTGGTCTTAGACTACATTACAATAAGGATTTTTAACCATTTTTTTTTTAAAGCATTTTTTGACGAAAATGCGCAAATTTATATGAAAATATAAAAAAATTTTCAAAAAGTTTTAAACGCTATCTAACAAAACGAACATTTCTTTTTGTATTTTTAAGTATGTCTTAAAATAACTATTTCTCAACACATTCTCAAAATTTGGGAAGCCGAAAATAATAGCTAAGAATTTTTTGACCTGTTTCCCGTAGCATTTTTTGACAAAACTGCGCCAAATTCATATGAAAAAATAACAAATTTTTAATAAATTTTCAAGCACAATTACAAAATAAAAATATTTGTGAGCTTTAGATCAAGTAAGTTTTTAAGAAGGCAACAACAACAACAACAACTCTGTATAGAGTCAATCATTTAGCTGACTAGACAGTCTGTTTCGGAAATCGCTACATTTTCCTCTTCAGTAGCCTTTGAGTGGTTAAGCTGTGATCAACTCACTGTTTAAACTAGTATATGAGTACGCAGATTTTGGAATTCATTCTTTTGAATTGTATGGCTGCTAATCATATGACATTTCAAAGCAGTAGGCTATTTATAGATCACCGCCATCAACTCTATCAAGGGTTGCCATCTGTTCTAGTTGCTTCTTTATTTATTTCAATATTCATTGGTGTTCGATAGTTTGTCGAAATGCAGCATAGAAATGAAACGAGTTTTTTCTTCGCCAGCAATATTCAATAGATCATAAAAACTAACTAAAAATATTTTTGTTTATTTTTGGTCTCAGACTACATTCAAATAAGGATTTTGACGAAAATAAGCACCAATTGCAGACCAAAAAATACATGACAGCATGGGCATCGCCAAGGAGGAAGGGAGGTGCAGCTGCCCCCGTTAAGATGAAAAATAAGACAAATGCAAAGTAACCAAAGTTCATAATTCACTCACTTTTCTTGCTTGACCGATAATTCCCGAACATCGAAGCTCGAGTGAATTTACTAATTCCATTTGAAGCAAAATACGTTACTACCCAGCAAAATTTTTGAAACAAATGTGACATGCATTCTTAGGCACACTGCTTCCAGAAGACATTCTATAGATCCAATTGTGTTTCTTGCATTCTCCTCTACTACTTTTGGAAGACATTCAAATAGCATTTAAATTCAATTGAAGTAACAAAAAATTATATATATTTGAAAGGCTTATTGCAATAACATGATAAGCCACATGATCTAAAAAATCTATTTTTTAAGCTCGATTCTTTACTGAATGCATTGCCAACAACCATTGAAGATATTTTGGCTATTTTTAATAATATTTCGAACTTATTTGTAAAAGTTTCCGTGTTCAATTCCATTTCTACATACAAAAATAAATTTTTTCAAAACTTTACAGTCGATTATTTCAAAATATTTTTTATGTGACTTATCATGTCCTTGAAATAAGCCCTTCAATTATAATATATGTTTTAGATATTTTATGTGGTATTTTTTAAACCCAAAAAAAAACCCACAACCATTTTCTACTTCGAACACCAAAATGCCGTGGAAATCGGGAAAGGGATATTTTACGTTGAATTTTTTTTAACCCCCAACAAAACCCAAAGACTTCTCATTTATAACATCAAAATCGCAAAATCAAAGTGCAATAGTCTTGAATCTTATTTTTCTGAATTGTCAGATCTTTCAATAGATTTTAATTATTTTGTTATATGTGATGATTTAAATGTTAATATTTTATGTAATGACAGTATAACACAATCTATATGTGACAATATTACATCCGTTGGTCTGTCTGTTGTAAATGATACCATGCCTACAAGTTTCTCGTCTGACGATAGTCCTAGTCTTCTTGATTATGTTATAGTATCTGAAATTTCAACTGTCCTTTTGTTTGACCAAATATATTTTTTCATCCGATCATGACCTTATTTTCTGTACTCTTAACTTTAACTTATCTTGTTCAGCTACGTTGCATACGTTTTCATATCACGATTTTAAGTCTATTGATTCTTATGCTCTTTTCTGTGACCTGTCTGTAACTCGGTGGAATAATGTGTGGTTTTTTTCTAATATTGAAGATAAGCTGACCATATTTACAAGTGCAATAAATGAACTGTTCGTAAAACATGTCCCTTTGAAAACTGTATATATTAACAATATGTCTTGCCCGTGGTTTACAAATCGTGTACAGCTTGCCATAAAAAAAAGAAAAAAGTTGCATGCAATATGGAAAAAAAATCCTTCATCTGAAAAATGGAAAAACTATAGAAGCGCTAGGAATGCTTCCATAGCCATAATAAGGCAATCAAAAATAAGGTATCGTTCAACCAAACTCAAAACCACTTTTCCACCTAAAGTTTTATGGAACAATTTCAAAAAATTAAGCATTGTTGACAAGCAAACACCTAACTGCCAGATTCATTAATACTTTCAGGCTAGCGCCAATGTGTATCAAAATTACACGCCACGTTCTCATACATTTTTTGGTATTCCTATTGAACATACATTTCAGTTTACCACGGTGACAGAAGACGAAGACGAAGACGAAGACTGTTGGTGAAGATGGTAAAAATATAAAATTTGTAAAGATTATTTTACCGCACATTCTTAGCTCTCTAACCCACATTATCAATTATTGTTTTACTACATCGTCTTTTCCACATTTGTGGAAATTTGCTATAGTAACGCCGGTGGCAAAAAAATACAGCTTGTGAACCGAAGAATTTTAGGCCTATAAGCATCCTGTCTTCATTATTCAAAGTATGTGAATCTATCATGGCTAACCAAATATCATCATTCTTAAGTGGAAATAATCTTTTGTCTCCATTGCAATCTGGTTTTCGCGCTGGTCACAGTTGCTCTACTGCTACTGTTAAAGTAATGGATGATATAAGGTCTTATTATGATGATGGTAGACTAACTCTATTTTGTCTGCTTGATTTTTCCAAAGCATTTGACACTGTAAGTCATGAACTCCTTTGTCAAAAATTAAAATATTTCTTTGGTTTCTGCGACAGTGCCA
Organism: Dichetophora obliterata; assembly: GCA_963920525.1. NCBI lineage: Eukaryota > Metazoa > Arthropoda > Insecta > Diptera > Sciomyzidae > Dichetophora > Dichetophora obliterata. Next base: position 45,678,999 of record OY986435.1, on the reverse strand, counting down.
CTCATTTGTTAAGTAGCTATTTGACAAATAGAGTACAAAGAGTGAAGGTCGGTACTAATTTTTCATACTGTAAAGCTGTTTGCTGTGGTGTGCCTCAGGGATCGGTTCGTGACCCACTGCTCTTCTCCATGCTCGTGAATGACCTTTCTCACTGCTGCACATATTCGTCCATGCATGCTTATGCTAATGACGTTCAGATTAACTTGTCTGGTAGAACAAACCTCATGGAAGATTTAGTATGCAAACTGAATGAAGATCTTGATAGTATAAACCAATGGGCTATGAAAAATAGTCTTTACCTTAATGCACTTAAGTCGTATGTGTTGCCTGTCTCTAAAGAAAAAATAAGCCTTGACTCCATTCCAGACGTTATATTGGGTGTTAACCCTTTCACTACCGAATTAAAATGGATGTGGCAAAAAATTTTTTTGTTGGTTTTTTTAATTAATATGCTAAAGACAAGCATCCCGAAAAAGTTTTTTTTTCCTACCTATATGGGTGTGGCTGCTTTGTGATGTCCACCTGAGTGGACATGGGTAGTAATGGTAGTCAAATTGACTAAGAGTATGCAATGATTTACAATAGTAAAAATATAACTTTGACTACGAAATAGGTACGATATCTCGTTTTTATTTTTTTTGTTTTTTTATTTTATTATTGAATCAAAATAAGTACTGTACATGAAAATTACTAATTATTATTTTAGATGGTAGTTGTAGAAACAGTCCGATTTTCGGCGAATACATAGGTGTGCCTTACATTTTTCGCAATAAATGAATGTCTTCTGGTTGCATCCTTCAAATTTGCATCGCATTGCGTTTTGTGATTGGTCAAACTTCGGCAAATGTCCAATTCCATCTAATCTAACATCGGTAGGTGGCTGAGCAAAATATTTGAACCTCTTTGTTGTTTTGGCGAACTGCACACAATCTACATTCTCGTGAGGAGTGGAGTCTTGAAGAGGAGACTCAGGCCCACGTGAAGGACGGCCACGCTTGTTCCTATTTATGGCACTTGGTGAAATTGTCAGTAGTGTGTTGCCGATGATTTTTTTGAAGGCTAGGAGGTCTAGCTGATTTTTGAGTGGTACTCCATTTTTTTCATTATCAGCTCGGTACTCGAGCCAGCTAGCCACTATCGCCATATCAAAAAAATGCATTACCACGCGGAGTGTCCACTTCTTCGATTTGATGAATATGCGATAATACTGAATCATTTGATCTAAAAGATCGACGCCTCCCATTCCTTTGTTATATAGTTTGACAACTTCTGGCCTCTCAACTTCAACAAACTGTTTGTCCTTTTTGTCATAGCGTTGAACCGTATCAGATATGCCTATGCCAACAAAGTTTGAGGCTAAATATACCGATTTGTTGTCGAACCATTTGGTCACTATTATTTTTTCGTCTCGGCTTATGACTTGTTCGGCATATCCACGGCCTTTTTTGCGCATGTCGGAATCTGCCGATAGTGGTGGATTTTTAAAACGGCTTACACGAATTGTGCCTGCCGCTACTATTTTCCGTGATTGTAGAACTTCCAATAAAGAATATTTAGTAAAAAAATTGTCCGTAAACAATTTGTGACCGATTGCGTCACGTGAAACACATTTAATCAGTTCTAGAACAACAGCAGCACTAAAGCCAAATTTTTCCATTAGATTTGCCTCTATTTCAGTGGTTGATCCTTGGTAAGCGATGATATCATAAGGCACACCACTTTTACCGCATAGAACATATACCTTTATGCCCCATGGGCATGGTTTTCCACGAATGTATTGCTTGATCGAAAGACGTCCCTTAAATGGAATAATTTGTTCATCCACACACAACGATTCTTCTAACTTATGTTGCAATAAACGCTGTCTTACTGCATTCATTATAGGTCGTACTCGATAAAATTTATCGTTATTATCTGGGGTCATCTGCGTATCTATCAAATGTAGATGAGATCGAATAGCGTAAAGCCGATTACGTGTCATGGTATCTGCAAACATTGGTAGAGCAAGACCTTTTCCCAGAACATTAATATACGTGGAAATTTTAAAATAGCCATCATACACTGCAAACCAAAAAAACGCACGGATTTCTGCAGCATTAGTTGGCTGGAACTTTGACTGTTGTTGCGTACTATAAAGGTTAGTAAAATGAGCGACGTCTTGAAAAAATTGTTCCGGAAAATATGTTTCCAAGTACTGAAACGGAGTTCTGACCTCCTCAATCGAATCTTCAGATCTCTCAAATGCTGGGTTGATTATTCTGTCATTATTACGAGCTCGTTGCCACTTGATGGAGTTCTTGTCAGTTATATTATATTCTTCACGGGACTCATCCATTTCTTCATGTGCTTCGGATGACGTCTTTGCTGCGCCTGACGATCTTAGGACTCGCACCGAAAATAAGGTACTTAAGGGACATCGTCTTCGTCCAATCCGAATAATGTTTCACTTTCACCATCCTATCGGGTTGAATGTGGGCTAAATATTCTGCTGGAAATGCTATTGTTTTGACCTAACGGTTCTCCGGAATCATCCTCAATGACATCGGATTCTCCCCCAACTCGTTTAGATATAGAATTTCCAAATAATTCAACTTCATCGTCGTCAAACTCATCTTCAATTTCAGATAAGTTATCCAAAAAGTCGCACAACTCTTGGTTAGTAAGTGTTTTACGCTTTGCCATTGTAACCTATACAATCAAAAATTATCAACAATTTTACAAAGATGGCTACTGATGTCCATTACACAGGACATGCACATTTCATATGCTGCTGCACTTACCTTTAGCTAAATCACTCTTATTTTTATTTTAATATATTAAAGAACTCTCGATTATGTTGGAAAAGTCACCGATATAGTACTGTGAACAGATCTTAAAAATTAAGCACTGTCAATTATATTAGAACGAAATTATGTGATGTCTTAAAATGTCGTCTGAGTATACACCTATTGATATAAGACGTAAACTAGTAATTCAGCTCGTTGTCCCCGTCATAACATATTCTCAACTTGTATACAGCAAGTTAGACTCGCGGTCTCAACTTAAATTGCAGATCGCGTTTAATCATGCCACTCGTTATGTCTACGGCTTGCGTAAATTTGATCATTTAGCTCAATTAAAAAGACTGTATACTTGGATGCGATATCATAAGCTACACTAATGCCAGAAATTGCATATTTTTACACAAACTCATACACCACAAAACTCCTTTCTACTTATTTGAAAAACTGCAATTTAGTCGATCAAATAGAAGCCAAGTGATAGTTAGACCTAGTTTTAACTTTCGTAACTCCACAAGACTATTTTTTATTAATGCCGCTACATTTTGGAATTCATTGCCTAGTAGCTTAAAATCCATAGCGTCAAAAACACTCTTCAAACATGCTATTTTGAAGCACTATCCATCACATAATACTTAACATAATATCAGATCTTTAGTTTTATATGACTTTCTCTCTCTCTCTCTCTATCTATCTATCTCTATCTCTCTCTTTCTTGTTTTCTTTTTCTTAATTTAAGTTTTATCTGTCTTATGAATTTACATTTGTTTTACATAAAATTTTTTTGATAACACTTTTAATTGTATAATAATAAATTTAAATTACCTTTGATTAAAGTTTCAATTTTTTATAATAAGTTGAATTCAAATTATGTCTTTGAGCTCTGTACTATAAAAGAACCTAGTTCTTAATGTACTAATATATAAATAAAAATTAATAAAAAAGAATAAAATAATAATAATTTCAGCTCACTAGATAAAAAACCTTGTAAACTAGTGTTATTAGACGGAAAACTCTGAAGTTTAAAAAAAAATTCAAACGATTTGGGTGTGGTGAAGAGTATGATCATAAGCGTATAAGGGGTCTGTCTGTAAGTGTAGAAATGAAATAAAAAAAAACTTGGAAAAATTAAAAAATTATAAATTAGAAAATTTTCATTTAGTAGCGTAGGCGTCCAACTTAAACCTAATGCACTTTTTTATAATTATTTTTTATTTTTTCTTAATGTTTATAAAACAAATTAACTAACCTGAGTGGCACTTTTCACTTTTCTTTGAAATACTGCACGAACTGACGCGAAAAGTGTAAGCAAATTGGCTTTAAATGCAGTGGCGAATCTAGAAATTGCTCGTGGGGGCTAAATAAGCAAATTAGTTTTTTTTTATTCATTGTATTTATTGATGTATTACATAGTAAACTTATTTTTATAAATTGTATTTACGTTTAAAATATCATGAGTATATAATTCAAAAGCATATCAAAAGCTTAAAATTTATATAATTTGTAAGAATTGAAAGAAAAGAAGTAACTAATGATTATATTCAACTTAAAATTCTTAAAGTGCGTGAAGATAAATTCGTCAATCCGACGCTAACTTAGCGAATACTCAAACCAATACTTTTGATCTGCAAAATTCTCGCATTGAAACTTAGTACCATGAACGCCAGTTTAACTACTTTTTAAAAAATATGTATGGCAAAAGTCTCAATTGTGCACTCAAAATTGTGCCAAAAGCTAAACTCGATTCAAAAGTTAAACTAGTACTTTGCATACAGAACGAATTTAAGTTCCTCCCAAAAGTTAAATTTGTACTTTTCAAAAAGAACGAATTTAATTTCCTCCCAAAAGTTAAATTCGTACTATGCAAAAAGAACAAATTTAATTTTGAGAGGAAATTTCCTCCAACTACTTTTTAAAGTAAAATTTTAATTCTTTAAATTAAAAGAACGAATGTTATTTTGGGAGGAAATTTTCTCAAAAGTTAAATTCGTACTTTTTTCTAAGTACGAATGTAACTTTGGAGGAAATTTCCTCCCAAAATAAAATTCATTCTTTTTGCACAGTACGAATTTAACTTTTGGGAGGAAATTAAATTCGTTCTTTTTGAAAAGTACGAATTTAACTTTTGGGAGGAACTTAAATTCGTTCTATATGCAAAGTACGAGTTTAACTTTTGAATCGAGTTTAGCTTTTGGCACAATTTTGAGTGCACAATTGAGACTTTTGCCATATAAATTTTTTAAAAAGTAGTGAAACTGGCGTTCATAGTACTAAGTTTCAATACGAGAATTCTCAAAATCTGAGCGAAGAATGTTTTTGAAATGCATTGGAACGATAACGATTGTTATTGGAACGATTGGAACCTTTATAACGTTATATAGCTCATTAAGACTTTTGCCATGAATATTTTTTAAAAAGTAGTAAAACTGGCGTTCATGGTTCTAAGTTTTAGTACAAAAATTCTCAAAATGTGATCAAAGAATGTTTTTGAAATGCATATCATTGGACAGATGATTAAACCACCTTTATAACGATATATAGCTTATAAGTGCCAATTAAGACTTTTGCCATAAATATTTTTTAAAAAGTAGTGAAACTGGCGTTCATGGCACTAAGTTTCAGTACAAAAATGCAAATATATCATTACAAAGGTGGTCTAATCACCTGTCCAATGATATGCATTTCAGAAACATTCTTCGCTCAGATTTTAAAAATTTTTGCATTGAAAGTTACCATGAACGCCAGTTTCACTACTTTTTAAAAATATGTATGGCAGAAGTCTGTGGCGTCCGTAGCCTAGTGGGTAGAGTGCGTGGCCCCTAAGCTAAAGAACTGCGGTAGCCCGGGTTCAATTCCAGCTCAGACAGAAAGTTTTTTCAATTGAATTAATTTTTCTGTTCAGTCGTCACCTCTCTGCAGATAATGGCAAACCTCAGAGAGTAAAAGCTTTGAGTAAAAGCTTAAAAGAGTAAAAGCCATGTAAAGCTTTTTGAGAACATAAGCCGTTCGGAGTCGGCATAAAACACATAGGTCCAGTTCTCGGTCATTTGTGATCAAACATTTAATAACACGCACAATACAATTGATCAATAGAAGCTAGGTCAAAGTCCTTCCAAGGGCTGAAATGGCCAGTTTATTTATATTTATTTTATGGCAGAAGTCTTAATTGTGCACTCAAAATTTTGCCAAAAGCTTAACTCGATTCAAAATTTAAGCTAGTACTTTGCATAAAGAACGAATTTAAGTTGCTCCCAAAAGTCAAATTAGTACTTTTCAAAAAGAACGAATTTGATTTCCTCCCAAAAGATAAATTCGTACTGTGCAAAAAGAACGAATTTAATTTTGGAGGAAATTTCCTCGTACTTAGCAAAAAGTACGAATATAACTTTTTGCGGATCAAAAGTATTGGTTTGAGTCTTCGCTAAGTTAGCGTCGTATTGACGAATTTATCATCACGCACTTAAATGCTTTTTTTTTTATTACTTTCTTTATTTAGCTATTTGTTATTTGTGTTAAATTAATTTATTATATGGAAGCTTATGGATCTTCAACATTCGCATTACTCATGCATTGATTTTTTAATTTACAAAAAATTTCAGCGATTTCCTCTGGGTTAATATCAATTTATTTGTGATTGTTTGATAGGGCTAAACGATTTAGCCGATTTTGTGCCATTTTTGTTTTGCTTTTGTTTTTTATAAGCTAAATTTTATGTAAGTGAATTGAAATAATAACTAGTTGAAAAAACGAATCAATAGAAATTTGTGTGAATAGTCTATGATATTTTATAATTTTATCGCGTAGGATTAACATTGGTTATTTGGAAACACTGACAACATGAGCTGAATGACTGTAGGTATTTAATATTTTTCTTCCATTCAATTAAAGAAAATGCCAACAACTGAATATAGGCTGACATACACACTCAACATTATCGAAATTTAAGAGCCAACCGAGAAAATCAAACACCTTCATTACATTTTGGACAAAATTACTTTTGTTTTTATGAAAAATAAAGACCTTCAAAAATAATTTGCTTATTTATATTGTAATATTTTATAGTACGCACTTATTTATGAGCCACTTCCTATTTTTAAAATTTTAAGCTTTTCGTTCCTTCTTGCTCCTTTCCAAAAATATAAATGCTGAAATTACTCGAACCTACTGCGGACAAAGCCGCGGGTAACTGCTAGTATTTATTTAAAAAATTAAATTAAGCATCTGGGAAGCTTTAGCCTCCATAGCCCCCCTGGATCCGCGCCTGTTTAAATGCAAACTTTAGAATTTGTTTTGAAAAAAGCACACTTTTGGCTTTCTCACACTGTCGCAAGTAAAAACTTTACTGTAACCGAGGGTAAACCCGCCAGAGGACCTTCGGGGAATCTGCCTGTCCCAAGCCAGGAATAGAAGCGGTGAGGGTTTGTTATTGGATGGGCAGTTCATGGGGCACGGCCCATGAACTGATCTCATAATGAGTTCATTCTTGAGGCACGGCTCTTGAATGTTCATCTGATAACTGTAACAGAAAAAGGCTTACTTAATCATTTTTATGATTTAATTTATTGAGTATACATTAGTACAATAAGAACTATGTTCTTTTACAGTACAACAGATAGATATCAAACAATTTTGGTTGGATATAACAACAAATTAATAGTTCTTAAAAAATATATTTAATTAAAACATTTAGAAAATAAATCAAGAGTGTAATGACAAAAAGTGAATAATAATAAATTAAAATCTTAATAACTAACAATGTTTCAAATAGTAAAAAGAAAAAAACAGAAAAAAAGGAAAAAAAGTAAGAAAATAGTGATAGAAGAAATTAATGAGAAAAAAAGTGAGTAAATACAGCTTGCCTAAAGATTCCCCTCCCTGTTATTTTTCTCAAAGAAATAGGTAACGCATTCCACAATCTTACGGCATTAATGAAAAAAGATTGGAAGTAGTTAAAGAACAATGTCTAGGAACTATTAGAACACAACTTCTTCTGGATATGCTGAACTGTAGTTTTTCATAAAGATAGTGTGGCGTTCTTTCATGTATTATTTTATGTAGGTAAATACAGTTTCTAGCATTAAGGTAACTTGCCAAATCGCAACCAAGTATAGCAGTTCTGAAGCTTGAAAGGTGGTCTAATTTTCTTAATCCATACACAAAACGCGTGGCATAGTTATATGCAACATTTAGTTTTAGCAGAGAGGAAGAATCTAGTTTACTGTACACTATATCTGAGTATGTAATTACTGGTAAGACAAGTTGCTTTACCAGCATACGCCTTAGGTCAAGAGGACAAACACTAGCAGACATTCTTAAATTACGTAGGATATAATAAACTTTCTGGACAACACTGTTTAGAAGAATTTATACAGTAACCAAGATTCACAATTTTTGATACTACACTCAACTTTCCTGTTCCAATATATAGGTTAGGAGGTTACATATGACTTGGCAGCATTAAGTTGCAATCCATTGCTGCTAGCCCACTGGTCAATACTGCTGAGATCCTCATTCAGCCTGCAGCACAGATCATCAAATAAACCAGTCCTTCTCGAAAGATAGAGTTGTGTATCATCAGCATACGCATGTACAGAAGCATGTTTGCATACAGCAAATATGTCATTAATAAATATAGAGAAGAGAAGTGGACCAAGTATTGAACCCTGTGGAACTCCATTTAGTACCGGTCTATTTTGGGAAAATGATTGAGCAACTTTAACTCTTTGCAGTCTATTCGACAAATAACTAGATATTAAGCTGACCGCACTATTACTAAATCCAAAGAGATACTTTAGTTTCAGACATAAATATTTATGGTTCACTTTGTCAAAAGCCTTAGAGAAGTCAAGCAAACAGAGCAAGGTCATTGAGGCAGCGTCATATTCGGGACGAATATCATCTAAAACTTTGACGACAGCCGAAGCACATCCATGGCCTGCCCGAAAACCAGACTGATAAGGCGACAGAAGCGCAGATTCATTTAAGTACTTATTTATTTGCTGACTCATTAATTTCTCACATACTTTAGATAATAGGGACAATATGCTTATTGGCCTAAAATCATTTAACCCACAAGGATTAGACTTTTTAGCTACCGGCAACACAATTGCAATTTTCCACATATCAGGGAATGATGAAGATATAAAACAATGATTAATAACATGTGTTAATGCACTGATTATGTGTGGTAGAATTAGTTTAATGAACTTGATTGGGATTCCATCTTCGCCAATTGCGTTAGAACTTATCTGCATTACACATTTTCCAACATCAAGTTCACATACAGGTGAAAATTCAAATAAATTACTTGTAGACAAGCTTGATAGAAAAGATAAATTATTATTATTATTATTACTAAAAGTAGGATCAGCACAATCCAGAAAAAAATTATTTAGTGTATCAGGATCAACTTGACATTCAGAGGAAATCTTATTGCTAACCCTAAGATTATTTATATTTTTCCATAATGTTTTGGTAGGAAAGGAAAGATTTAGCTTCGAAGCGAAATAGCGAGACTTAGACTGTCTGGTTAGAAGAATAGCATCATTTCTTGCTGACCTATAAATTTCCCAGTTTGCAGATGTAGGGTTTCTTTTCCATTGTTTATGCAATTTGTTTCTCTTCTTTATTCCATTTAGTACATTATGGGTGAACCAAGGACAAGATGTATTTTTTACTCTGATTGTTTTTAGTGGAACATGTTTTTCAAACAGATATTTGACAGGGTTTAAGAGACAGCCAAGCTTATCATTTACAGTGGAAAGACGCCAACAGTCATTAAAAGAAAACAAAGACAAGTCATGATACAGTGATGGAAAATTTATGTTTTTAAAATCGTGATATGAATAAGTAGTTGGAGTCCCATTACGACATAAATTTACATTTAGCGAACAAAAAATCAAGTCATGATCAGATATGAAATATATTTGATCAAATATAGAAACTAAGGAGAGATCAGAAACAATGAAATAGTCCTGAAGGCTGGGAGTAGTGTTATTAGAAAACCGAGTGGGCTCAGTATCATTTACAACAGAAAGACCCAAAGAGGATATCTTGTCATACATACACTGTTGAGCAGAGTCGCTTGTCAAAAGATTGATGTTAAAATCGCCACATAAGAATATGATGTCATGATTAAGGATATAGTTTGACAAAACAGTAAACAAAGGGTCGACCGGATGACATTTATGTGGATTATACACACAAGACAAACAAATCTTATTGCTATTATCAGATATACATACATTAATATACTCAATTCCCGGTCCACACGATTTACTAAGAACTTTGGCATTGAGATTATTTTTACAGTAAACGGCAACTCCTCCACCCTTTTTATTAAATCTATCATTCCTAAATAAATTATAACCATTTATAGCACAGATTTTATCACTTATGTTCGAAGACAACCACGTTTCAGTTACACAAATAATATCAACTAAAGACTCCCCAAAGATATACTTAATATAATCCAATTTACCAATATTCAGACTTCGGGCATTAAAGTGTACTATATTAAGTCCACCATGTTGTTTACACAATACCTGAATTAAGGTTTTCTGATTTTCATTAGTGCCAGTGGAAAATATGCTAGAGCCTAACATAAGAATATTTCAATCGAGGGAGATTTTTAGGCAATGAAGAAGTAAAGAAAAGGAAAATAGCGAGATATATAAACCGAGAAATTAGGCCTGAGTGGTAAAATAAAGTAAATATATTCATAATTCTAAACAATAACAATAGAGAAAAAAGATAAATAGAAAGAGAAAAACAGAGAGAAATTAAAACTGCAAGATCAAATAAAATAGATAAACTTTTAAAAATAAACATAAGCAGAAACAGATTAACTGGCAGGTGATTCAACTTGCAGGTTTTTGCCATGGATTGCACTGTGAAGTTTATCCATACTACATATATGTATTCCAGCAGCATTCTTTTCCATTCTAATGAACACTGAGCCCCGAAACGTAAACGTATTATAAATGCGCTTCTGTCGCTTACAAGCAATGGCAGCTTGTAAAATTTTACGACATTCAGCGTCCAAACTTTCGTGTATAAACACATTATTGTCCGAGTCAAATCCTGCAGCTCTCATCTATTGAATAATTACATGAATTAAGATTGTGAGCTTTAGATCAAGTCAACTCTGTATAGAATCAATCACTTAGCTGACTAGACAGTCTGTTTCGGAAATCGCTACATTTTCCTCTTCAAAAAAAGGTTTACCTTGAGCCTTGGTTGTTGGTTGCCAAATTCTTGGAGAAAGCATGGTTTTGATATTAAGTTATCATAACACCGTCATCTGTAATATGCTTTCGATGGACGATCAATCCAACATAACTTGAAGAGCGAGGACAGTCATCCATCAATTATGAGGAGACCTGATCTATCGTTGTTCTGCAGACCTTATCTTAGAATAAAGGTTTTATGTAGGAAACATTTAATCTTTGGACCGTTGTATAAACCAATTGGTATACAACGGCTCATGCTTCCTAGTTTTCCAAAAGAGGCTTTTTATTAAGTCTTAATTAGGTTAACGAAGTTGCATAAGTAGGATTGTGGTTTACCCAGTTTTACTGGGAAACCATTGGTTATTTTTTAACCTAGTCATGTACAATTCTAGTGGCTGAAGGTGTCACAGTCAAATATAAATGTTCTGTAAGACGAGATGTTGAAGAGCCTTGTCAGGTGGAGCCTTGAGCCCAGGTATTGACTGTCGTTGGGTTTGGCCTTCAGGGCTTAAGTTCGCTCTGGCGTGTGGTTACACCAGGAAGGTCGGTGTGAGTTACACTTTAGTTGAACTCGGGTTAGTGATTCCCTTAAATTACTAAGAGAATTATGGTAGATTGAATCTCGCTAATTTCAAACAGTAAATGTTAGGAAGGTAAGCAACTCCTGAATCAATATACTGTTGCCTTTGGAATTTGAGAGCAGGCGATGGGGAAACCTAAATAGTCTGAGTTGTGTCCACTGAGATTGAGGAACCTGATGATATAGTGACAAGCCTAATGAAGTTTCTGCCTTAGTCTTTCATGTCAGAGAGTGATGACCTTTGATATGATGTAGATGATTATTGCGGCCAAAAAGTAATGGGTTATATTATTGGTATTGATACTGAGATAACCCAAGGTTATTAAAATTACCAAGTCATGTATAAATTCAAGTAGCTGAAAGTGCCACGGTCATGAATTGCGTCAATCTGACGACAAGATAGATGGGGTTGTGTTGCATCTTATTAGAGGAACCTTTCAAAGTGGTCTTTTTTGAATTCCGAAAGGGCGTTGGCCGACTCTTCATTTTTGTCCCAAGCTTTGGAGCACCGTTGAATTAAACCTTCGCGGCAGGTGTCAACGTTAAAAACATTGTGGCTTTCTGTAACCGAGGGTTTTTGAGGAATTTTTGGAAAATGATTTTCTCGCGTATGATGTATCATACATTGTCATTAATGGGTTAAGAAGAAGAAGACTAGATTTTCGTAAATATCTACCCCACCCAAGCGCCATCTACCAGTTCCAAAACTTTGTCAAAGACTGTTTTTATATTTAAACAATATATTGTGTGAGTTTGGGCCAAATTTGTCTATAAAAAAGAATTTTCTAAAAAAGTGACTCCAACGCCAGCTAAGGGGTCTAACATAAGCAAGAACAAAACGAACTCACGGTGTGAATATAAGGTGGGAAAACTTTAGTGGTTCAGCTGTGCTTGTCAGACATACACACATACGCACCAAGGTATATTATAGTAAGCTATATAAGCTCAGGTGCATCAGCTAGTATATATCATAAAAATATCATTTATAAATAAACTGATCAGTAATTGGCCTATAATTTTGCAAACAGAACTTTGCAGTACTCCAGATTTAATGGAGTTAAGTGTCCCAACTTTTGTTCTCTGTATTCTATTAGATAGAATTTATCATGTATGATGTCCTTTACCCTATGAAGCACTTTTTCTTCATTCTTCAACAACGGTCGTCAGCGTTTGCGAGTCAGCCTTCAGAACGCTCATCCTACAGCCTCAGTGGGTTTTTTTTCCAACATTGGTGGATTTTTTCTATATTTCTACTTTGCTTTTTTTCCTTTTTTAGTTTCTTTTTTTGTGTTGTTAATAAAAATTCGCGTCGTCGTTGTCGACGTTATACTTGCTGCAGCAGCTGAAGGCAAAGCTAGAATGCTTGTACTTAGACTCTCTATCACAGCGACAACAGCAACAAAAACAACAACAACAACAATAGCATTGCCAATTGCAGCAACAACAGCAACAAAGAAACCCCCGAAGCATATGTTTTTATGTTTCACTGAATGTATTTCAATTCTTTTTTATACTTACTTATTTTTCTGCTTGCTGTTATCCTTGACGTTCATTTATTTATTTTTTTTTCTGATGCGTTGCATTTTTCCTCGCGCGGCTTTTTTTCATATTTTCTTGAAATCAATTCGGCTGCAGTAAAAAAATGCATACTGTTTTTGTTGTCGGGGTAACCATTAGGTGCTCTTACCTCGCCCAAGACCACTCAACACATCCTGTGACACGCGATCAACTAGCATCTATTGAAGCATAAAATGTGCAGAAAGAACATAAAAAAAAATCTATTCGAATAAATGGCAATATAAAGAAAAATAAGAATTATACTCTCAACCCCTCACCGCTTGCACCACAACAGCACGAAACAGAAGTAAAACAGAAGCAATACGAATTTTTCCCAATGATCCTTGTCTTGCTGCACATGCAAGCGAAGAAATTTTTAAGCCCTTTTATTTTTTGCCACACTCGCATACTTTTCTATCAGCTCGTTATGGATACAAAAAAAAAACAACAGAATTAAGTAGTCGAGTGTGATGTGGAGTGGAGGGTGGAGGGTGGGTTGTCAAAGGGCGAATGCTTTCCTTTTTCCTTTCTCTAGTGTCCTACACAAACGCGACCTAGTGCTGAAGACAAGAATTGTGCCAGACAATTTTTTTGTGTTGGAACAAAAGAAGGCGCAAAAAAGTTCTGAATGTAGCATATTTCACTACGCACTTGAAGTTCAGACAATTTAAGATATACGTGTTATGTATACATTGAATGTGTACAAAATTTAAAAAATAATTTTAGAAGTCAGATTAACTTGCCGAATAAAATAGTTTAAAGGACTTCAATACGCATTCAACATTTTTTTCCTAGATGCATTTTTTTATTTCATACTTTCAGGGTTAACTAGATTTCATCTTATTATGGTTCTTACAGCACACAAAACGCGGAAAAAGCCAAATCAACTTCGGATGTATTCTGTTCTTTTTCATGCCCGCCAAAATGCATTGAAGTAGAAGTATTTTTGTAGAGTGGTTAAAGTACTACGGTGGGAGAGATGATAGGAAAATATTGTGTGACGTTAGCTGTTTGTAGTATATTTCCCAACATGTTTGCATGTAACACAAATGCTTGCTTCTGCGTCTTGTGCAGTAAACGCTGATGTCCTTATTTCAATTTCTTTGCTGCTTTCTAGATGCTTGCATTGCATATATGGAGCTTTTGTACATTTTTTCTTTTTTATTGTGATTCTAATTTCCGCTGCTGCGTTATGTTCAAAAATAAAAAGTTTGCAACTTTTTTATAAAATTCATAACATTTATTTTCCAAGTCAAAATTTAGTTGCTGTAGTTGATGTGGGTGTTTAGCTGTTTTTTCATATAATAGGCGGGCTGAAGAAGATATTCTGCAAAGGATTGTGGTCTGACTACGAATTCGATGTTTTGATGTTTTCACCATTTGTATTAGTTTTGTTTGTATTTTATTTTGTATATAAACTTTTAGACAAAAAAGATTCAATGAAATCTTCTGTAAGGCAACCACAATATTTCCTTCGAAGTTAAATCCTCGAATTTAAGATAGTTTTTTTTCATTTGGGTGCTCGATTATGTATTGAAAATGAATAGTACTATTAACATCCATACTTTTGAAGGTGCGTATAGAATTTTGATGTGTATCTTCAACTTGTTAATACTTATTGCATTTTAAAGACTGTGTCTTATATGTAAACATTACTTTAAATAAAAAATTATTAAAGAAAAATTGTCAACAATGTCGGAAAAACCCCTTCTAATCTGTTCAAAACATTTCAAATTTATGCAATCGTATTAAAGATAATGCTGTTTTTCATGCATTTTCTAAATTTTTTAAAGATTTTTCACTAAAATTCAAATAACTTCGATAATTCTAATACGAACCGCACTTTCAAGATATCGTTAAAAAATTTTTGAGTACTTCCACTAATTCCTGGCCAGAATTGCTAAAACTTATGCATATTAAAGCTAAAATATTCATTATAAAATAAAAACCTACTAAAAAAATATTGTAAGAAACTAAAAGTTAAAATAAAAGTAATGATGTTATTTAAATGTTGAAATTTTTGGTATGAAAGTTATATAAAAATATATCAAAAAATATGCAAGAAAGACTGCATTATCTGTAATCCTGACAGTTTATTTTTTTACAACTATTACACCAGCCAGTAAAAGGACTGTACCGAACAGAAAATGCACACTTTTAATTCAGTAGTAGCTGATATACCCAGTGTTACTCGAGAGTCCTTTATATAAAAATCTTCGTACTCAGTTCGTACGCCTAAATATTTTCTTATATAAACACTTTTAACTTATATTTATATTAAGAAACCCATGTTCTTGTTACAACAAAGTTTGGTGTATTCTTAAAGCTTGAAATATCATTTCCAAGGCCGCATTCACAGTAGACGCTTTGGGTTAAGCTGATTCATAAAGCAGCTTTGCCGAGTTCATTTATATCATAGCGAGCGCTTATTCAGCATGTTTTGAGGAGAGTTGCCAGACTTGAGCTATAAGCATAAATTATCTTTTGCAGCCTTGCCATCCAGTTCTTCTTCACTTGAGATTGTGTTAGTCTGTCTGTACAAATATATAAAAGTGTTGTGACCACTGAACCGATTAAGATTATATAGGTATCAAACTATTTGGTATTTAAAATAAAGATTTAGTAGATGTAAGATTTGCCATGCCTACTTTTCATGCCCACGTTTTGCAAAAAATGCTATAAATCAACAAGAATGCTGTATATATCATACGGCTCTGATTGTCATGCATTGATGTTTCATAAGGAAATATCAGGTCAGTTTGGTACCGTGACTTAGCCCCAAGGGACATAATCCCGAATTTGAAATTTTGAAATCCCAAATTTGACCGCTTTGAAAGAGGACATAATCCCAAAAATTGTATTTGGGATTATGACCCAAATGGGGGCTCTGACCTGCGGATTATGTCCGCTTTTTAGAGGTCATAATCCTAAGTGGTTGCAACAAATACTGATATCTGTGTCAACAAGCAATAACAGCTTAAGTCTGATTTCACAGTTTCGAGAAATCTTGCTTCAAAGTTTTCAACCGCCATATAAGTTATATGAAAGGTCTTTTAATTTTGTCCCATAACTTTGGTTAAGGTCATGCTAAGAACTCCAGATTTTGTGTGTTTATAGTGCTATATGCGTGGAACACAGCTGCATCAATAACTCAGATCAGTCTTAAGCCGATTTAAGCTATTTTTTAATAGAGATATAAGAGAAAATGATTTGCTCTTGTACGAAATGGTGATAACAACATGAAGAAGGTCAAATCAATTTTTTTATGGTTTTTTTACGATAAAATAATTTTCCCTTGTAGACAGCGAAGCCAGTGTTGGACTTTTTGAGGGTTGTAATCCCTAAGCAGCGACCGAAGGCCGCCTATTAAAAAGAGAAAACTAAAAACATTTAGTTTTAGTTTTAAGGCTGTGTGCAAATTGATCTAAATACCACCTTAACTAAATGGTGTTGATAAAGCAGTGCTTCCTAATTTAGGAAATTAATAAAAATTTATAACGAGTATTAAAATTATATAACGAGTAGGGAAAATAAAAAATTTTAAAAAAATGTACAGCAAAAATAACTTTTGGCCTATTTTTGAGCATAAATTGGATATTTTAAAAGTTTTTTAAAAACTATATAAAGCATTGCATTGGTGAGGTAACAGTAAGCCTTTCCTCATTTTCCCAATATAGTTAATTGAACTTCCAGACAATGAAAATTTGATGAAAATCGATTTGAAAATTACGGAAATGTTTGCTTGCTAAGTCAAAACTTGAAATTTCAATCGTTTTTTTCTCATTCTGAGGCTTTATAAAATGCGTTGTACTGAGAAAATCTTTAGTTTTTGAGATGTTCCAATAAATTCGATGTCAAAATAACGGAATTTTTATAACATACCTACTATCCCTACAAAATATTTTCGAAAAAGTTTTTAATTACCGTTATTTTTATTAATCAACGACTTTTCATGCAAAAATATGTTGTAATGAGAAAGTCTATAGTTTTCCAGATATCACCAAAAGTTTCAAATCATTATAAGGGTTTTTTTTTTAATTTAAGAGGAATATATTTATGTTCAGAATCTATGTTAAAAAAATTACATATTTGATTACAAATTTTAAAAATTTTTACCCAATTTTTTAATAACCCTGTTATGCAGGACTTTTCCAAAAGTAAAAAAAAAAAAAACCAGGCAAATTTATGTCATCATAACAATTACCGTTTCAATATGGTATAAATTTACTTTTTACTATTTGTTCATAACAAACACAATAGTTTTTATACTTTTCATTTGATTTAACACAACTAAATACTTTTATTTTAAGATTTAAAATTTTTACATGGTATTTAATATTTTTATCGCAGGCGAAGTAGCGGGTATTTGCTAGTTAAAATATATTTAGGCGTACAAACTGAGTTTTGTTGGGTAGTAAACTTCTCGATTAAATGTTTTTAAATTCTGGAATAATGAAAAACATGTTGAATTTTATTTTTAAACTATCGTTAGAAAAGTAATTGAACGAATTTTAACCCAAAATATTTTTGGATAATTTTTGTTGTTAGTGGTTCCATCTCTTGCGGTGAGCTAATTGAATTCAAAGAAGGGGTATGAAAAACATATTTTAAAAATTAAAAATTCATGCAATAATTTAATAGCAAATAAAATCAATTAACTTACTATGGCGGAGCACGGCCAAATAAGTTTAATTAATGTCAAATTAATTAAATAATCTAATAACTGATCGATTTTGGTCAAAGTCATGTGTAATTGAACATTTGGTTGTGAAAGTAGCCACCTTTTAGTTAGAACACTAGCTTTTGGCGAGGTTAAAACTCGTTTCATTTCTATGGTGCATTTCGACAAACTGTCGAACACCAATGATAATTGAAATAAATAAAGAAGCAACTAGAACAGATGGCAACCTTGGTAGAGTTGATGGCGGTGATCCATAAATAGCCTACTGCTTTGAAGTGTCATATGATTAGCAGCCATACAATTCAAAAGAATGAATTCCAAATCTGCGCACTCATATACTAGTTTAAACAATGAGTTGATCACAGCTTAATCACTCGAAGACTACTGAAGGGGAGTATGTAGCAATTTCCGAAACAGACTGTCTAGTCAGCAAGTGATTGACTCCTATACAGAGTTGTTGTTGTTGTTGTTGTTGTTGCCTTCTTAAAAACTTACTTAAAGCTTGCAATTTAAGTCATGCAATAATTTAATAGATCATAACACTTATTAAACAATTTTTATATTTACTTAATCTTAAAGCTAGCAAAATCACCTTTTCAACAATATAAAAATTATGGTGGGACTCAATGCTCCCTTAATATATGGACATTTTAACATCTAAGCAATGATTCATATTAAAAAAATATATTGAACTCTTTAAAATAAAAAAATTTTAATGATATATATATTAAAAACAGCGGAGATATTGGCATTAAACGTAAAATCTTTGATTTTCATATAATTTTTTTCTCATTATTAGCTATCAATGTTTTATGAAAAGTTCGTTGTACTAATGATTGTACTAAAAATTAATATTAACTGCGTTTTTTTTCAAAAGTTAGTGGCAAAAAAACAAATTAGATTAATATAAGGAAGATTTTATATAAACCTAAATGTTTGTAATTACTCTAGAAACACAACTGCATTCTTAGAGATAAATGGGGACGTTCAAATTATATAGAGAATTTTAAAACGAAACTCAGTTTTATCAATAGTCTGGTATGAAAAAAATAGATTTTTCGCCATAACTTTTGATTGGAAGGAGATATTGGGGTAATTTTATTCACATAAATTATTTTTGAGACTTAACTTATTTGTAAAAAATATAAAAATAACATTTTGGAAAAAAAATATTCGCAAAAAAGAAAACCCTTATTGTTTTAATGACAAAAACAGTTAAATAATTTTTGCTCTTAGCTGCAAGAATTTTTGCAAACAAATGCTATGGTCATATGAAAGGTAGCCAGATGTAAAATTTTTAATTGATTTAAATTTTAAAACAATAACAATTTTTTCATTTTTTGAGTAAAAAGTCAATATTTTGGACCTTTTTTGACATAATCATAAAACATATATACACTGACTTAACGGTGCAGCTCAACCGGTTTTTGTAAATTGATTTTATTAAAACTTTGAACAAAAAACATTTGAATGAAATATATTAATAGAAAGCGGAGATATTTGCATCGAAAGATCAAACTTTGATTTTCATGTCGTTTTTTTCTTATTCTTAGGTAACAATGTTTAATGAAAAATTCGTTGTACTGAAAATTTTTACAATTTTGAATATATGTGAGTGTTTTTGATGTCAAAATAACAGAAATTTTTTAAGATTAAATACACAAAAAACTCCGATCGAAAAAAGTATTATAATAATAAAATTGCCGTTAGTTGAAAAATTTTAGAGGGGGCGTGGCAAAAACTAAGTATGTTACATTTTAAGTTCGAACGCACTTAATATGTGCACTAGAGGTGTTCTTATTTGTATGGCGAAATTTCAAAGTGTTCTGAATTCATTTCGCCGGGCAGATTTTTGTTCCTTTATATTAAAAAATGATATAACTTAAATATTGAACGAATCCGATAACTTTTAGTGGACCCGGAAACGACTTCAATATGCCTCTATGCGAATAAATAAAACAACATAGGCAATTTTGAAAATTTTTTTCGAAAAATATTTTTATAATTTTGGTAAACATAAAAAAATCAAAATGAAGTAGGGAATAGTTTTCTGGATATATACACCTTGATATTATGGATGTATTATTAGATCCGATTTTTTATACGATGGATATTTGTGTCTATATGCCTCAACAACCTGGAGCAGCAGTTGTTTTTCCTCTTCATCATTTGTTAATATTCTATTAAAATCTTGAATGAATTTAACTCCTCTCTCTGCTGTATCATTTACAACAAATAAATCCTTACAGAATGTCCAGCCTTCCTCAAATTCAAACGACGTTTCCCAAGTTGAAGGATCAAACTCTAGAAATTCCAGGGATAAATTAAATCGACTGAAGTAACACTTTGTTTTCTCTGATACAAAATCACTTATGGAGTATCTTTCGAAGTCTTTTAAGTTGAAATAGGATCGCCCATTTTTTAATTTCACCGTTGGTTCTTTTAATTTAAGTTTTTCAACCATGTTACGTTTTTCTTCAAAAGATATATTTGAATCGAAAAAGGCTAGAGCTATTGTTTCCTCAGAAATATACCATAAATGGTGGCTAAATTTTTTAAGTATTACTGCTGAGATTTCTGGGCTGGTTTCAGAATACTTTATAGCACCTTGAATGAAGGTCAAATCTTGAAGCGCTGCGTCTATGGCATTCGTACATCTGAACCAGGCTTTAATATAAAGTTTTACTAGAAAAATACATATATCACGTAATCCATTTGATTCATTTTTCGTAAGTGAGAATTGGTCACGGAATAGAAATATTTTTAAAGAATATATTGCTTTTGACATCCAGCGTGCATGACTAGTTGGACCTGGCGTTCGAAAATTATACCGTTCTGCGCCAAGAAAGATTAAGACCAACTGTAACAGTTCTGTATAGTCTTCTCGATTTTGAGATTTAGTCAGTTAATCAAAACAAAACTTTACACAATTTTCACGTTCAGATGGACTTATTTGTAGACAAACAGTTGTATCTTCATTGCCACTTCTGAATAATTCTTTCTTAAAACCTGGCCATGATTTTGCAAATCTTTCAAATATTGAAACTTCTGGAGCAGAGGTTGAATATAATTTGGTTTCGAAAACGCTGCGCAATATAATCTCATACACATGGTGGCGGCAAGGTAGGTTGATTACACTACGTCCAATTTTTTTTTGCAAGAGAACAGCAGCGCCTGTGTTGATACCAGTATTTGTAGACGTTGTATCGTATGAGAAGCCGCTTACTTGATCAACAATATTCCATTTAACTAGAACTTCATAAACTGCGTCTGCAATATTTTTGCCAGTTGAAGATTCCACTTTCGGTGCACCAAGAAACTTTGATGTGCCGTTGTAGCTAACCAAAATTGCAATCCGCTCAACTTTTGTGGATCCAATCAAATCCAAAAATCAAACGGATTTTTCAACAATGACATTTGCCGTTTTCCTGATAATGTTAGGAAATGCCAGTGCATGCATATGTACGACAGATGCAGCGACTGACAAGACAACGAAACGCCAGTTGGGACCGCCAACTGATGAACCAAAACAACAACAATAACAGTAGTAGCGGCCCGGCAACTGATCGAGACAAACCAAACGATAGTTGGGACCGACGAATGATGAGACAAAACAACAACAACAGCATTATCGGACCGGTGACAGTTGGAGCCAAACGACAAGAAACATCATTACATGATGTTGTTGTTGTGGTGTCGTAGAACAATATATTTCTATGTTAGGGTGATTCCTTATTTTACAGTTTTAAGATAAAATACTTAAATAAATGAAAATGATGGTAAATACTACCGTAAATAAAATGAAATTAATGAAATAAAATAAAATTAGTAAAATAATTAAAAATATTATAAATAAATAAAATAAATCTCCAACACCCGTTATCACCAGCAGGGGCTGATCTATTTTTTTGAGGGGGAGGGGGTCGCAGGATTGAAAAAAAAATCAAAAATAAAAAAACTAACCAAATAATCAAAGCAAACTGGGCTGTTTTTTTGCGGGGGGGAGGGTTATGAACCCCCTGACCCCCTCTGGATCCGCGCCTGATCATCAGCGTCTCTCGTTGAGAAATAGATAATTTCCAGGAAAAGTCTACGCAAACAGTAGTGTTCTAAACAATACATTCTTTTTCGAATCGCATATACTTTTAAAGCTTCAATAATAACTACTATAGTTGGTAGAGTGATAAAGTGGATTGCGGTTTAGGTTAGCCACCTATATTTTTTAACTTAAAAAAGGTCTATTTTATGGAGTAGACTTTTTGCATAACAGAAAACATTTATTTTGGCTTATAATTGATATTTCACATACCTCATTTGGGGTAACGTGCCACATTTTATATTTGAAAAATTCCAATATTTGATGTCGTTTCCGGGTCCACTAAAACATATCGGATTTACTCCAGATTTGTTTTATTCACCATTTTAATATAAAAGGAACAAGAATCTGCCCGGCGGTTTATAAAAATCCGATATTTCAAAAGAAGAACACCCCTAATGTGCACTTAGTTTGAGCGAAATCCGTTGAGCCGTTTAGATTTGTATAAAGGCCAAACAAACAAACTGAAAATGAGTTTTATTACTATAGATTTCTCGCAGTGTAGATTTTTGATTGCAGTGCAGTAAGCATCGTTAGGGCGCATTTATAGTGGCGATTTTTTGCTTTGCCGCGCCAAAACCAAAAAGGAATACTGAAAAACGCTACACATACAATAATATGAAATAAGCTCAAAATGCGTATATTGCCAGCCGAACAAGCTGCTTAAAGCGACTTGTGCGCTGGTATTCAGAGTGCCGATTGTTGCTTTCTCGCCCGCTCGCACGGTTTGCATGTGTTAGGTTTTATTTTACACGATGCTTACTTATTATTTTCATTAAATAACGTAAAAAAAGGTTGAGCAGCAAGCAAAACTCCAATAAAATACATACATATATTTTGTTGTGTTGTTTTTGCTGTTGCGCCTTTTCTTCGTTTTTTCTTTTGATCCAGACCAAATGGTTCAAAAAAATTCAAATTAGCGATTAGTATCTTTTGCTTTCTTCTAAATTTTCTCATTTGTTGTGTAAAAATCAATCATTTGACATCAATCTCTTATATGTGCATACAAAATATCAAAATAATTAGATGTTGGCCAATGAACCCATCAACGAGTCTGTGTCATGCATACAAACAAATATTTACTAACACATATAAATGATTGGTGTTCAATGCTTGACCGTCCCTATGGAGAATGCAGAGTCAATTACCCTTAAATGACTGGTTCCAGTTGTAGAGGGGATTTCAATACGGTATGCCACAAATATGTTTTTATAGGTGGCAATTGACCCTTGTCCAATGACAACGCCATGTAAAAGTGACCGGTCGGTTTCATATGTTGGTGGCAGAATCGGGTCATGTCCCTATCCTTTAGGAACCTATCATGTGGTACGCTCTGAACCAGTTCTTTTTTCGTCAAAGCAGGTTACCAATCTACTGTTCTAGACCAGTCACTGGACCGGTCTAATGTGATACAGCAGGTGTCAATTGACCCCTGTCAATGACAACGCCATGTAAAAGTAACCGATTGGTTTCATATGTCAGTGGCAGAATTGGGACTGGTCACTCTCCCTCGGGGACCTATTACGTGATAGGTTTGGAACTGGTTTTTTTCTCCGTAGGGGTGTAATTCCGCATTTAGTAAAATTTTTAGGAAGCCTTTCGATGACTCTCTTATTTAGCGGATTGACTTTTCCCATTATTTTTTATATTGTTATTTTTTCCGATATGTCTAATGGTTTTTGGCTAAACTTTAATATGTTACCTCGTGATACATGGTAACCCTCATACCAAAGCCCTTATAATTGTTTTTTGTAAAACCTTTGCTCACACTAATAAATTTACTTAAAAATTAATTTTTTTCCCAAACCTTAAATGCGCATTACTTTAGTAAAAGGATAGATAAATTATTGATTTGTTTTCTTTAAATTACTTAAAATTAAGTGTTGTTTGAAGCTGCATACTAGGATTTTTTATCAAAAGCGAGAATTTTGAGAAATTTAAGGTGGAAATAAAAAAAGTCAAATTTTTTAAAAAAAAAACTCCTTTTTGTGACTGTCCTGTCCAGAAAAACAGTCGTAACTCCTCTTTCAAGCCCACGAAAGTAAAATTTGAACATTTTTCCTTCCAAGAAAGATCTTTGAAACATTATATTTTTCAGTTAGGCTCCCTTTCTGGGTAAAAATAACAAGTGTTATTTTGAAAAACTATTTTTTGTGGAAAATTGATCTTGAGCACCTCTAAACCTTTTTCAAAAAATCTGAAAAAATTCTCAAAATTGTTTTTTGTGACGAACTTCCGGATTCCGCTTTAGCCCCCCAAAATTTCAAAAAAAAGTAAAAAAGGTTTACGCCCTACTGTACATATTCAAATTTTAATTTATTTTGAACTAGTTTTTTTTCTATTGAAGAATAAAAAATTATTTTAAATTAGAATATCAATATGACCATTTTTTAATTTGAATTTTAATATTATTTTTTACGACATTCCTATAAGCTCGTGATATGATTCGTGATATGAAAGCTTTCACTGTATTTATAGTAACATACAAAAAAATTAAAAAATTTATTTTTTACTTTAAAATTAATTCCTAATGCCATAGTTAATTTGATTAATTTTTTATTTTATTTTACAATGTTCTCTCATCTGAAGTGACTATAAAATGAAATAAAAAATCAAATACGTCCAACTAGCATTCAGTAACCAATTCAATTTCTTCAGTTCGAAATAAATTTCGAGATGTTTCTAATGAAAACTATTATTGTTTATTTTACTTAATTTACTTATTTTTGATGAAATACGATGCAAGAACCATTCATATAAGCCCCTTAATCTATTGAATATGTTATCACATAAATTTTTTAAACGACTCAAAGAGCAGATAAAATTTTCAGTTAACATTATCCCCAATTCAACTACGCACTATGCAAAGCTTTTTGTATAAAAGCTCTCATTCAATAGCAGGGACGCAATCCTTTTTTCCAATAACCAGCCATCGCCTTTCACATGTCCTTTCCTCGCAACTAAAGCTTTTATTGCACAAGCTAAAATTTGTTGTTTTATAAAAAGTAAAGAATAAACTCGAAAAATATACATTTCTTTTACTCAACTCAACACATGCATTCCACTTTTTCACTCACTCTTACTGCATTGCATTTATTGATTAACTCAACTCTCTTAGCGCGCATGTTTCTGAAAGTTTTACTCTTAAGTTGCTTTCCGTTGCTCTCTTGATAGTCTTGAAAACAATTTGCTTCCATGTGTGTGTGACAGTAATTCAACTTATTGTGGGCGTGTTTGTGAGTATTTTTTGTGCTCCTCTATTCTTGGTTTTTTTTTTTATGTTTATAATTATTTTTTATTTTCGTTCATTTTGCAATCTTTCAAAATTGATTTAAAAAACGCCCACAATGAGAGTTTTTGTGCTTGTGATTCGCTGTGTTTTTGTTTATGTTGTAATTTTAGTATTTTTTGTATTAAAATAATGTGTTTGTGCTGCGACTGGACCAATTGCAATGGTTTTGTTGTGTGCATTTGAAATGAAAAAAAAAGTGCAGACTACTTTTTAAGAACTAATTGCGAATTTTGCATCTTAATAAAAAAACGCAAGTACAGTCAAATCTAGATAAAACAAACCCCCGAAAGAGTGAACCACTCGAAATAGTGTACGTTTTAGTAACTGACATTTCAAGGAATAAGACACAAAGACGTACAAAAAAGATATTTAAGATGTAAGCAAAAACATCAATTTCTTTGTTAAATTTAAATATAGATATAATGAGCAGGCCTTGCAAATATTAATTCAGTACATCCAGATTCGACTGTATATCTCAAAACTAAGTAAAAATAAAAAAATAGAATCAAAAATTCTTAAGAAAAGAAAGAAAGTATTTTTCAGTTTGCTTATTTATAAAAAAAAAATAAACTGGCCATTTCAGCCCTTGGAAGGACTTTGACCTAGCTTCTATTGATCAATTGTGTTGTGCGTGTTATTAAATGTTTGAACACAAATGATCGAGAACTGGACCTACGTGTTTTATGCCGACTTCGAACGGCTTATGTTCTCAAGAAGCTTTACAGGGCAATTTTTACTCTCTGAGGTTTGCCATTGTCTGCAGAGAGGTGACGACCGAACAGAAAAATTAATTCAATTGAAAAAACTTTCTGTCTGAGCTGGAATTGAACCCGGGCTACCGCGGTTCCTTAGCTTAGGGGCCACGCACTCTAACCTTTAGGCTACGGCCGCTCGTAGTTGCTTATTTAGCATCCTGAAATATAACTTCAAATAAAAACACATAAAAAAATCTAATACATAATAAAACTGTAAAAATGTTGACGGGACGTAAAAACGACCCAAAGGAATATCATACCAAAAATTGAATTTGGGAGCAGTCATAACACCAAATGGGGTTCTGACCGCTTGAAAGAATGACCTAGTTCGGAATGTTGTTTTCCGTACAAGGAAAATCAATCTTTTTTATGATGTATTCTATTTTGGCCGTAGCTAAGGGGGTATTTCGGGGTTCAAATCCCCCCAAGAGGATCGAAATTTTAATAAAAGTTAATGCGTTTAAATAATTATTTCATTGAATTACTTAATTATGTTCTAAAAAAACTTAGCAAATCATATACTGAACTTGCGTTTACAAGTAAAAGTCTTTGTTATAAGTTGATTCGTGTAAATTGTGAAAACAAATGTATAGTGATTCATCGGATCAAACGTGATACATTCAAAATTACCATCACTATTGTTTTCACTGCCCTTGACATCGGCAGTTGTAGATGGTGGTTGTGATGACATCACCCAGTAGTTCGCGGCATCATTGACGAACTTTTCGTGATGATTTCTTAAAGGAAGTTTCTGCATGAGCTGCTGGACTTAAAAAAAATTCATACAAAATATAATGCAAAGTAGCGGTTGTCAGCGCCTTACTTTTTCCACTCTATTACAACAACTTCAAGATATTCATGATTGTTGTAATTCACCGAATCGTTCAGAGGTTAAACTGTAGAATTTGCAATCTATCGATACTATCGATAATTTCACACTATCGTTACTATCGATAGTTGTAGACTGACTATCGATGGTTTTCGATAGTATTTAAAAATTCATTGACACCACTATTTAGAAGTCAATGCCATTGCTGTCGAATTCGTTTGATTTTGACAATTTGGTATTATTTGTTTTGTAGAATGAAAGCGCAGGTGAAGTTTCTTATAAATGTATGAGCATTGTGTTGATTTGGAAGATGGGTTATATGAAGATGATTTGTTTTAAATTTTCACAGCTCAAAACTGATGGGAAACACGCTCGCAAGGAGACTATTTCACAACTTTACCGTACGACTAAATAACGAATTATCACTACAACGTGAGGTGAGGTGCTGTGTGCCACAAAGGCGATGGTAAAGGAATGGGCTTGGACAGCTGCCCGAGTGGACATGGAAAACATACGGTGTGGTGGCGTCAGGCCATTACGAAACCAACATTATGTCGATTTCCAATAGAGTTGAGAGAGGATGAAATATTTTTATCCCCTATCAAATATATCGCATGACATTGAATTCGGTCCAGAAGCACGTTTCAATTTAAATTCCTTTTTCTTTATATCTCTGTCTACTTTTCGTAAACGAAACTTCCTCAATATTTCGATATTGGGTTCGTGCATAATAATTCCCGACGTTTCTGCATTGCGTCTTGCACGAATTTGGAACATTTATATGAAATTTTCGTCAATGAAATGTATGGCCAAATCAACATATTTCGTCAAGGATCAAGAAAAATCGTACATGATTCATTTGAGATTTCCACAAGACTGGAACTACTGGGCAGTGAAGCCAATAAGAATGACGTACACATGTATACTGAAAAACGTTCTTATTCGAACAGCCCAGAAAGGTTTTAAAGTATAATTTAACCAACAACTAATTTTAACTTTTCCTCGAGCGGTTCTCGAAAATTAAAATTTCAGCATTCATGGTTTTGTCGCTGAAGTTGGTTGGCTCACTCCAAATATGCAAATGGAGCTTATTGCAAGTTCTGCGTTTTCATTAGCTCTGCTTATGATGGCATTGCATCACAGTCTTCGTAACTTGCAGCGCAAACAAGTTTTTATTAAATAAATTATTCTATCCCTTTGTAACTGTTTTTGACAGGCTTCTAAAATCCCAACATGCCTACATTAAAGGCAAATCTACAGAGACAGCCTTGCACTCTCTTGTGTCTACCATCGAAAAATCAATTGAGAACAAAGAATACGTACTTGCTGCTTTTCTAGATATAGCGGGGGCATTCAATAACGTCCTACCATGTGCAGTCACCTCGGCCTTGTCGGAACTGGGGGTGGAGGATTTTCTCGTGAGTTTCATACACCAGATGCTCTTGGGCAGGGTGGTGAACTCAGAACTGGGGGGATCCTCCACTCGTAGGTTTGTAAGCAGAGGCACTCCGCAGGGAGGAGTTTTGTCTCCACTTCTGTGGTCCGTGACGGTTGACCAGCTGTTGCGTATCATGGAGGGGGAAGGCTACAGGGTTGTTGCTTATGCAGACGATATTGCAATCATTTTTAACGGAAAGTTTCCCCAGACTCTCTGTCAACTCATGGAGAGAGCACTCTTAATTCTCTCGAGATGGGCATCCATGTGTGGTTTAAGTGTAAACCCCGAGAAAACAGATCTCATTCTTTTCACTAGGAAATATAAAACCCCCAACTTAGAACCTCCGCGTCTGAACGGCACGAGGTTGCTCTTTAGCGACAGCACGAAATACCTAGGAGTTATTCTGGATAAGAAGCTTATCTGGAATGTAAGCATTAAGGAACGTGTTAAAAAGGCAAACATAGCACTATTTGCCTGTAAAAAAGCTATAGGTAAAAAATGGGGTTTCTCCCTTAAAATAATACGCTGGATTTATACAGCAATTGTCCGCCCCATACTAATGTATGGCTCACTGGTATGGTGGAGGGTCCTTGATATGGCAACCGCACTTCAGAAGTTTGCAAAGGTGCAAAGAAGCGCAGATCTTTGTATTACGGGGGCACTATCCTCAACACCAACTAGTGCCCTCAATGTCATGATTCACCTTCCTCCTCTCAATATCTTTGCCAGGGAATGTGCCAACACAGCAGCCCTGAGACTTAGAGAATCTGGTAATTGGATAGGTAACAACTGCGGCCACACAATAATTCTGAACTCGTCTGCACCCGACAAAACAGACTACTGTGTGCCGTGCTTAAATCTTGAAAAGAA
This sequence comes from Dichetophora obliterata, assembly GCA_963920525.1. Taxonomy (NCBI): domain Eukaryota; kingdom Metazoa; phylum Arthropoda; class Insecta; order Diptera; family Sciomyzidae; genus Dichetophora; species Dichetophora obliterata. Next base: position 45,649,890 of record OY986435.1, on the reverse strand, counting down.
CTATGCAGTTTTCATCCCTTCACGGCTAGACTGGGCAAACAAAATCCCCCTTAAAACCTCCGCCATAAAAATCTTCACAGATTGATCCAAACTTCGAGAACAATTAGGGGGAGGAATCACTTAGCTGACTAGACAGTCTGTTTCGGAAATCGCTACATGTTATGAATTCATAGTTTTATGAATTCGGGGCCCGAATGCTGGCCCGAATTTATAAAAATAAAAAAATTAAGGTGGCAACCCTATCCACCATATTGAAATTTAAAATTCTGACTTTAGACTCGAAATCAGCGACCCCTTAACACTAATAAATGATGTTTAAAACTCTTCAAAAGATATATTATTAGGTGGCAACCCTATTATTTCAAAATTTTATAATTTTAAAATTCTGACGACGGATTCGGATTCAGCGACCCATTTTTGGTGTACCATTTTTTTTTTTGCCAGCCCTGAATTCATAAAACTAAAAAAATAAAGGTGGCAACCCTATCCACCATCTTGAATTTTAAAATTCTGACTTTAGATTCGAAATCAGCGACCCCTTAACACTGATAAATGATGTTTAAAACTTTTAAAAGTACATATTATTAGGTGGCAATACTGTGGTAAAAATTTAGGTGGCAGCCCTAACCTCCATCTGAAATTTTAAAACTGTGACAATATATTCGAAATCAAATCCGTTGTCAGAATATCAAAATTACGAGAATTCGCAAAAATAAAAAAAATCTAGGTGGCAACTCTATCCGCCATCTTAAATTTTAAAGTTTGACAGCATCTTCGAAATCATTTATCCTAAAACTTCATTGAATTTTTGGATACTTGCTTTTATTCAATAATTTGGATACTTGCGAGGCTTACAAGCTTTTGCCGAAGGCATCAAGCTTTCCATTGCTTGAAACTTCGTGCCGTTCGCTTGTAAGCTAGAATAGGTGCAAGCTGTACGTGGGCTTATTTATATTCAATTACAAGCTATGCTTGATTCAAAATTATCAAGCTCAAGCTAGCTTGAACTTGTATTTTAAGCAAGCGCTTGAAATAGACTTCAAGCAGGCTTGTGCAGTTCTCTGGTATCTACTCCCAGGATCTCGAAATCGAAGCGTCCTTTAGACTTCCTAACTATTGTAGTGTCTACCAAGCGGAATGGCTATTCACGAAACCACTAGGATTCTAGGTCAAAAAGACCTTAAAGAAAAAGTATTTCCATCTTTTCAGATAGCCAAGCTGCACTGAAAGCACTGAACTCAAATATTGACAACTCTAAAACTCTCACTGAGTGCCGCAAATCTCTTAACGAGATGACAAGGCTACTCAGGATTCACCTCATATGGGTACCCGGACACAGGGATATCGAGGGCAACAATTTGGCCGACGAATTGGCAAGGAAGGGTACGACCTCTAACACCCTCTTAAATGAGGACTTTATTGGTATACCCATTTCCTCCTATAAACTCCAATGCAAGAACAGATCCCTAGGCCTTGCACAAGAACACTGGGAACGCCTTGATACATGTAGGATAACTAAACTAACATGGCCTACCTACGACTTAAAACGCACCAACTCACTGCTTGAGTTAAGCAGGGTTAACCTGTCAAAAATAGTAGGAATCCTAACGGGTCACTGCCTGATCGGAGCGCATGTCCTTCGGTTGGGAGTTGCATCAAACGATTTCTGCAGAAGCTGCAGAAGCTGCAGATGTGAGGAGGAGGTAGAAAACGTTCAGCACCTCCTCTGCGAATGTCCGGCTCTAGCTAAAAGGAGAATGGCAACTCTGGGCCTTCCCTTTTTAAATGGACTTGCCGAGGTCTCATGCCTGGAAATCAAGCATATCCTCAAATTCATTATCCGCTCGAACTGGTTTGAGGAGGGAAATCTATATTAGGTTTTTAAAGAGATCATGTGGTATCGCAACGGGCCTGCACTGGCCTAAGTGTACGAGTCGTCTATCGGCTCAGCCACCATTACCTAACCTAACCTAACCTAACTGTTTTTAGTCTAGAGTTCTTAAACAATAAACTTTCGAATTAAAGATATGACTCTAAACATGGTTTAATTTTTGAGGAGTGTTTAAAGTTACTCATGAGCAGGGCTCGGATTTTGATGACCTAAAAAACTGCAGAAAATTACCTTAAAAATGACATAAATTACTTAAAAAATACAAACAATTACATAAAAAAAATAAAGCTTTAAAAATAAAATATTACTTAATTTACCATTTATTGTATACAATTTTAATACATAGCGTTACAGTATATTACAAAGTACATTTTTATGTTATTAAAATTGAAGGAACGTCGATTGTCTGGCGTTTGTAAACAGAAAAACTTCTTTCTACTTCTGCACTGACGATAGGAAAATATTAAATAGACGATATGTCATCGGATGCAAGTTCCTCTTTTAATTTAATAGTATTCAAATTTTTACCGCCTAATATTTCAGCAATAGAACATAAAAATAAAGTTAATTAAAACTAGCATATCCTGAGTTTTTATCTAACACTTATTTCATCTTTCTACATATCCTTTCGTCAGTTTCACCACGCGCAGATTTTTTTTTTCATCGAGGTCTATAAACAAAGCCACTCCTTTTTCGATAATGTTTTTGATTGAAAAGACTCTATTGTTAAAGGAATATGTTTAAAAATGTACATTTTACATTTTATAATTCGAAAAAAACGAAAAAAAACATTATATAAAATTTCGCTAAAATGACCTTAAAACCCAAAAAATGCTCTAAAATTAAAAATGTCAAAAAATGACAATAAAATAACTCAAAAATCGCTGAAAATGACCTAAAATGCCCTAAATCTAGTACAAATGACCTAAAAACTAAAACCGATAAAAAAATTATGATAAAATGACCTAATAACTTTTCATATTTGGAATTTAGGAAACATAAATGGACGTTATAGATAACCAGAAACTGTCTTAAAAGCAGCAGAAAAAAGATGACATGTCATCGAAATTCTAGCCCTGCTCATAAGTTATAAATAGTTAACTTCAATTTTTCAGAATTCTAACCCAAGGAAAAGTTCTATTCAATCGTTTAAGTAATCTTGTGAATTCTTAGGTTTTAAGATTTATGAAGTTTATGTAAAAGTTTTTAAATTCTATGGTGCAATTCGACAAATTGTCGAGCACCAATGAATATCGAAATAAATAAGAAGCAACTAGAACAGATGGCAGCCTTGGTAGAGTTCAGGCGCGGATCCAGGTGGCGGCTATGGGGACTGAAGCCCCCAGACGCTTAATTTAATTTTTTAAATAAATACTAGCAGCTACCCGTGGCTTTGTCCGCAGTAGTTTGGAGTCATTTCAGTATTTATATTTTTGGAAAGGAGCAAGAAGGAACGAAAGCTTAAAATTGTAAAAATAGTAAGTGGCTCATAAATAAGTGTGTACTATAAAATATTAAAATATAAATAAGCAAATTATTTTTGAAGGTCTTTCTTTTTCACAAAAACAAAAGTAATTTTGTCCAAACTGTTATGAAGGTGTTTGATTTTCTCGGTTGGCTTCTAAATTTCGATAATGTTGAGCATGTATGTCTGCCTATATTCGGTTGTTGGCATTTTTCTTTAATTGAATTGAAGAAAAAAATATTAAATACCTACAGTCATTCAGCGCATGTAGTCAGTGTTTCCAAATAATCAATGTTAATCCTACGCGATAAAATTATAAAAAATCATAGATTATTCACACAAATTTCTATTGATTTGTTTTTTCAATTGGTTGTTATTTCAATTCACTTACATAAAATTTAGCATATAAAAACAAAAACAAAACAAAAATGGCACAAAATCGGCTAAATGATTTAGCCCTATCAAACAATCACAAAGAAATTGATATTAACCCAGAGAAATCGCTGAAATTTTTTGTAAATTAAAAAAATCGACGCATGAGTAATGCGAATTGGGATGTTGAAGATCCATAAGCTTCCATATAATAAATTTATTTTACACAAATAACAAATAGCTAAATAAAGAAAGTAATAAAAAAAAAAGCATTTAAGTGCGTGAAGATAAATTCGTTAATCCGACGCTAACTTGGCGAAGACTCAAGCCAATACTTTTGATTAGCAAACAGTTAAATTCGTACTTTTTGCTAAGTACGAATTTAATTTTCGGATTAAATTTTCTCCCAAAAATAATTTGTTCTTTTTGCACAGTACGAATTTAACTTTTGTGAGGAAATTAAATTCGTTCTTTTTGAAAAGTACGAATTTAACTTTTCGGAGGAACTTAAATTCGTTCTTTATGCAAAGTACAAGTTTATCTTTTGAATCGAGTTTAGCTCAATCGAGTTGGCACAATTTTGAGTGCACAATTGAGACTTTTGCCACATATATTTTTTTAAAAAATAGTGAAACTTGCGTTCATGGTACTAAAATTCAATGCGAGAATTCTCAAAATCTGACAGGTGAGTAAACCACCTTTATAACGATATATAGCTTATTAAGACTTTTGCCATGAATATTTTTTAAAAAGTAGTAAACCTGGCGTTCATGGTTCTAAGTTTTAGTACAAAAATTCTCAAAATCTGATCAAAGAATGTTTTTGAAATGCATATCATTGGACAGATGATTAAACCACCTTTATAACGATATATAGCTTATAAGTGCCAATTAAGACTTTTGCCATAAATATTTTTTAAAAAGTAGTGAAACTGGCGTTCATGGTACTAAGTTTCAGTACAAAAATGCAAATATATCATTAGAAAGGTGGTCTAATCACCTGTCTAATGATATGTATTTCAGAAACATTTTTCGCTCAGATTTTAAGAACTTTTGCATTGAAACTTACCATGAACGCCAGTTTCACTACTTTTTAAAAATATGTGTGCCAGAAGTCTTAATTGTGCACTCAAAATTTTGCCAAAAGCTAAACTCAATTCAAAAGTTAAACTAGTACTTTGCATAAAGAACGAATTTAAGTTGCTCCCAAAAGTTAAATTCGTACTTTTCAAAAAGAACGAATTTAATTTCCTTCCAAAAGATAAATTCGTACTGTGCAAAAAGAACGAATTTAATTTTGGAGGAAATTTCCTCTTACTTAGCAAAAAGTACGAATATAACTTTTTGCGGATCAAAAGTATTGATTTGAGTCTTCGCTAAGTTAGCGTCGGATTGACGAATTTATCTTCACGCACTTTAAGAATTTTAAGTTGAATTTAATCATTAGCTACTTCTTTTCTTTCAATTCTTACAAATTATATAAATTTTAAGCTTTTGAATTATATACTCATGATATTTAAAACGTAAATTTAATTTATAAAAATAAGTTTTCTATGTAATACATCAATAAATACAATGAAAAAAAAACTAATTTGCTTATTTAGCCCCCCCCCCCCCCCGAGCAATTTCTAGATCCGCCGCTGGTTGAGTTGATGGCTGTGATCTAAAAATAGCTGACTGCTTTAAATTTTATATGATTAAGTAGCCGATTTGAACGTACAATTCTTAAGAATTTGTTCAAGCATGTGTGAAATCATGTACGACTTTAACAGTGAGTTACTATTACCAGAGGAGAGTTTAGAAATTTGTTGTAATACTTAAATTTGCGGATAATTTAATTCCTTAATTTAAGTAATATTAAAATCAAACAACCAGACGTGACAGATACTTAGTGGCCAAAATAAAAAAACCAAACTTATTTATACGTCTCTGGCCCCTCTGGTTTAGCGCTTTGGCATTGTGCTGCTTGTTTTTTTATTTTTTTGTAATTTTAAAGTAATTTTTTCACAAAAATTTTATTAAGTAGTTGCAGAGGGCTAAAACACTTTGCCGTCATAATCAATGTTCGCAATAAACGCAAGTACAACCGTCAAAAAATTCACGAGCGCACTTCAAATGGACTGCTCAGTTGCAGTTTTCGCATTGTTTTCAAAGTTTCCTAATACATTTCATAATTATCTTATAGCTTTAACATTTAACAACTCCTCGAGGTTAAAACAATATTTTTCGTAAGGAGAAAACACAAAAAAAAATAACAACATTTATTAAAAAAAAACCCTTGGAATTGCACTAAACACTCAAATTTGTAACAAATAAGGCGTAATACGTACGTAAAATACGATTTCAGGTTGAATCTGTCATATTTGCCGTGCTTCATTTGTGAATGGAGAGATTCGCTATCATTTTAAAACTGCCACCGCGTCAGTGACGCATTGAAGGTTTTTGCATAAATCCTTTTGAACTCCGAAATCATAATCATTGCTGATTATTTTGTGTGTACTCACCTTTTCGATTCGCTTGAAAATATATTTATGAAAATGTCACAAGCTCGAATGCTCAAAAAAAATTTTCGAACAAAATGTTGAACACACTATCTGGAGAGATACGAAAAAGTGTTCTATCGGGACGAGTGCTAGTACAAAACTGAGATATTCGATGAAAAAATGATGACAGTAAGTAAAAGCTGTCAAAACAACTGCTAAGCGACATCTATGGCCATGCTTCGCAACTTCCCACAGTGCCCTACTTTTTTTTTTAAACGTGCAACGTCACCTTAAGTATTGCAAGCACGTGAGTGGAAATGGTAGGAATCGATTTCATATGATATATCGAAAGAAAAAAGTGGTTGCCTTCTTCAAACTTACTTGATCTAAAAAGCTCACAATTAAATTCATGTAAAATTTCAAAGAATAGATCACAATTTTGTGTCGACAAAGAATAACGACTAAACTCAAAATATCGTAAAAAAGCGATATAGTGCTTTCTTCATTGCCCATCTTTGATAGAATGCAGGAAAACATTTTTTGCACAGAATAGATAACCACTTAATTCTGCAACTGTTACTGTTTGTAACGTTTCACTTATTTCAGGAAAAATGTCGGAGTTAGCACAATAAAAATATCGTTTTTTACGATAATTTGAGTTTAGTCGTTATTCCTTGTCGACACAGAATTATTTTTATCAAACGAAAAAAGTAATGTTATTTTGGTGTGAAAATATTACTATGAAATTATTTAATTGCTTAATTCTAATTGAATGTATTCAACTGCTGGGTTGGACAGCTGCACCACTTCTCTCCCCCTGGGGCCTCATTCTCTAACTATGAGTTTTAAAGTGTACATGGGCTGTCAAAATATCTCACTGGTTTTCAGTCGGTGAGTTCAGTCAGAAACAGTTCAGTACATTTCAAAACACACAGTTTGATACTAGGGTCCCTGTACACGATCGTGATTGAGATTCGTGATTTCTTAATAAAAGCTATAACATTTGATAAGATTGTAAAATGCAAGTTGATTACTCTTTAATTCTAAGAAATATTATGGATTATTAACAAATGAACTATCCTCAACAAATACAGAGACAGATGGTATAGAATAAAATGGAAGACACTAAATAATGGCTACAATGGTTACTTATGGTTGCATAGCACAAAGATATGCAACCATGAAATAAGAAAGGATTGCATTAGTGTTGAGCGAAAGTTGCAGTGTTTCTATATTTGGCAACGATATGAGTAGAAGAAGAAAGAATTCTATAGTTGAAGTTATTATTTTATATGAAAGTGTATTTGAATTGAGTTTATGATATGACATTATGTTATTTATAATAACTTTATTGTGGTAGCAACTTATGAAGTTGTCTTAATTTATTTTTTTTTCTTTTAGCTCTAGGTGCTCTTTAAAGAAATGTGTTCTTTACAAGAAATGCTTTTTCTGTATGTAAAAGCATTGATTTAATAAAAATTAAGGGATAGGCAATAACATTTATACAGTGTTGCGCAAAACAATAACAACAAAATCGGTACGCTGCTACAACATCGTGTATCTCTTTAAATATTAGGGACACACAAAAATGATTATAGGAACCAAAGCATATGTTCATTCATCATATTAAAAACAAATCATATTCAAATTTGGTTTTGTTTTCTTTATTAAATTTTAAATTAATGTGACTACATTCAGTTTGTCTGAGAGCAAAACAAAAGCAACATAATTAATATTTGGTGTAAGATCCATTATCCTTGATAACCGCTGCACATCTGAGCGGCATCGACTCTATTAAATTAGATATGTTAGTATTAGGTTTATGTTCCCAATTAAGTTTCAGAGCTTGATACAGTGCAGTCTTATTGGAAAACCTTTGACCAGAAACTTTTGCCTTCAAAGTCATAAAAAGATTTACAATGGAATTCAAAACATTGTGATTGTACCGGCCAATCAAGGACTTGAATCCCATTGCCTCTAATGTAATCTTTGATAAGTTTTGAAGTGTGCATCGGGTCGTTGTCGGGCTGAAACGTTCACTGAAGCGACATATTCCACTCTGAGTGTGGTCGCATCTTGTTTTCTTAAATGTCATTATATACAAATCGATCCATAAAATTCCATTGATTTTTTGAAATGTTTCAACTTCATTATAGGAAAAACAAGTCCAGACCATAATGCCACCGCCTCCGTGCTTAAAATTTATTTTGCAGTTTCGGGCTTCAAGTCGTGTACCTGGATGGCGCCGTACCGTGCACATCACATCTGAATTAATCAAGTTGAACTTTGATTCATCGCTAAAAAAACGGTTTTCGATTTTTGAACGGTCCAATTTAGGTGCACTTTTGGAAAACTGAGTCTTACAATAAATTCCAACTAGTTGTCACAATTTCAGACAGAATTGTTAAAATTGTAACACCTCATCTTGTTTTTTATGCTCAACTGTAAGCAAAGGTTTTTCTGCCGTCCGTCTGAAGACGTCTGTGAAGACGTTAGATATCTGCGAATTTTCGTTTTTATATTCGGAAATAATTTGTAATTTGAGAGCTTCACAGTATTTAAAACATGCCATTATAAATGGAACAGTCAATGTCATAACTAGCACAAAAAAAACTAAACTTAAATGTTTATGACTTACAAACTATACGTGCTTTACAATAACGGAACTTTTACTAATAATTCTTTTATATTCTATTCTCTTTTTACATTTTTCAAGTTTTGTTGCTTTTGTTTTGCTCTCAGACAAATTGAATGTAGTCACATTATATTTAATTTTTATAAAAAAAACAAAACTAAATTTGAATTTGATTTGTTTTATATATGATGTATGAATATATGCTTTGATTCCTATAATCATTTTTGTGTGTCCCCAATACATACGAATAGACACACGATATTGTTGCAGCCCACTTATTTTGTTGCTATTGTTTTGCGCAACACTGTATATAAAATTTTGATTTTCTTGTAAATTGTTCAAATTCATATTTCTTGTCTTCAGTTTAACTCAGTGTAATTCACCAAGATTTTGGTGTGATGCATTATTAGACATCTTTCCAACATCAATAAATGTAGATTTTAAATACCAAAAACATTTGTCAAATTTAACTGAAAATATCAAAGAGTGCAACAAATAGAATAATAGGATTCAATTCAGTGTGTATCTCCTGAGTTTGTACACTCAAAAAATTATACACTCTCAGGACTTTAACTTGATTAAAGAAGTTATAGAAAAACATCTGAATATACTGTTTTTCCTTGTTAATTCACTGGCCGGTACATTAGGCATTTTACATTTATACAATATACGTGTAAAGAATTGTTTTTCGAAGATTTTGAAGATATTATTCTACATAGTTGAAAAATACAATAAACTTTGCAGGACAAGCGTTTTAATAATATTTTAAAAACCCATGTATTTCATCTAATGAAATCACTTTGAATTTTAGTAAAATTTTGCTTATCCAATATCTTTAATAAATTCATTGGTATTTTAAAATATATGATTTTTTTTGTAGAATTTTTAAAAGTGATAAAAAAATACAGGTGAAAAATTTTCTGCGGAAATGGATATGATATTTTTTTTCTATACTTAAAATATAAGTAATGTATCAAAAATAAATGCTGATGAACTAAATAAAAAATTATTTTATTTTTATGTATTACATTTTTGAAAGAAATAAAAGTTTTATTATATTAATGAGAAATTTCAAATAACATATGGACGCGGTTTTCATCTGACTTGGCCAAATCATAAACAAAGACAAATTTTTTAGGAACTTGAAAAGATTTTGTCATTTTTATGGCTTCAATTTGTATGAGAAGTAGGCGTTCTTTTCATTCGACTAAGTTCTTTTTTTTCGTATGAATTTTGATTTTCAACAGTTGACAAATTTTTACTGTAATCGTGTCCACGGCAAACAATTTTTTGAAAATTGCATTTTTTTAATCGTTTATTGTTGTAAAACTATTCAAGAATATGTTCAGAAAAAGAATCCCGCTTATAAAACATATTCTACAGCGCTTCAAACCCGGTGCGCAGAGTAACTTTAACTAACCAGAGTAACTTTAAACGTGTTTTTCTCGAAACATAATTTTTCGAAACGTGCCGCACTACTGCAAACAAACTAATCGACTGATTTCAATAGTTTTTATTTTAATTATTTTTATCGTAATTCTGCACATCATTTACCAAAATTAGCGTCTTTGGATAATTTGTCTAGATGAAACAATATGGTCAAAAATAACGTAAATTTTTTGATTTTTGTTTCCAAGCTTCATAAATTTCTTAATTTTTCGTATTTCTATTCCACTTTTGTAAATGATGTGTATTCAAGGGTCTACTTCCGAAAGCATATTGTTTTTTTTCAGACGATATGATTTTCACCTTTTTTTAAACACATCAACTTCAGCGCCATTTTTATACATAAAAACTACATAATACAAAAAAATTTATCTAAACGGTAATGTAAAATTAACACGCAAATGAAATGTTTTGTCTATGTTACATACTTTCTTAGAAATCATCTTCTAAAATATGACTTAATTTCAACAACTTTTGCCTAAAACCACCATTAAGACATGTAGGCCGTTCTCTTTATCACTTTACTCTACACCTTGCATTATTGGCTTTTCAAACGTTGTTACGATAGTTTTTCCCGAATGTAACTGAATTTTTAAAATGTGCCTAGATAGGTTTTTTAAGAATTATAACAATAAACAAAAAAATTATTTTTATTTAATGAAAAATTAATGATAACATTTACTACTTCGTATTTTCTTTTACTACCTTGTGGTTTCTAGTATTATATAGAGCTTTATGCAAAATAAGTTTATGGAGCACCAAGCAGACTAGAAGAGTTAATATAGATGATGAACGAAACAACTGTATAGTCTGCTTGGTGGTTTGTTCTGTAAAGAACTTGTTTTTGCAACCTGTTGCTTCATGGACTTATTTGACATAAAGTTTAAATACATTTCTAAAAAAAATTATATATTTTTTAGGAATATAAAATATTTATATTTAAATCTATATAAATAAAAAGCAATTGCCACATGTACCTATGTTCCCTGATCACTTGAAAACGGCTGGACCAATCACAATGACTGGAATCCCATCAAAAATCATTTTGGGATTTCGAAGGTAAAAGTTTCTGGTCAAAGGATTTCCAATAAGACTACACTGTATATAGTCCTGGAACTAAATTGGAAACAAGTACCGAATACCATCATATCTAATTTAATAGAGTCGATGCCGGTCAGATGTTCAGTGGTTATCAAGAATATTGGAGCTTACACCAAATATTGATTATGTTGCTTTTCTTTTGCTCTCAAACAAGTTGAATGTAGTCACATTAATTTCAAATTTAATTAAAAAAACAAAACCAAATTTGAATTTGATTTGTTTTATATATGATGTATGAACCCTAAAGGAACAAACTAACTTGTTTTTAAAAACAACTAATTAAAAAACTAATTTAAAATAAACTAGTTTATGAACTACTTTGAATTATATTAAGGCAGCATCCACTTTAATTTTGAATAATTTTTATTGCATGATTAATGAAGTAATTTACAACTATGTTCTTCAAAACAAGTGGCTTAAAAAGTACTCTGAAATATATTAAGGCGGCGACTGATTTTGACATGGCTTTATTGCAAATTTTTATTGGATTACAAGTTTATATACATTTGACCATGCTATTTCATCAAATATGATTAACTTTAGGCTTTTACTAATATGAATTTATGTATTTTTTTTTTTCAAAACAATAAAATAAATGATCTCTTTGATCTATAAAAAGTTTTATGCTTTTAAATTTATCTTCAGTAAGTGGAATACTAACTAGTTTTCAATTGATTTATTTTAAAGTAATTAAAAAAATAATTTTAAAGTAATTAAAAAAATAATTTTAATTTAACTTGTTTATTAAAGGTGCCCCCAGACTATATGTTTCATACATATGACATGTCAAATAAAATTTGACTGAGAATTTCATCTGTGTGTCAGAATTAAGGTTTTTGTCAGACAGCTTTTTTCTTTTGACTCCACACTATCGACAAGTCATTTGAAAATAAAAAACCGCTTTTGAAATTTTTGTAAATCTTAAAGCTCTTAAATCTCCTCCTGTAGCCATTCAAACTAAGAATAAATTCATTTTAAATCAATTTATTGAATAAATATCTTAAAATTTGCCTTTTCTTCCATTTTCAAATAAAAAATTTATCAAACTGACATTTTGTACAGATGGAAAAACATACGAAATTAGAGACGGCTCTAATTCAAAAATTTACAGACGCAAATACAAACGACATTTCAAAACCACATTTTCATATGTTCCACACCATGATTCAATTATTACAGGTTGTCCATTCGTTTGACAACACCCGTAAATATGTAAACAAAAATATATTCTCTCTCAAATATAAAGGACTACCTGGGTTTTGTGGTCTTCTATGAAAAAAGTTATCTTTCAGTGTTTCGTTGTGTATTTTTTTTTAAAAAAGTAGTTATTCTATATTTTGCTGTTAGCAAAAAAAAATAGTGTGCATTGCGTTTATAATAATTATTGCTCTGATAATTATTATTGAAAATTGTTTTTAAATTTTGTTGTGAGTGTTTTTTTTTTTCAATTGAAATATAAATCGCCACTATTTAGTTGTAATTGTTAAAATAACGTGCGTTATTTGCATAATAGTGTATTTTGGTGATAAAATTCGAAATTATAATGTGCCAGTGGATCAATAAGCCGTCAGCGGTGGAAATATATTTGCACAACAAAATATTGAAATTGGCTTTTTGAAAACTCACTTAAATTTTCTATCAAAACAAACAAGCAGTACAGAACGTAGTAGAAAACGCAGCAGTGAAATGTATCCTTGGGTATTTAGTACTGCGAAAAAGTATGATATTCCTGCAACTGATTACTTTGATCGCATTAAAAAATTACTCTTTTGCTGTTCTCTTCAATTTTACGGGTGTATATCTTCATTCTTGTGAGTAAACGTCAAATGAATGGACAACCTATATTAGTAATTGCATCATGGTTCCACACTATCTGTAGCTAAAAACCATTTATAATTTTTTGACGTGTCATATGTTTGAAACATATATAGGGTATTCACAAGGTGTGCTATCATGTCACATTGTCATATTGTCCTAAAATTTTACAACTAAAATTTACAAGATAAATAAATGCTAATAAGAAACAGCAGTTTGATTACGACACTTCAATAAACATAGCTTTCAGAGTTGTAATATATTAGTACTTTTTTTATATGGAAGGCAACAATAAAATGTTTAAACTAGTGTAAAATCTTAGGACAATATGACATTATGACAGGATAGTACACCTTGTGAATACCCTAATAGTGTAGAGGCACTTTAAGCAGTTGAAAATATATGCGGTTTTCAATTGATTTATTTTAAAGCAGTTAAAAAAATTATTTATTTTCAACTAATTTTACAAGTAGTTGAAAACATATACAGATGAAAGTCACTTGACTTATTTAGCGGAATTCAGAAAAAATTCAGAATTTCAACTAGTTGCGGTTGACAAAAAAACTACTTTTTCAACTACTTTTAAATTAGTTAATTTTCCTACAGGGAATATACGCTTTATTTCTATAATCATTTTTGTGTGTCCCAATATTGAAAAAGATACACGATTTTGTAGCAGCGCACTGATTTTGTTGCTATTTCTGCACAACACTGTACGTACATATGAGAGCGCACTCCATATAAATGTTTGTCAGTGTTGCCACTTTGTGAGTAATTCCTCAAAATGTGAGGAATTTATAGTGGCTGTGAGTACTTTTTGAGGAATTTTATTTTGAGGAATTTGAAAACTATTAGAATTTTTTTTTGATATATACAAAAAAAAGTTTTGCAGCGCCATTTCCTGGTTGGTAGAAACATACCATTAAAATAAACTGAACACTGAACTTTCCGATTGCGTTTCCCCGTCACTATACAAAAAATTGAAACAAGTGCAAACGAATTTAGTAATTGGCATACGGTTTTAGCTAAAATCAGTTTAAACATAAAATAAATGCAAGAAAAGGGATACATGGTTGCAGTCTGCATCGGAGGCAAAGGTATGCATTGACTATTGTTTCTTTTGTAGCAATTATCGATTAACTCTTTAAATCAACAAAAAAAAAATTTACACATTGGCACAATTTTGACCATATTTTGATTTTGACTTATTTTTATATGATATAGTTAGTTTTGTGAAATCCAACTTAGTGATGCCATATAACATCATTGTCCTTATTGGGTTAGAGATATTTAAGAGCACTCCTTGAAGTTAAAGCCAGCAAAAACGAGCATATAAATTCAATCAAATTTGGCTGTTTAAGATCTCGATAATGAGTGGAGATTATTTTTATCTCTATTATTTTTTAGATCCAGAGTCGTATTAAAAACGAAAAACGAATAAAATAAAAAATTAGTAGATATATTTGTTTTCAAAATAAGAAAAAGGAATATCATTACTATTTTCTTTTTTTTTCTAATGCATCAGTTTAGCGAGTTTTTAATAAATAATATCACTAGTTTGAGAAACCGACTCGATACAAAAACAGTTTTATCATTTATTATAAGCTTTCATTTTTACTAAAAAAGGAATTAATAAAAATAGTGATGACTTATTTGAATCAAATAAAAACATGTTTGAATTGAATTAGAAAAATAAAGTTCCATATACATAATTAATGCTTATAACTAAAATTTTTTAACAAAAACATACTTTTAAACTAAAAAGTCTTACAATTTTTATAAGAAATACATAAAGCGTTTTAACCCTTTGACGATGAGTGGGTGAAAAAGAAGCCATTTACATTTTTAAGTCGTGTGAGCACAGTTTTGGAGATATTATCAAAAAGTTAGGCTTAAAGGATGAGAAATCAATGTAGCTTCTAACGTGTGCCATTTTTCGATATTATTTTAATTTTAAGAGAAAGAAAAAACTAGGAAGTCTAAATATATTTTTTTTCCATAGGTATGGAAATCACAAACGAGCGGATGTATTTTCTCATCCAAATTATGTCAAAGCTTTATGAAGCTACCCCAACAAAGTAAAAAATCAATTTTCCGGATTTTTCGATACTTAAAGTAAAAAAATTTTAAAAATTTCAAATTTCAAATTCACTTTTGTATAGAAATATGCCATCGGTGATGACAATTCCAAAAAAAATTTTAAACTTACAGCGGTTTGCTTGTCGTCCTCAAAGGGTTAAAATAGATATCCAATAAGAGAGAAAATATGTAGAAAAATATATTTCTTTATGTTTACTTGATAAATAAAATACAGTTTGAAAAAAAAAAATTTTGGGGAATTTGAGTAAAATTTGAGGAATTTTTGAGGAATTTGGGTATTAAAAAGTGGCAACACTGATG
This sequence comes from Dichetophora obliterata, assembly GCA_963920525.1. Taxonomy (NCBI): domain Eukaryota; kingdom Metazoa; phylum Arthropoda; class Insecta; order Diptera; family Sciomyzidae; genus Dichetophora; species Dichetophora obliterata. Next base: position 45,634,283 of record OY986435.1, on the reverse strand, counting down.
TATGTATACTAGTGCTTTATTGAAAAAAAATGAAAAGTGAAGAACTAAGAATGCAAAAAATATTTGTTGTTGTCATCTGTATTTAAAAGTGCAAAGTGGCAGTGCTGTAGTTAGAATTTATTTCTTAGTGATCGATGGAGAGTAGCACATGTAGAAAATATTGCATTTTTTATTATTATTACTTCTAGAATGAATGTAAAACTATTCCTCTTGTATTGTAAGCCTCCAACAGAGCATATATATTTTATACACGCCCGAGATAATAGATATCTGTTGCGTTTTTGCCATAGGTCAATTACACTGTAGGTAAATTTTTAACATTTACAAAAAACCCAAATACGCTGAGACATGTAAACTTAATTTTCGGTGGTAGAATTTAGTGGCATACTCAGTTTTTCCCAATCATGTCAAAATCTCGAGATATTCAGATTTTTTATGTATGACCTTTAAATTCAAAAAGTTAAAAACATTTTATATTTTTTAACAATTAATTTTAATGTCTTTTAAAAAACCTCAAACGTGAAAAATCGAGTAAGCCTTGCTTAATCTATGATTTTTCAAAAGTTATTCCATTTTGCTTTTTCCTCCATTTTAACCAAATTTTAATATTAAACTTAAAAACTTTAAAAATTTTACAATTTTTTTAATCAATATAGTGTTTTTATTTCTTAAGGTGATCTGTAATCTCTGAAGAGATTATACTCTTGTTTGCTTTTTGTTGAAGTTTCGACATTGTATGTTTTAAAAAAAGAGTTTTGTGGATTAATTGAAATATTTAAATTTTCCGTCAAAGTAAAAATTTAAAAAGTTTAATAAAATTGTTACTTTACGTAATAAACACTTGAGACTTTCCAACAATAACAAAGTAAGCGCAGTTAATAAAATAATGACATTTTGAGAACCTCTTTTTTAATTTTCGAGTACTTAGTTTTAGAAATTATTTGGTCACACCAACTCTAAAGAGCGATTTTTTTCAACGGATGCCAAAAAAAGACAATGGGAAGAAACTTAAAGAAAGTAAAGAAAATCATTCACTAAAATATGAGAACTGATTGCCTTCATTGTGATAATACATACATTCATCAGATCCTTTACCATTATATGTAATGGGAATATGACTGTGTCGTGTAAGCATTGGACAAGTGAAGAAGGGCATTTTCATAAAAATGTTTAGCAAACTTCACAATGTTTGGGTTTCCTTAAAAATGATTTAAAGCGACCTCAAATCAAAGGTTGATTTGAAAATTTAACTTATTTTTTCGGATGAAGAATGGACTGTTTCAAATATCTAGTAGAAAAAAAGGAATTGAGTAAAAATTTTTATTTTTTTACGCATCTAAAGACACGTAGTGCAGAATAGTTATTTTTTAAACAAAAGGTTCCAGGTGTCAAAAAAAATAAATAATTGTTGCTTTTATATGATTTAAATACTAATTCTAAATGTTTGATAGTTTAAATCATACTTGATTTTAAATACAAATTCTAGTTGTTTGATAGTTTAAAATCGTTTATTGAGCTTTAGGTCAAAGTTAGAACAATTAATTGTTCTAACGAATTTTTCTAAAGAAACAGCAACGTTTTTTCAATATGAAAAGAAAAAATCACGAGCTGATTTTATTGCAATATCGGCCCTGATAAAGGCTTCATCAGAAATCTTTGTGATACCCATGCAAGCGCGCACTAGCGCACTGCACTAAAGAGGCGATGAGATTTTCAGTGTCAATTTCTCAGTGTTCGTTTGCGGACTACATTTGTTACTCATGCTCATAAAAAAAACTCCCAAATTCTATGAAGATTTAGAGAAAGAGGAAAAAAAAACTGTTCAGGAAAACGTACATTTTCTACATTAACCCTAATCCTACTGCGTCGATTTCACTACGATTGACTTTGAGACACACATGTGAAAAAAAAATTAAAAATAATGGTTAATGCCACGTAATTGATGCTAATCCTTAGAACGGTAATTTGAAGAAAATTAATTCACTTGAGAATACAAACAAATACGCTTCACTGAAAAAATTTTCTTATTTAATAGTTAAAATCAATTGTGATCCAAAGTCACACCGCGGTAGGATTAGGGTAAAAACGAATTAAAAACTATTTACGCACAATTATGAATAAGGAGCACTCGAATGCACTGCCCTTATAAAATATTGAAGCAGATCTAGAACAAAAACTAAGTTATAATGACTTTATAAATGATTTTGCGCGAGCACATAAACTGTGTTTTTATTTAATTTCACTGAAATGTACATAACTTACATAGGAATACACAGAACAATTGTTGAAAAAGGGATTTCTTACATAAAAAAAGACTAAAATTATCACAATTAACTGATGAACAAATGCAAGAGTTTATGGATTGGGTAGATACCGATGAAAAAGTGGAAAATGCAAGCAGTGATGGTAAATTGGAGAAGTTTGACTATGTAGGAGATGATGTCATAGAAGAGGATGTGTTTGATATTGCGGAGTATGTAGGAGATAAAGTGGTCTTGGATGAACCTGTAGTGGGTATAGAGAAATCAGAGCACGTCTTGTCCAAAATAATAACTCAAGTTTTCGAGTCAACAGCCCCTGCCTCAGAGGTTGAAACAATTAGTGTTGAGTTCATTTGTTAGGTCTAGTAAGCGATCACGTTCGCCACTGCCTATTATAGAAAGCACTGGTCCCAATATTTCTCCATCAAATGGCGGATTCAATGGCTCAGGTTGTTAATAATATATATTTCTTAAAACTTTAACTAACTACTGATGTACTATTTTAGATTTGCGTGACATACAAAAATGTTGAGATTTTTCAAAAATATTGTGGCGAAAAGCATCCATAAAAATGCACGTAAATGAGATTGCATTTCGAGGAAATTCCTCTTTACCGACTTGTGTTACAGACCTGAAATATCCAGCCGATATATTTTTATACTTTTTCTCGAAAATTATTATAAAACATATAGTTGACGAGACAAATCGAGCGGCATTAGACGCTAGTATAAATAATACTTTTAAAGTGAATTCTCATGATATTCACCACTATATAGGAATATTAATTTATATGAATTGATTTTGAATATAACATTATAATTTTTACAGAGACTTGGCTTCGCTCTAATATCTTAAATTCTGAAATAATGTGCAATAAATATCAAATTTTTCGTAAAGATCGTCATGATAAGATCGGTGGTGGTGTTTTGATAACTGTTCAAAACTCGCTTGTATCTGAAGAATTGACAATTCTTGACACCAGTGACATTGAGTTCATTTGTGTTGCAGTTAAATTAAATAATAGTATTATTTATGTTACCTGCTCTTACATTCCTCCTAAATGTGAATTATCAATGTATTTAAAACACTTACATGTCATCGAAAAAGTTCACAATTTGTTAAAAAATAAAGACGTTCTTATTGTGCTGGGTGATTTTAACCTACCTTTTGTGACTTGGAGATCGTCTGACGATTCTTCATTTCTTACTCCTGTTTCCAATAGTGATTGGATAAATGACTTCTTAGATAAGCTGTCTGATCTGTGTCTTCAACAAGTCAATGATATTTTATATATAAACCACAGAACCCTAACCTTGTATTTGTAGATAGATGCACTACTGTTAATGTCCATTGTTCGAATCCCGCATCTCTTCCAGAAGATGTACATCATCCAACTCTTGAAATAAAAGTTTTACTCCCCCACGAAAAAGAAGATAAAGTAACTTCTGATGCGCGAAATAAAAAAGTTTATAATTTTAAGGAAACGGACTATGTAAAACTTAATTCCTTACTTTCGCAGACTGATTGGTCTCCAATTCTAACTAGCGGAACATTATATTCATATTATGACGTCGAATCTTCTGTACAGTTTTTCAATGATACTCTGCAAAGGTGTTTCTTATTGTCCGTCCCAAAAAAATGGTGTTTCCCCAATCCTTTAAATCCACCCTGGCTAACAAATGATCTAAAGGCACTTAAATATTTAAAAAATCGTTTATTTAAATATAAAATATCTGGTTCTAGTTTAGACTTTGCTTCCTATTCTTCTTGTCGTTATAGATACCAACTATTAAATAAACAATGCTATTCTGCTTATATAATTAACATAAAATCTCCATTTAAAGATGATCCAAAACTTTTCTATAGTTTTGTTAACTCAAAACGTAAAGCCTCCAGTTTTCCGCCCCTTATGAAATTCAATCAGGAAGAATCATCTTGTGACAATGTGATTTCTAACATGTTTGCAAACTTCTTTAAATCAACTTACTCCAATATACCTTTTAATACTAGCACTGTGTATCCTTTTCTCCCGCCAGTTAGCTCTTTTGAAACTCCTGTAATAGACCCAAATATTCTCATGTGTTATCTTCGACAAGTAAAATCTTCTTTTACGACCGGCCCTGATAAAATTCCAAGCTGTATTTTAAAGCAATGTGCTACAAACCTGTGTACTCTTCTAGCAAACATTTTTAATATTTCCTTGCATAGTGGTTATTTTCCTATTATATGGAAGGATTCTTATATTATACCCCTTCATAAATCTGGCTCCAAGATAGATGTTTCTAACTATCGAGGAATTGCAAAATTAAGTGCAATCCCTAAGTTATTTGAGAAAATCATAACTGATCAATTAACCCACGTCGTGTCTTCTACCATTTCTGTCTTTCAACATGGTTTTCTGAAGGGTAAGTCCACTACAACAAACCTCATAGAATTTACTACGCGTGTTATAAATGGTTTTACTTTGGGACTGCAGACTGATGTTATTTATACGGACTTTAGCAAAGCTTTCGACAGTGTTAATCATAATCTTCTTTTGAAAAAACTCCACCTTATTGGATTTCCTGTCACATTATTAAATTGGATAAATTCGTATTTATCTAGACGTACTCAAAAGGTTTTATATAAGAATTCTCTTTCAAAAAGTATTTCGGTCACTTCTGGCGTTCCTCAGGGCAGTCATCTTGGACCGGTTTTGTTTTTACTATTCATTAATGATCTTCCTTCGGTAATAAAACACTGTAACGTCTTAATGTACGCTGACGACGTGAAACTTTTTCTTTGTTACAAATCACCCAAAGAACGACATCTTTTACAATCTGATCTAAATAGACTTGTGGAATGGTGTAGCTTAAATACATTAAATCTCAACTTAAAAAAATGTAAGCAAATGACATTCTCGCGAAGATCTGCTAATAACATAAATTACACTATAAATAACACTAACATAGAAATAGTTTCCAGTTTTCTCGATCTTGGTGTTATTATGGATTCAAAACTTAGCTTCAATCTCCACGTTAATATGGTGATAAAAAAAGCAAGAGGAGTCCTTGGTTTCATTAAAAGATGGGCTAAAGAATTCAGTGATCCCTTCACTACTAAATTATTATATACCTCTCTCGTAAGGCCAATTCTTGAATATGCATCAGTTATATGGAACCCACAATATAATGTTTACATCGATGCCATAGAATCCGTTCAAAAACCGTTTTTACTTTTTGCTTTACGTCATAGTCGTTGGAACCCCAATATTATGCTTCCATCGTAAGAAATACGCCTTAAAATTATTTTACTACCTTCCCTAAGAAGCAGAAGAATGATGCTTAATGTCATGTTTCTATATAAATTACTTCGTGGCGAGATTAATTCGGAATATCTCATCTCAGCTCTAAATTTTAACATTCCAAGGAGAGGAACTAGACATTTTCTGTTTTTCAAGTTGAGTCAGTGCAGTTCTAATTACGCTCTTCATGAACCTTTCCGATGTATGTGCAGTGATTTCAATGATAACTTTAACATGATTAATTTTTCTGATTCGGTAGACGTCTTAAAACGCAAAATTATATTACATTTAAATAATTAAATCAATTCAACTTCATTATACCTAACGCAGTTTTATAACAATGTAATATCGGTAATTGAGATTGTTCTGTTTCTCTTTTTTGTCGCGATATTATGTTTTATAAAGTAAGCACCATCAAATATGAATCGTTTTTAAAACTTACTTTTTAATTATTCAATATTTTAATTTTAAATCGAATTGGGATTTACGTGCTCACGTGGTTTCCTGATTTGAAATTAGCCTGAACTCACACTATCACCTGGATTGGTGTGCCAGAGTATACAGTGACACATATTCGTATAAACGCACTCTTAATTTTAAATTTGCTACCTTCTCTCTCTTTTATTAATGCATTACTCAAAACAAATTCCAACTCATATTGTTTACTAAACTAACGGAAATTTGTACTGAGAGCAAAAAGCTGTTTTCGTTGTTGTTGTTTTATATAAATCAGTTCAGTTTAAATATTTTACTAAAAACAAGTACATATTCCTTTAAACGCACCTGAATAAGGAGGTCGAAAATATATTAGTGGTTTAAAGAAATAAGTATTTGCTTGTATTTAATTAACAATTGGTAAGTTTTGTTTAATTGAAATGTAAAATTATTTTCTTAATGATATTTTTTTAAGATTTTATCAAAATGCCAAAGGGAAAATACCTCAATGACACAGAAAAAGTCCTAATCAACCTGTACCATAAAGAGGGTTATTCAAATCGGGAAATTGGGCGGAGACTAGGAAGATCAGAAGCAGTCGTCCGCTCTTTAAAAAAAACGGTGTTAATTATGGAGTAAAAAAATCCACGAAAGGCAATCGAAAACTGAGTATTCGCCAAGTTAATCAAATTAGGAAGGAAGCCACCACAAGTTTTTTGAACTCAACTCAAATAAAAGAAAAATTAGATCTTCCAGTGACAACGAGGCACATTGCACACATTTTACGTAACTCAGATAACGTTAAATGGAAAAAACCGGTGAGCAAGCCTGTGTTGAAGCCGCATCACAAAAAGGCGCGCTTAGACTTCGCCCAAAAACACATGCAATGGTCAACTGAGTGGGACAATGTTGTGTTTTCCGACGAAAACAAATTTAACTTAGATGGCCCAGACTCTTACAGCTGTTATTGGCATGATTTGCGAAACAATGACGTACGTATGTCAAAAAGAAACTATGGTGGTGGCAGCTTTATGGTGTGGGCGGCATTTTCATCTAGAGGTAAAGCAAATATCTGCTTTGTGCCGCCCAAAATGAATTCTAAAAAATACACGGAATTGTTGGATGATGCTCTCATTTCATTTTTGGATGATAAAATGGATGAAGACAGTATTTTTCAACAGGATAATGCTGCCATTCACGTTTCTAAAGAGGCATTAAAGTGGTTTGAAGAGCACAACATCCCACTTATGAAATGGCCTGCATGCAGTCCCGATTTGAATCCGGTGGAGAATCTTTGGGGATGCATATCACGCAAAATCTATGGACAAAAAGCCCAAGGACACCTTTACAAAACCGTGCTAGAGCTCAAATTGGCCATTAAGGAAGCTTGGGAAGATTTAGATCGTCAGTTGCTGGAAAATTTAGTGAAGTCGATGCCGAATCGTATATTTGAAGTTATAAATAAAAATGGTGGACCAATTAATTATTGAAAATTAAATAAATACCCATTCCTATTGAAAATTAAGTTGATGCGTTAAACGAGTATGTACTTGTTTTAAGTAAAATATTTATAACTTAAATGATTTATATAAAACAACAACAACGAAAACAGGTTTTTGCACTCAGTACAAATTTCCGTTAGTTTAGTAAACAATATGAGTTGGAATTTGTTTTGAGTAATGCATTAATAAAAGAGAGAGAAGGTAGCAAATTTAAAATTAAGAGTGCGTTTATACGAATATGTGTCACTGTATCTCTTTTCCACACAAGTTTATGCCTGCGTTGGCCCAAATGCATATCCAACTAATTGGGATTTTGATTTGGCGGTTATGAGATTTATCTCATTTCCACGTAGGTCCTTGGGTTGGACAATGGCCGCAAAACAGTTAAAATGAGTTTAGTGTTTTTGATTGTTTTTCGGGTACCTTAAATTGATAATTACTATTATTTAATTCGGTGTTGCTTATTTATATAGAATCAAGTATACTTAAATACGCGTTTATATATATTCAATTTTAAAATTCCGCTGAAAAGCCAATTAATGTGCTTAGTGGAAAATCCTAATTGCCAATAGGGGGTATGTTTTAGTACGTAGGTGCATTCTGTCTGTCCCGGCTGATTCGGGCAGATTTTAGAATGTGAGTCGTGCATGCGCATAGGACGGGTATACGTATCTTTGGAAGATTTCATACCTCCGGGCGAATCCAAAAAAAAAAAAAAAAAATGCCTGTATTCCGATACCCAAATTTAGAAAGTTATTGGAGAAAGAACGCGTTTCAACCTATCCAGAATACTATGCCTCTCAAAAATTTATAACTATAAAAAGATTTTTATCTTTCCAAGATGAATCTCAGCGGATTCAAAAAGATCAACCTGGATACGATGCATTGTTCCGAATTCGAAAGTTAGCAGATGCACTAAATGCGAAATTTGATTCTATTCCAAAAACTGCAAGATTGTGCGTGAATGAACAAATGTGCAGCACAAAAATGAAATATCATCTTCGGCAATATATGGCCAACAAGCCCCATAAATGGGCAGTAAAACTTTTTGTGCTTTGTGACTCAAATGGCTACGCATATCGCCTTGAAATATATAACGGAGCAAGAGACAATGTTATCTTACCTAACACACTCGACCTTGGAGCTACTGCGAATGTTGTTGTTCGCTTGTCACAAGCAATTCCTAATTTTATGAATCATATAGTTTATTTTGATAACTTTTACACATCTCTGCCCTTATTGGTGTATTTACGAGCAAGAGGAATTTATAGCTTGGGTACCAGAGGATCAAATCGAATTTCCAATTCAAAGCTTTCAATGGATAATGCTATTAAAGAAAAGGATCTGCAAAGGGAATCGACATCAGTACAGTTTTATGGAAAGACACCAAAAACGTTAGATTAGCATCAACATATGTTGGTATCCAACCTTTCCAGAATGACATGACCGTAAATCTAAAAAGGCTGTTGAGGTTAACTGTCCGCAGATTATACATGAGTATAATAGGCATATGGGTGATGTCCACCTCATGGATGGACTTATGGGCCGGTACCATATTAGAGCTAAGACCCGAAACATCATGACCAGACTATTCTACCATTTTGTTGATATGGCAGTCACCAATACATATATATAACTTATATCGGCGGTTAAATAAACAATTGAAAGAAGACAATAGTAGTAAAGATTGACAGCTCCAATTGCCGGAATTCAGGGAACAAACTGCTTTTGCACTTGTAGCATCTACAGAGAAACGAACAATCCATCCGTACAATATTTGGCTCCGCCGTCCGAAATTGGCCGGAGCACAACATCCGACATATGATACACGGTTTGATGATTTCGATCATTTTTCTACGTGATTAACAAAGGATATCGGAAGGAAGAAATGCAAGCTTTGTAAAACTTCCCTAACTCAATGTTTTTGCAAAAAATGCGGCATTAATTTATGCTGCTCTAACGCCAAAAATTGTTTTTATATGTAGCATAATAAAAACTAAGCATATATATTCTATTATTTGACTTTTATTCAACAAAGTGTACTAAAAATGTTAAATAACTTATCATAAATTGAAATACCTATTTAAAAATACATATAAAAAATATTCTTAATTTTTGGGTTTTTTATTATCCTAAACGGGTAAGTAAGCCCTAAGGCTGCCTTCCGAATTTTACGCCCCACACCCCCAAAAATATTTACAAAAAAATTGCAAATTATATTTTCTTGACCTAATATAAAGCTGTAAAAAAATTCCCAACTTCCTAGCATTAGAAATAGAGATTTGCCCGTTAGAGGGTTAAGATTTACTAAAAAATAATAAAATTTAATGATTACCGTGTCTTCTAAAATAAAAGCGAAAACTTTGAAGCGTCTGAAATTTTGATTTTTATTAAATCAACCGAAGGATTTTTTTTTCAAACATGAAAACAAATTTCATGTTTCTGATTTCTTTACTTCTACCCAGCAAAAAAAGTGCTTCCAAAAGAAGGTAAAGTGGAAGGGAAAATCTTTAATTCCATCCCTTCCATGTTCATACCCAGAAGGCATTCTTTTACTATATGCATGTCATTGGAAGGAATGCTTTCCTTAGTCTTCTCTAGAAGTGCTTCCAGAATTTTTTAATGGAAGTTTTTATGAGACCTTCATTGAAAAGATTTTAGCAGGTGTTTTCCAGGATAACTTTATAAAGGCATTCCATGGAATGGAAGTATTTTTGTGGTTAGGGTGGAGGCTTAATATATCACACAGAGTATATCCCTTTTTCAAATTTTCTCGCGATTTTGGTATTGGAAATGAGAAGTGTTAGGGTTTTGTTGGGGTGTAAAAAATCACACGTAAAATATCCCTTTTCTCAATTTTTACGGCATTTTGAAATTGGAAATGGTTGGGTTTTGTTGGGGGTTCTAAAACATTAATTACAATTATTTATAATGGTTTTTTACTTTGATTGAATTTAAATGCTATTTGAATGTCTTCCAGAAGTAGTTTCTGAGAATGTCTCTTGAAAGCGCTTCTTGATAAGGCTACGAAAAATCGCATTTGGATCTATAGAATGTCTTCTGGAAGCAGTGCTCGTAAGAATGCATGTCACATTTGTATCAAAAATTTTGCTGGGTACTACCTCAAAACATAAGAAAAACATCGAAAAAACTTTTGAGCTACTTCTCAAAGTATTAGAAAAAACTTTACGTTAAAATTTCGTATTTCAATATGCGCTCGAAAATCGCTTCCATTTTGTGTCGCTCCCAAAATGCTTTATATAGTGTAATATCCTTAAATCGACTAAAAGCCGTCTTTACCTTAATTTAAGGTTAAATAAAGTACTCGCATCGTGCTCTCGAAAGTCAAAATAAGCTTTATATCGTTCCTTTCATTGTTGTTTTTCTTTGCGTTTTATGCGTACGAATGTCGCATCCGTGATCCTAGAAATACCCATATGCGTAATTGAATCTTACAAACAATCTTTTCAACTGCAATCCTTACAAAAAATATATTTTCCAAAAAAATGTTTGAAGCTACTTAAAAATGCAATGCTTAAAATCTTACTTTGCTGGAAAAAGATCTCTACTTGAGTTAGTTCTAGCCTATTAAAAACGATTTTGAGTCTTTCAACTTTTTGTTTCGGCTCCTTTCCATGTAATTATCTTTTAATCAATACCAATATTTTTGGGTTTTTGGACAGAAAAAATTGTATTTTGTGTATGGGATAGCACACAGTGAAACATGATGAATTCTTTTGTTGTTCTGTAATGGCGCAAGGTTTGAAATTTTTTTGTTTTTTTCTAAAAGTAGCTCAAAACGCTTTTTTCCAAGTATATCACAAGAAATAAAAATCCCAGATGTGATGAACCATCTCTGAGCTCCAATTCGGACTATACACGCTGAAAATTATTTCAGTATTGCTCACAAGAAAAAACAAAACCAGTGTTATGGCTTTTTTGTCCATTTTTGTCCAAGTTAGCATTACTGCTTTATTTGACCACCCATTTAACAGCTGATAATAAATCCTTTTTTTTAAGTTTGCTATAACATTTTATTATAGATCAACTTACACTAGAGCAACGCGTGCAAATTGTGGAGGTTTTTAATCAAAATAATGGTTCTGTTCGTCAAACTTATCGTGCACTTAGTCCATTTTATGGCGTACATAATCGTCCTTCAGAGCTGCTAATTCGAAGAACAATAGATCATTTTCGGACCACATTTACTGTTACTGATAATGTGCATCCCGTGAGATGCCGAACAGTGCGCACTGAAGAATCTGTAGCCGTTGTAAAACACTGAATGCATGAAAGCATTGAAAATGATCAATGAATTATTTGATCATTTATCAATCAATTCGTTGCCGTTTTCAGCAACTGGGGTTGTGTCCTTCTACTTTCTGGAAGATTTTACGAAAAGATCTTTGCTTAAAACCTTTCAAGATTCAACTTGTACAGGAATTAAAGCCAAACGACCATCGTATGCGCCACCAATTCGGCGAATGGGCTGAAGCACAAATTGATATTGATTTTGAATTTCCATGGAAAATTTTATTTTCCAATGAAGCCCATTTTTGGTTGAATGGGTATGTAAATAAACAGAATTGTCGTATTTGGAGTGAGGAGAATCCACAAGCTTTTGTCGAAACACCATTACATCCACAGAAAATTTATGTTTGGTGCGCTTTATGGGCTGGCGGAGTCATTGGACCATATGTGTTCAAAAACGATGATGGTCAGAATGTTACTGTGAATGGTGAACGGTATAGGAACATGATTCGAAGTTTTTTCGTACCTCAATTAGCTGGCATTAATCTTGCTGATATGTGGTTCCAACAGGACAGAGCCATATGCCACACAACGGGCGCTACGATTGATTTACTCAAGGAAACTTTTGACGAAAAAATAATTTCACGAAATGGCCCAATTAATTGGCCCCAAGATCGTGTGGTTTAACCCCATTGAATTATTTTCTTTGGGGTTATGTAAGGTCACTTGTCTACGTCGATAAACCACAAACAATTGAACACCTGAAAATTCACATTCGAAGAGTTATCGGCGAGATACGGCCGCAAATGCTGCGAAAAGTTTGTGAAAATTGGTGTTCCAGATTGCACCTTGTACACGCCAGCCGTAGCGAACACATGCCAGAAATTATATTAAACATTAATTTCATCAAATTTTCTATCCAATAAAGCTCATATTGTTGATATTAAAATTATATTACTATGTTTTATTATGATTTAAACTTGTATCACTCTATAAAAAACACCCTTTATGTTGGTCATTATAATAATAAAGTAATACTGGTTAAAACATAAAAACTTACCCTGTAAGAATTCTCAATGCCACAGTCCAAATTCAGTGCATAGTCATCGACAGGCAATTGTGGCTCATTGAATCCTTGTTCGATTTTTATTGTTGGATTAACAACGGCTAGCTGAGCGGGCAAATTATTGACAGAGACTGCAGCAGCGGCGGCAGCAAAGGAACCTTCGACAAACAGAGGCGTCGAATTAAATGCTGCAGCGGTTGAGGAATTGATAGAGGCAGCGGCTGTGGTAGCTGCTGGCGGCGACTCGTGATAGGGAGCAACGACGAAGGAGGGATACGAGCGAAACTGATGGTAGTCGGTGTGTGTGTGATGAGCCAACTGAGGTCCTTTGTACCAAGTACCATGCATAATCATGAGGGGGTGAGGGCGAACAGAGGCTACGCGCGTTCAGTTAGGAAAAATGTGCTGAATGCAGCACATTTGGCAAGCAGTATTTTTAAAGCAAAACTTGGTTGAACTCAAGAATTTGCATGCTTTATTTTAACAAAACGATTTAAGTGCTCTTTTTGCATTGCAAAAACATGCTCGTTATTTTTTTATTTTGTACTCATTACTTAAACAATTTCACACACTAACACATTTTTAGCCACAGAGTGTATTTTTTTTTTAACAGACGTTTCAAAAATGACGTTACGCACACGCAATAAAATTCAAGTGCATTCAAATGCAACAACAACTACAACTACAAAAAACATCAGTTGCAACTGTTGCCGGTTTTTTCATTCGGTTTATTTATTTTTTTTTTTTTATTTTTTTTTTCAAAAAAGTCAAATTGACAATTTTCGTTAATGATTCATACGCGTACGTAGTAAAACAAGCCGCTTCATTTTTAGCGTATATTCCATGCACTTTCATAGCACTTCTCTGTGACTCGTTTTGATACGATTCTCATTTTTTTTAATAGCCCATTTAATTGTTTGCTGCAACGTTGATGAAAACGTTGTCGATGACAATGCGAATAAAATTAAAATTACGAAAAAAACATGCCATAAGCCGGGCCCAAAGTGACAAACTGGTCAATATATGCTGATAATAACCAACAACAACAACAATAACAACGACAACAACGACAACTTGGAAATTCGTCCAAGTCCAGACTTTTTCTCGGCCTTTTTTAGGGAAACACTTGAAAATCGCGCGCGCCACGACAAAAAGTTGCTTCCAACTCGAAAGAATTCCGAACTCGAATGCTGAGTACAAAGCGCAAAAAACATCGAAATGCCTGCTGGTTCGCTTCGATGGATTATAGCCTTACCGTTCCGCTCAAGCTTCCCCGCTGCAGCTGATGCTGCTGCTGCTGCCTATGTATGCTCTATGGGCAGACGACATAAGCACAGGCACATGGACAGACAATCGGTGTTTCGTTTGTATGCCGTACTCTCTGCTCTGTGTGTGGAGCTCATGTTGGGGAAGGTGCTGTGGCGGCAACAGACGTGCACTCCTCAAACATAATGCTTTGGTGAGCTGCATGAATCGTTTGGCATGGCTTGGCTTGGTTTGGCTGTTGGTTGGTTGGTTGGTCCAATCTGGCTTGATGGTCGTTTTGCCTGTGAGCCTCATTATGCGCCGACTCGCGGAGAACAACTTCTAAAAAAAGATCTGAATATGATGAAAAAAAATGTAGAAGAGAATCATAGATTAAATTTCTTCGAGTGAGATGAAGAGATTTGGGAGATGACTTTGTTTATAAATCCAACCAAAACACTATTTGAAATACATTCTTGCATTAATATAAATTATAGTTCGAAATTTTGAATTGTGATGCAGTTTATTGGAAATTCGCTTTTGATGTGAACCCATTTGAGTCATTAGTATTATTGTAAAGTGGCATGATACTCATCAGGCCGGGTCGAAAAAAAAAGTATTTGATACACTCGGTCTAAAAAATCCCTTGGCTCATTAAGGTACTCTACACGAAATGATTTCGGGATATGTTAACCCTCAGGCTAGCTGGAATTTTGTCAAATCTATGAATTGTAAAAAACAAAAAATAACTCCAAGTATAGAGCTAAAAAAATTACAACCATCAGTATAATCGACATTTTTTTAAAAAGTTTGGTAAATTTTTGAAGTTTGTTAGTTTGACTGCATTTTGTATATTTTGATCTTCAAATGACTACAACGTTAACAAGGATTTTCTAATTTTGATAAGATTAAATTTTTGGAAAGGCACTATTGCATTATTAAAAAAAATAATAAATAAACAGTTGAGATACAATTGAACCCTTTGAAAACGAGGATACCTTTGTCTGTCTTCAATGAGTTTACTTTGATCCAAAATGTACAAGTTAGCCATAAATTAGTGTAGGGCATTATATTTCCTTTCCAACGGTAGCCAAGCGGCTACAATCGGACGATAAATGGCGTAGTTATGACAATTGAAGTCGAAATCCAAAAAAAGTCACACAAAAAATCCCGAACGAACATATATGAGCTGCTCAGAGCACAAGTGGCGTAAATCTATTTATGGTAGTTTTGAGAAAATGGAACACTTAGAAAAATTTTTATGATAAATTCCAAGTATGAAAAACTCAGTTTTGCTTATAAGTTAGGTCAAGAGCATAAATGGAGCTATTCATATCGTAAAAAAACACTTCCAGGTAACACTTTATTTACTTGATTTGAACATTATTTGTATAATAAGAACAAGTTCTTTTATAGTACATTATAGTTTGCAAGGTAAAAAAGGAAGCGTATAAACTTAAATCTGAGCTTAAAAATCGAACAAAGTTTAATGCTTATAAAATAAAAAAGTAAAGCTAAAAAAAAGTCAACTTTAAGTAAAGAACAACAAGGGGGAAAAGCGTAAGGAAAAAGGATAGAGGGAAAACATAGGCGACATAGGAAGATTTAAAGTAATAAAACCAGAAAAAGGAAAGAAAATGGTTACAAAGTATATTAATTTGAAAAATAAGAAAAAATGACTTGTCTAAACATTCTTACTTCAGGAATAGATTTAAAACTACTTGGCAAACTATGTCACAATCTTATTGCATTAACGAAAAATAATCTTGACGAATTCAAATAGTTAAATTTAGGTAAAATAAGCATATGACTTCTTTGCAGTTGACTAAACTGTAACTTTTCATATAAATAGGATGGTGTTCTCAAATGTATCAGCTTGTGTAAGAAAATGCAGTTTCTGAAATTTATATAGTTTACTAGGTCACAACCAAGGATGCTTTTGTTGAATTCAGATATATGGTCCAACTTACGAAGTCCATACACGTATCGGATGGCATGATTGAATTCCAGCTGTAGCTTTAGTTGCGAGCTAGAATCCAGCTTAATGTATACTAGCTCTGAATAGGGCATGCCCAATACTTACAGTAGACGATGGTGATCCAACGCCATGGTGGTGCACGGGACTCGAATCTCTGAAGAAGAAGGTTAGGAAGGCCTTCAATCTGCACATGAGAGGGGGAACCCCAGAAGCAAATTACAAGGCACGGAAAAGGGAACTGAAGTACCTCATACGACAACGGAAAAGGCAGTCGTGGAGAGACTTCTGTTCTGGGATGGAAACTATATCAGAAGCATGTAGGCTTCAGAAAATGGTTTCAAAAGACCCATTTTCCAAAGTGGGACTGATCCGAAAAAAGGATGGAACCATGGCAGAGAACCTAGAGGAGTCAATGGAAGTTCTGATGGAGGTGCATTTTCCTGGAAGTTTTAAGTCTGATGACCCGTGGACACCCTTGAAGAAAGGAATGCACAGGGTTGACAGGCTGGAAGCTGAAAGGATGATCACTATGGATGGGGTGAGGAGTGCTATACGCTCATTTGCTCCGTACAAAACATGAGGAATGGACGGTATATTCCCTGCTATGATGCAATGGGGGGAAGATCTCATTGCACCTAGGCTGTGGGGTATATTCTTTACTTGCCTAGCGACTGGGTATGTTCCAAGAGTCTGGAGAGATGCGAAAGTTGTCTTTCTTCCGAAGCCCGGAAAAAAGATTATGCGGAGGCGAAGTCGTTCAGACCGATCAGCCTAACATCTTTTCTCTTGAAAACGATGGAAAGAGTGATGGTTGACTGTCTTGAGAGCACTTCGCTGATGCAAAATCCTCTGAGTAGATGCCAACATGCATATAGAGCAGGTAGGTCTAAGGAGAGTGCTCTTCACAAATTGGTAAGAGTGACTGAAAAGGAGGTATTTTCAGGAGGCATTGCGATGGCCACATTTATGGACATCGAGGGTGCTTTCGACAAAATATGCTTTGGAAGGCTGCGGCAAGCCCTGACAGAACGCAATGTAAGCCCAATGATAGCAAATTGGGTGGACAATATGCTCAAACACAGGGCTGTCAACATGCAGAATGGTAGAGTAAAGACTAGAGGTAGA
Source organism: Dichetophora obliterata (assembly GCA_963920525.1). NCBI lineage: Eukaryota > Metazoa > Arthropoda > Insecta > Diptera > Sciomyzidae > Dichetophora > Dichetophora obliterata. The sequence goes on along the minus strand of OY986435.1, from coordinate 45,617,137 downwards.
GTAAGTAGAGGATGTCCCCAGGGCGGGGTGTTATCGCCAACCCTGTGGAACATAACTGTGGACTCACTACTGGTTAGACTGGATGAATCGGGCATACACACGATAGGGTATGCAGATGACATTGCGTTGGTGGTCCGCGGCAAGTTCATTGACACCATCTCTGACATCATGAAGGGAGCACTCCGAATGGTGGAGGAGTGGTGTCGAGAACAAGGCCTTACCGTAAACGCAGGCAAGTCAGACAATATTCTCTTTACTAGAAAGAGGGTAGGCCTGAGTACAGAACCACTCAGACTATTTGGAGCTGAAATCAACATGTCCACGAAAGTTAAATATCTAGGGGTAACCCTTGATAGCAAACTGAACTGGAACGAGCATGTAGAAGATAGGATTCAAAGAGCCAAGAGGGGTCTGTTCCAGTGCAGACGCGTTTGTGGTCTCAAATGGGGGCTAAACCCAGAGGCTATGAAATGGGCTTACACTATGATGGTTAGACCTGTCATCACGTATGCTTCGGTGATTTGGTGGACAAAAGTCAGCCAGAAAACCATTAAGAAGAGACTGGACAGAGTCCAACGGCTGGCGTGTGTTGGAATAACAGGTGCAATAGGCACCACTCCAACAAGCGCAATGGAGGTTCTGTTAGGTATGCTGCCATTGGATTTAGAAATAAAGAAAACAGCGGCGCTGTCAGCCCTCAGGATGTTGCGAAATGCTACGTGGCATGGGGCAACGGCCCTGCATGGTCATATTCGCATCCTTGATATTGTACAGAGAGATGTCAGGGAGGCGTTTATACCTATAGACGGAAGGAAGAGAGTAAAAATAACAGGAAAATGTTATAAAACTCTTTTAACGGATGGAGCCGTTTGTGAAGAAATCGCTGGTAGCGATATCAGTATATTCACAGACGGCTCTCTGATGAATGGCCGGGCCGGGGCAGGCGTGTACTCAAAAGAGTTAAGCCTATCCTGTGTACTGAGGTTGGGGAGGTTTGTGTCTGTATACCAGGCAGATATGCTTGGCGTAGTGCATGCGCTGGACGACCTGATAGATGGCCGGATCAGTGGCAAGAAAATTGTCATCGCTCTCGTCAATCAGTCTGTGATTAGGTATATGCAACGGACAGACATCACTTCCAGGTTGGCCATAGAATGTCTTACAAAACTCAATAGGTGCGCCCAGACGAATGAGCTCACACTTATGTGGGTGAGAGGACACTCTGGCATAGAACAGAATGAAGAAGCTGATTCTTTAGCAAGAGCAGGATCAGCAGAAGAATTCTGTGGACCAGAACCACGTATCGCCATAGGCGACAATATGGTGGCAGGCCTTATTAAACAATGGACGGACTCGGAACACAGTAAAAGGTGGGAAGAAGCTGTTAATTGCAGGCAATCAAAGGCGGCCGTGAAGTGGTCTCGTAGTGAGGCAGCAAAAGTTATCCGATACAATCGAAGGACTTTAAGCTGGCTTACTGCACTGAACACAGGACACGGTCCCTTCATGTACCATCTCGGGAAGATGACTCTGACCGAGGACGATGCGTGTAGGTTATGCCTAGAGGAGCCGGAAACAGCAGCACACATTCTGTGCCAGTGTCCGGCGCTGGCAAGCATAAGATTGACCACTCTGGGACGCCCATTTATTGGCGAAGCCGAGATTGGTCAACTAACCTATAAGGATATGCTTGAGGTGACAAAGGATGCTTAAACAAGGAGCATGCTCACGTACGAGTACTCCGAGCAGTAGTACCCTTTGTCCAATGGGGGACGAAAAGGGACCCACTGTGGTCTGCTTCGGCAAATCCCCAACTTATTATATTATATATTATTAGCTCTGAATAGGAGATTATGGGAACAATAAGTTGAACTACTAGTTTTCTTCTGGTGCAGGTGGGTGTGAATTCAGCTGTCACTCTAAGATTGCTTAACATATAATAAATTTTTCGGACCACACTATTAACATGATCAGAGCATGTCAGAGAGGAATTTATATAAAATCCAAGACTTTTTGCACTGCTTGTTAATGTTAGCTTATCAGCACCTAAAAATTAACCAGGAATAGCTTCATGAAAAACTTTGTCTTTCGCTATAGGGAGCACAACTGATTTCAGAGGATTGAGCTTAAGACAATTACGAATTGCCCATTTATTTATAGAGTCTAGATCCTCATTTAGTCTGTACACTAAGTCATCTAGAAGACCAACTCTATTAGAAAGATATATTTTCACGTCATCTGCATAGGCATGCATTGCTGAATGTTTGCAGACTCTAAATATATCATTGATAAAAATTACAAACAGCAGGGGACCAAGAACTGAACCCTGGGGAGCACCACTAGATAGAAATTTGTATTCAGAATATTTATTACCAACCTTGACCCTTTGAACACGGTTTGACAAATAGCTATTCAAGATTCGTATAGCACTTCTACTAAAACCATACATAAACTTTAGTTTCGAGCACAATAAAGAATGATTCACAGTATCAAATGCTTTTGAGAAGTCAAGCAAGCAAAGAAGGGTAATATGTCCTTCATCATAAAAAGCCCTTATATCATCAAGTATTTTAACAAAGGCAGAGGCACAACTGTGAAAAGCCCTGAAGCCAGATTGCATTCTACATAAGAAATTGCTATCATTAAAAAAAGTTACTATTTGATATGCCATAAGTGCTTCACACACTTTGGCCAGCCAAGACAGAATGCTGATAGGCCTATAATCATCAACTGCCCATTTTCAGTTGGTTTTTTTGCTACCGGCATAACAAGAGCAACTTTCCATGAAGACGGAAACGAAGACGTGGTAATACAATGATTTTCAATGTGTGAAAGGGTTCTAAGGACTTGCAAGAGAATAAGCTTTAAGAATTTTAATGATATTGCATTTGACCTATTTCCTATTTCTCCACCTATTGCATTTGACTTAATTTTTACTATCGACGTTCTCACATCATTCACACTTACTGCGGAGAATTGAAAATTTTCCTGGACAGCATATTCAGAGAAATCCATGTGGTTGCTAGGAGTAAGTACAGAGTTAGAGAGAAAGTAATTATTTAAAATATCTGGGTCAACATTACATTCATCAGTACGTTTCTCACCAATACCCATTGCTTTCAAGTTCCTCCACAGCACCTTTGAGGGAAGTGAAGCATTTAATTTCGACAAGCAAAATTTTTCTTTCTACTGTTTAATAAAAGTAAACTGCCGCATTTCTAGCAGTTCTAATTTTTTCCCAATTATAAGCAGTCGGACACCTTTTCCATAAGTTGTGCAGCTTATTACGTTTTTTAATCGCTTTTTGTACATTAGCAGTAAACCATGGGCATGCTGAATTCTTTAATATCACTGATCGTAGAGGAACATGTTTTTCAAAAAGAGTATTAACAATATTTGTAAATACATTCAATTTATCGTCAACTGATTCAACAAGCCATACGTCATTCCAAGAAGTTAAACATAAGTCATTATGGAGAGTCATTATGGTTTCAGAGTTGCCATTTCGAGACATATTAACATTCAAACAGCAAAATAGAAGATCATGATCAGATAAAAAATACAGTTGATCATATAACATAACAGATGCAAGGTCTGACACAATAAAGTAGTCTAAAAGGCTGGGACTAGCATTACTGGCAAAGCGCGTTGGGACAGTTTCATTGACAAATAACAATCCTGTAGAGCAAACATTTTCACAGAACGATTTAGTAGTATTATCACGACATAGTTGATTAACATTAAAATCACCACATAAAACAAGGCAGTCAAAATCAATTATATAATTATTTAGCTCAGAAAAAAAGAGATCGAGGCTATTGCACTTGTTCGGATTATACACGCAGGACAGAAACACTTTGACACAGTAATCAAATATACACACATTCAAATACTCAACATTACTATTGCTATTGGATTTAGATACAAGTTTAACATTTAAATTAGTGCGACAGAAAATAGCAACACCACCCCCTTTCCTTCCCACACTATCATTTCTCAAGAGTTTAAAATTATCAATACTATAGACAGAATCAGCAACCTCATTGCAAAACCAAGTTTCAGAAACGCAAATAACATCCACAGCAGAATCTTAAACAATATATTTAAGATAGATAAACTAAATAATACCCAAAAATTATGCAAAATATTGCATATTAGTAAAAAAATTTGAACTTGCGCCACTGAAAATTATTTTAAATTTCTCGTTTCCGCTGTAGGAATCTAATGGGAGATATTTTTTAAGAATTTTCTTATGAGGAATGACAATATTTTCACCTTGAAGTCGGATAACACCATCTTTTAGCGATTATCTTCATTATTAAGATAATAAGATTATCTTCATTATTATTATCTCCATTAATATAAAATGAATAAACTTTGCTACTTGTCCTCTGAAAATTTTTATAATTTCTCATTTCCGATGCAAAAATGTAATGGAAAATATATTTAAATAAAATTTTTGATGAGGAATGGCAGTAGTTTTACCTAGAAGTAGGACAAAACCACCCACTAGCGATTATCTTAATTATTAAGGGAGATATAAAATGAATGGACTTACGCCACTTGTCCTCTGAAAATTTTTTAAAATTCCTCCTCACCTCTGTAAAAATCAAATCGGAGATATTTTTAAGAATTTTTTGATGAGGAATGGCAGTATTTTTACCTAAAAATTGGACAAAACCACTTCTTAGCGATTATCTTCATTATTAAGGAGGATATAAAATGAATGAACTTACGCCACTTGTCCTCTGATAGATGATTTTTATAAAGTAGATTTTAAGAAAAATAAAGTAGGCAGATCTCAAGCACTTTCCGAAGTAAGACAGGCAGCGCTTTGTAAAAAGAATAGAACTGTGACAGCAGCAAAGAAAAAGGATGTAATGAAGCACGATGAACTTTTTACCAATTTGGAATCAACAAGACAATTAAGTTTAGAAAATAAAATTTCAGATAACGATAACGATGAAAACTTATATATGTAAAGAATTTTGATTAAATTTTTTTAATACATTAATAAATACATGAATTAAGATTGTGAGCTTTAGATCAAGTGAGTTTTCAAGAAGGCAACAACAACAACAACAACTCTGTATAGAGTCAATCACTTAGCTGACTAGACAGTCTGTTTCGGAAATCGCTACATATTCCTCTTCAGTAGTCTTTGAGTGATTAAGCTGTGATCATCTCACTGTTTAAACTAGCATATGTATGTACAGATCCTCTAATTCATTCTCATGAATTGTATGGCTGCTAATCATATGACACTTCAAAGCAGTAGGCCATTTTAGATCACCGCCATTAACTCTATCAAGGGTTGCCATCTGTTCCAGTTGCTTCTTCATTTATTTCAATATTCATTAGTGTTCGATTATTTGTCGAAATGCACCATAGAAATGAAACGAGTTTTTGCTTCGCCAGAAGCTAGTGTTCTAACTGAAAGGTGGCTATTTTCACAACCAAATGTTCAATTACACATGACTTTGACCGAAAAATCGAAATCGAAATCCGAAACAGACTGTCTAGTCAGCTAAGTGATTGACTCTATACAGAGTTGTTGTTGTTGTTGTTGCCTTCTTGAAAACTCACTTGATCTAAAGCTCACAATCTTAATTCATGTAATTATTCAATAGATCATAAAAACTAATTAACTTAACTATGGCAGAGCACGGCCAAATAAGTTTAATTAATGTCAAATTAATTAAATAATCTAATAATTGATCGATTTTTCGGTCAAAGTCATGTGTACTTGAACATTTGGTTATGAAAATAGCCACCTTTCAGTTAGAACACTAGCTTCTGGCGAAGCAAAAACTCGTTTCATTTCTATGGTGCATTTCGACAAATAATCGAACACTAATGAATATTGAAATAAATGAAGAAGCAACTGGAATAGATGGCAACCCTTGATAGAGTTAATGGCGGTGATCTAAAATGGCCTACTGCTTTGAAGTGTCATATGATTAGCAGCCATACAATTCATGAGAATGAATTAGAGGATCTGTACATACATATGCTAGTTTAAACAGTGAGTTGATCACAGCTTAATCACTCAAAGACTACTGAAGAGGAATATGTAGCGATTTCCGAAACAGACTGTCTAGTCAGCTAAGTGATTGACTCTATACAGAGTTGTTGTTGTTGTTGTTGCCTTCTCGAAAACTCACTTGATCTAAAGCTCACAATCTTAATTCATGTAATTATTCAATAGATCATAAAAACTAATTAACTTATATTAATAAATATTACATATTATTACATATTTACTAAATAGAAACAACTGCATTTTATTTCAATTGTGAAACTTTTATAAGAACAAATGCATTCTGGCCTCCTCAATTATTCAGAAAATTACAAACGGATACTTTAATCGTATTTCTGAAACTAATTCAATCATCCATACCAAAAAATTCTTAAAATAATATTTCCCATTAGATTTTTACAGTGGAAATAAGAAGTTTGAAAAAATGTTCAGAGGACAAGTAGAGTAAGTCCATTCAATTTATATCTCCCTTTATAATGAAGATACTCGCTAAGGGGTGAATTTATCCAACTTCTTTAGGACAAATGGCGTAAGTCCATTCATTTTATATCTCCCTTAATAATAAAGATAATCGCTAATGGGTGGGTGGTTTCGTCCAACTTCTAGGTAAAAATGCTGCCATTCCTCATTAAAAAATTCGTAAAAATATTTTCCATTACATTTTTACAGCGGAAATGACAAATTATCCAAAATATTCAGAGGACAAGTGGCGTAAGTCCATTCATTTTATATCACCCTTAATAGTGGAGATAATCGCTAAGGGGTGGTTTTGTCCAACTTCTAGGTAAAAATGCTGTCATTCCTTTTCAAAAAATTTTTAAAAATATTTTCCATTACATTTTTACAGCGGACAGGAGAAATTTTAAAAAATTTTCAGAGGACAAGTGGCGTAAGTCCATTTTTTAGGGAAACTGAGTCAAGTACGTAGAAGTGAAGAGGGTAATGTAACCTATTTATGAGTAAGGGCTAGAAATTCCTAGCTTATGTAATCATATCTCAAAATTTATAATACTAATAGTTATCATTTTTGGAGCTTTAGTTTTGTTTTTGACAATTCAAAGAAACAAAAAACTTTCCCATGCTTTCCATGGGAAAAATTCCAGCTAGCCTCAGGGTTAGCACATCCCGAAATCTTTTCGTGTAGGGGACCTTAATGAGCCAAGGGATATTTAAGACCGAGTGTATCAAACGTTTTTTTTCGACCCGGCTGATGGCTTGATGAAATATGGTCATTTTAATTTTTATCTGAAAGCTGGCAAAATTACCTTTTGCTATATAAAAATTAGGGTTTGAACTTAATGGGTTAGTGAGATATATTCATTTTCCTATCTAAACAAAAATAGTTTTAACCGACTTCAAAAAATAAAGGGTTCTCGAGTTGGTTGGTTTTTTTAAATGTATGTACATCAATAACTCCTAAAGTACTAGCCCTATTTCAGCGATTGTTTGTCAACAGATAGAGGAATTGGACGCGGAGGTGCCCGTTTAAAAAAGTGGGCAGTATTCAACAAAGGGGCGTGGTAATAATAGAAAAACGCTGTAACTCGAATAATATTGACACTAGGATACTGAAATTAGGTACAGGGGTAAGAAATATTATTACAAGTTATTGTAAAGAAAGTGGGCGTTATTTGGCAAAGGCGTGGCAACATTAGAATAATGCTGTAACTCGAATAATATTGTTACTAGGACACTGAAAATAGATACAGGGTTAGGAAAAATTATAAAAATTTGCAGTCAAGAAATTGGGCGGTATTGGACAAAGGGGCGTGGCAATATAAGAAAAATACTGTATCTCAGTTAATATTGACACCAGGGTACTGGAATTCAGTACAGGGGTAGGAACATTATTAGAAATTGTGATCAAGAAAGTGGGCGTTATTGGTAGGAACATTATTAGAAATTGTGATCAAGAAAAGGGCGTGGCAATATTAGAAAGACACTCTATCTCGAATAATATGGACACTAGGATAAAACAGTTCGTTACAAGAATGTGTAGAATTATTACAAAACACTATGAAGAAAGTGGGCGGTAATAGACAAAAGGCGTGTCACTTTTCGAAAAACACTGTATCTCTGATAATATTAACACTAGGGTACTGAAATTCAGAACAGGGTTAGGCACAATTATTACAAGTTATGGTCAAAAGAGTAGGCCTTATTCGACAAAGGGCGTGAAAATCTTAGAAAAAAAAATAATATTGACACTAGGGTACGAAAATTTGATGCAAGAATAGGTAGAATTATAACAAAACACAATTAAGAACGTAAGCGGAATTTTTCAGAGGGCGTGTCACTATAAGAAAAATAATGTATCCCGAATATTGGCACTAGGGTAGCAAAATTCGATACAAAAATGGGCAAAATTGTTGTCATCTCTAAAAGGGAAGAAATAAAAACTTTAAAAAAAAACAACTTCAAACCACTCAAAGTAAAAAATAATTTTAAACTACTTTTCACATTAATTTTTGGTCAAATTTGATAATTTATTTATATATACTATTAAATTAGAAATCTTATTATTATAATTTTTTTTGTCTATTTTGTATTATTATCACAAATATATTAATTTCATTATAAATATAAAACTTTTAAAGTTGGAGCTAATATAATCAGACTTTTATAAAATTAACGCTCCGACTTTTAAGGTTTTATATCCATAAGGAAATTAATATATTTATGATAATAATACAAAATAGAAAAGAATTATAATACTAAGATTTCCAATTTAATCTAACATATAAAAATCTCGTGTCACGGTGTTTGAAGCAGAACTTCTCCAAAACGGCTCGATTGATTTTTATGAAATTTTGTATGTGTATTTTGTAGGTATGAAAATACTTCGTAAAGTATATTTCACTCTCCTACCCCCAGTGGGCGTGGCACCTCCCATACAACTCAAATTTGCGATATCGAATAGCATTGGAGTTATAAGCCGCACAACCTCGGAATTCGGTATTCGACCACAATTTACACGTGCCGCTTCGCTGATAACATTTTATGGGAGTTGAAAAAGGAGGCGTGGCACCTCCCATACAACTCTTTCGGTATACATTGAATCCCATACATTGAATTCGGTATTCAACCACAATTTAAACATTCCGTTTCACAAATAACATTTTATGGGCATTTAAAAAGGGGGAGTGGCACCTCCCATGCAAAACAAAATATCCGATATCGAATAACTTTTGAGTCACAGGCCGCACAGTTTCGGAATTCAGTATTCGGACTCAATTTACACATGCAGTTTTACTGATAACTTTGTATGGCGTTGAACAAGGGGGCGTGGTACTTCCCATACAACCTTAATTTGAAAAATTCAACAGCTTTTAAGTCATTATTCGCATAACCATGGATTCGACCACAATTTACATATACAGTTTCACTGATATTATTTTATTCGCGTTTGGCAACGGGGCCGTGGCAACAACGCGCCGGGTATAAGCTAATAATATTTATATATAAACAAATTATCAAATTTGACCAAGAATTAACGTGAAAAGTGATTCAAAATTATTTTTTACTTTGTAGTGGTCTTGAAGTTGGTTTTTTTTTTTCTTAAAAAGTTTTTATTACAATAAATATACGCTAGTTGAGTCCGTTGAAAACGTTTTTACGCCATAACTTCTGAACCCTTAAAGAACACTTTCATTTCATATCCTTGAAAAGGAAATGGAACGTAAAAAAATTGAAAATAATTAAAATGAAAAAAAAAAATTATAGCGCCTGTTGCTGGCATGGTATTACACTTTGAAATAATAGTGGGTCAAGATATAAATCAAGATAATAATAACTGCAGTTTTTTAAAAAGTTTAATATTTTTCCCTCAAAATAAAAATCCAATGATACCCTATTTACGAAAATTGCATTTAAACTGACTGAGCTACGTTGTCTCAAAATAGATCCTGTTTTGGCATTCACATGGTTATGGGTCCGCGAAAGAAATCTCAAAACCTCAATCTCCGGATTTGGTTTTCTAAAAAATAAACTAATCTTAACACAAAATTTGAGCTAAATCGGAGCTGGTCAATGCAATTGATATTGCATTTCAATGTGAAATGGGCGACATATTGAAAACAATTTGTTCTTACTTTGACGAAATATGTGTAATGCAAATTTTTTTATAACATATTGTGGTTAAAAATTTCGCTTGAAACATTTTTTTACATTTTGTAGGAACAATCATGCATTGATATTAAAAGCATTGTGTTGAGTTTAAAAACGTGATGATTTTTCCAGTGTATAAATTGATCAATATTTTGATCAATATTTTGAACCACATATTTGTAGGCACTGCTTGAAACAGACAAATCGACTTGTAACGTTTATATACCCATACGTTATGTATCCATCAACAAGCAGATTCCTGAAAATTGGTACAACGGTGCCGGTTTCAGTCGCTTCAAGCAAACCCTCGTTTTCGTCGCTTCGAAGACTCAAAACATGCATTAGAAGTAAAACTGGAGAAGAAAGGCTCAGTGGGTTAGTGGGTTCCACAGGGATGTGGATGTGACCACGGAAGAAATTTTAAATGCATTAGCCCCAAAAAAAATTTATACTATTATTAAATATTATATACAAAAAAAAATTGAAATAAGTCTAAACAAAAAAAAATTTTAAAATCCCCCGAAGTTTTTTTCTGGGTACGCGCCTGTAATTATTAATTAAACTTAAGTACAACTTAAGTGTAGTTGGTGAAACCGGGCCTAAGTATTCTTAATTTCAAAACAGTTAGCTGCCACACTACACAAACATCTGCATCAGAATCTTTAGAATTGATTAAAAAGCACCATCAATTCCAAAGCTTCTTCTTTATTCAGCGTAACAGCAGCAAGTCTCAATAAAGCTCCAATGACTGACTCCCCATTAAAATCACTCAATTTCTCTTTGAGCGTCCAGCTTTAAGAGCACCGGAGTACGCAGAGAAGTCAAGTATCCCAAGCTTGTTTAGGTTTATTTTTGTTGTTATTTAAGTTTGTGTGAAATACACGTGTAGCTTGCGCACATTTAATGAAATTCTTAGCAACAAGAACAACAACTAAGAAAACAGCACAATTGGGCAGCACCAGCAAAAAAGAGGAGACTTGGAATTTTTATTGGATCGTTTTTTGTTTAATCTTATTTTTTGTCTTGGAGCATTCTAATGCGCTGGTGTGTGTGAGTCGCTTGATGTTGGTATAGGTTCGAGCAGAGCGCAATTCTTGAGCGTATAACGAAGTTTGTGCGCCATGTGCTGCACTTTGTTGGAGGATTCGGTGCGGTGCTACTTTGTGTGTGTATGTGTGTTTGTGTGTGTGAATGTGTGTATGTGTGTTGCGCGGGACGACTTGCTTGTTTGCTTGGCTTCTTATAACTTCTTATGTTTGTTGTGCCTTGCGCTCCTTCGGGGACTGACTGCTTTTGGAATAAAATTAAAATGAAATAAAATTAAATTAATATAAAATAAATGCACTGGGCACAAAAAAGGTAGTAGCTACATACAACAACAACAACAACAACTACTTACTACACAACAACACGTTATAATGAAAACGTCCATTTTAGTTGAATTGACAAAATGTTATTCTTGTTCTTCTTGTTCTTGTAAAGTTGTTGTCGTGGCAGCTGTTGTTGTTGGCCGCCGGTTGTTCACGAACGTTTGTGTTTAGCTTTGATTTAATTTTGTCGTTTTTTCCTCCCTTTCCTTACTCATTCTCTTCCACACGCTATATATGTATGATATGACAACAACACGAAGAAGTATTGCAATTATTTTAATTTCGCCGGTTGCCATATTTGTTGAAAAGTGCGTCGCGAGTATAAATTTCCTGTGTTTTTTTTTTGTTTTTTTTTTTTTTTGCTCCTTTCCCAGACATTACTGGTTTTTTGTCACATTACTTTTAACGATCTGAAATTTGATTTCGATTTCATTTAATTGTCGATTTTGATTTGTTGCTATACGAATATGTTAATTTCTGATTTGAAGGCAGAGATTGGGAATTTTTGACATGTGATAAGTTAACGATACCAAAAATATGCAAACATATACAGTACTTTGTCAAAGCTAAGTTACTTTTGAATTGTTTAAAATTTTTCAATTCGTGTAAATACGTATTTAATATTAGGCTGAATCGAAAAAAGTGTTTTATAAACGCGGTCTAAAATATTCTTTGGCTTATTGTTGTGCCCTCCATGGAAGGATTTCACAATGTGTTAACATCCTGACCTCCTGGAATTTTATTAAAAACGTTCCATTTTTGTGCAAAAACACACTTTTTGTATGGGAAAGTTTTTTGTTACTAAGAATTTAAAAAAACAAAAAAAAAATAAAAAGCTTCAAAAACAATAAATCTGTGATCACAAGCCTTAATCGCTAAAGTCGAGTTAGGACAAAGTGGGTTGTTAATTAACGTGACTGGAATCACAACATGTGAATCTACATATATGCCAATAAAATTTGATGCGTGTTTCATAAAATTGCGACATTTTGCGAAAAATTGCGAAAAAAACCAAATTACTTAAGTCATTTTGAGCAATAATTGTTTTGCCATAATAGCCTAACTCATAAATTTCCTGAATAAATTTCCCAACTCAATATTTTTATTTGGGAAAAACGGCTAAAGTTGAGATTAGATCTTCTAAAATCAACAGAAAATGCTCCCAAGTTGAGTTAAGTGGTCAGGGCAAAATACAGTTTTTATTTTTTGTCGTCCTATTTTGAGTTAGGTAACTATTCCAAAAGAAACTTCTAAACATCGAGCGATATAAGAAATTTAGTTTCTTTTCAGTATCTAAAAGTTAATAAGAAACTTGGCAAAGTCAATTAAGGTTTTTACTCCAAATTATTTAAGGACGAAAAATGAGTTAAGACGTTGTCACAACTCGAGTTAAACATAAAGATAAATTTCAGCAAAACAAGTTCAGTTTAAAATTGAACCAAAGCTAGATGCAAACACCTTAAAATATCACATAATTTTTAGATAAATCTTGAAATGTAAAACAATGATGCTTCCTTCACAAATTAATTTAGTTAGTTCAGGAAATTTTCATTAAAAAACAAGCCGAAAACAGTTGGAAGTGTGAAGCACAAGCTAGCCATCAACTGAAGTTTCGTAGATTAGCAAACGTAGTAAAAAATTTTAATACTATTTTTTTTGTATGTATTATTGTATGTATTATTGTATGTATTTAACATAGTCGAAAAAAATATAATTTTTTTTTTAGACGCAGAATTTCTGCAGCAAATGGAAAATCGTGAAGCATTTTTTTCGATTCTGATGATTCTATTAATGATCTAGATTTCTGTTCAACATTTCATTCAGAAATTTTAGGAAGTTCAACGAGGAAAATGTACTTTGTAATACAAGGTCGCTTGCCCTCAATAGGTTAGGTTAGGTTAAACCGGATGCCTTCATGAAGGCTCACATAGACCAATTTAGGTCCCTAGTGGTACCGGTAACGAACAAAAGGAACCTTTGTGTTAGTTCAAAAGTCTTTAAAGATTTGCGTTGAGTTCGCAAACCTTAGGAGGGATTCTAGAGACACCCTGGCTACATCTTTAAGCGACGGGAATGTTGATTAGCCTAGGTATTTTAGTCTCGATCTAAGTAGGGCGGGGCATGTGCATAGTAGGTGCTCCAGAGTCTCCACTGTGCCCGGTTCTTTGCACTTCCTGCAGTTGTCATCCGTGGTGATGCCAAGCTTCCTCGCGTGGGCTGCCATCATGCAATGACCAGTGTCCTGCAATATTTGCGCGGGCGTGCCAAGATAAACAAAGTTCGTTTTTCGCATTGTGCATTGCACATGATTTTCGAGATTTTGCACGATGTCTTATCTCTCCATCTACGATTCACTGCTAGTGTGGCTCTTTTTTCGAGGTTCCTGTACAACTCATGTAGCGGAGTAAGTACATGTTCTGCGAGTTCTGATTCCAGCCCGGCGCCTTCCTTTGCTAAACCATCTGCTATCTCGTTTCCCTCAATGCCCTGGTGGCTAGGGACCCAGTAGATGCGCACTCTTTTCGAAGCGCATAGTGCATCTAGTGCATCTCTGCCAGCCAAGATACTTTTGGACTTGGTGCTAGTGGAGCGCATGGATTTGATCGCCGCTTGACTGTCAACGAAAATGTTGATGTTAGAGTGTTGTGTGTCCATGCTGAGGGCTATCTCAGCAGCCTTCCTTATGGCAAATATTTCCGCCTGGAAGATACTGCAGTAGTTCGGCAGTTTATATGGCTGCCTTATATTAGGCTCTGCACAATACACCACCGCACCTACCCCCGTAGGCATTTTAGAGCCGTCGGTAAATATGTTGACCACCTGCTGTGCTTGTTCTATACCTTTGCACCAGTCATTTGGTCCCAGAAGAGTTCGTGCTTTGGAATTGCCTATCGTGCGGGGCACCATGTAGTCCGTGCTACTAGGTAGATCCTTTCCGATTGTACAATGTCCAAAATTTTGAATGTGCATGTTGCCTGCTGCCGTAAGGCGTTGTGCCGTTTTTCCGGCTATTAGTTTTGCGTGTATATCCAGGGGGTCCATACTTAGAATGGTTTCAAGCGCTTTAGTTGGAGTTGACTTCAGTGCCCCCGTGATGCATAGCGCTGCCTGCCGCTGAGTTTTCTCCAAGTGCCTGAGGAATGTTGATTTGTTCACAGCCGGCAACCACACAATAATCCCGTAGAGTAGAATAGGACGCACTACCGTTACATAGATCCAGTGCATCAGAAAGGGTGAGAGACCCCACGTACTGCCTAGCATCTTTTTTGATGTGTATAGCGCAATGGTGGATTTCTTCACCCTTTCTTCCACGTTGGTTTTCCATGACAGCTTGCTGTCCAGGACGACTCCTAGATATTTTGTGTGAGTTTTCGGTATGAGACGTATATCGTATATCGTTCAATTTCGGTGGTATCCACTGTGGTATCTTGTACCTTTTCGTGAACAAAACCAGATCCGTTTTCTCTGCATTAATACTAAGACCGACTGAATTTTACCATCTAAGTACATCTTTGAGTGTGCTCTCCATTATGGAGCTTACTGTTGATAGACATTTCCCTACTATAATAATGCTTATGTCGTATGCATATGCAGTTATCCTGGGGGCTCTACCTGCGAACTTTTCGAGTAGTTCATTAACTACAAGATTCCATAGTAGTGGCGAGAGGTCCCACTGCGAGCTTCCCTTACCATGGATTTAGTGCTCCACTCAGCCCGCACCTTTCTGCAGCTTAGCAACTTGTCTAACCATAGGTTTATTGCCGGTGGTGCCTCTATTGCACGTAATCCACTAAGGACTGCGGTGGTTGATACATTGTTGATTGCACCTGAGATATCTAGAAACGCCCCGAGTGCATATTCCTTGTGGTGGAGGGCTTTTTCTATGGTTACTACTACGGAATGTTGTGCCGTTTCAACCGAAACAGCCCCCAATAGTGGTCAGTTATTTGAAACACTTTCTGGAAACGAAAACAAGGCTAAAGTTTGTCCAAGATTTGACGAATGTAGGAAAAAATTTCGGGAAAATATTTTGTATGAGCAAGAAAAACTACTTGCTTGATATACTACAGGTATCACCATTTCCTGCGAACATTTTAAATACTATATGTAAGGGCCCTTCCATGTATATCTATTGAAAAACAAGAGAGCTGCTTTACCTCAAACAGTTCATTAATCAAGATTACCACACGTTTTACCATAATTTACGTTCAAGCGAGGATGACCGAAATGTACACCCTGACTTGGAAGAAAATGATGCAGATGATGAAAAATGAATGTGATGTGTGAAAAATTAGTGTTTTCTTTTTCTTTTTTCTTTAATTGGTTTTAAAAATTTTTTTATATACGTAAAAATAATTTTAAATACTTTCTTAATTCGCGATTTCAAAAAATATAGAACTAAATACATTTACAATTTCAAATAATATAAATAAAAAACAGCAAGAGTTTTCTTTATTTTTTCTGGTTTAATCTCCGATGATGATTTAAAAGTTGAAGAAAAAATTTTATAAGGTGACATAATAAATGATTTTACAATCATATGTTTCAATCGGAACCTTAAACCTCGTTTCCACAATAAATATTTCTGAAGTTTGCATCCATTTTTGAACGTGTGAACCTTGTTTTGCTTACAATATTTTTGATTGCAAGTAATTTACAACAAAAGTTGGTAGGCTTCTATCTTTTCTTGTGCAAAAAAATGTACTGTGGAAACGCTGCTGAAATCAATAAAAAAATGTTCGATCATGTACGTATAATTTGGAATAACGATTTAACTCAAGTTTGGTGCCTTAGAGCTGTATTATAAGTTCAGGGCATAACAGACAAATTTGACTTAGGATTACTATTTTAGCATTTTTTCTCAAAACATTAAAGCCTTACTCGAAATAGGAGACGGAAACGATCATTTTTAAAAAAGGAAAAACAACCTAAGTCGCGTTTTTGCCATTTCCTCCTCTTTTCCATTGAGTTAATGATGCTCAAATAAATGGATATAAAAATTATGTTAATTTCCTTCAAGTGTGAATAAAAATGTTTGTTGTCAGAGTTACACAATGTTTCACAGAACAGTTTAAAACTTCAAACTGCTCTACTGAAATGTATAAAAAACTGACTTCAGCTGTTATGCCTTGTGACCACAGAAATATCAGCATAAAAAATGTTGAGAAATCTGCGCGTTTTTGATGTTTTTTGTGACTTTTTTTGATGAGGTGATTTAGACCTCAATCGTCGTAACTACTCCATTACTTGTCCGATTATCTTCGATAAGCCACCATTGGAAAGTTAATAACATTCTCTAGGGGAAGGTGGGGCACATTTGACTTCAGCGTTTTCGGTGTGAACGCACCATAAATTTCATATGTGCAATTTGACAGCATGTGATTTCACGAGGGGTCACAAAGTTTCACACTTTTTGCATAACTCGACAAAGAGCAACTCGTGTTTTTGTGTTTTTTGTAGCGCTAATGTAATTTTATAGATACGTAAGGATTTTTCAAAGTTGTTTTAGCTGTTGTATCAAATTTTTTTTTTAAATGGTAAAAATAACTCTTTATTTATTAACATATTCAGATTAATATTAATATGACTAAATAAAACTGGGAAAAAATATATAAATAGTCACCAAAAGCGTTTGGGGCACAATTGGCGTTTTTAAAAGGGCACTTTTGACAAGTTGTTGAGGATATCGCTCTAACTTTACGCAACGAAATTGAATTAAAGTTGCCGTATCCTGAAAATCCATCTTCGACATCACGATGCCGTACAAAGTACATTGCTAAAATAAATTTTGGAAACTTTTATTTAAAATAAGTGCATATGATTGGTTTTCCTAAGCATAATCAACCTGTGATGTTTTTTACTTTTATTAAATTTTTTCATTTTACTAACAATATACAAATACATTAATGTATTAAATTTTTGTTTAAATAATATTATGTAGTTTCAGTATTAACATTTTGGAAGCTGGTATTTCGAGTTCTTAATGAGAATTAACATACATGCTTGTCAAATGCTCCCCTTCAAAAACAAAGGGTGCCCCTTCCTCGGAACACATTTGACAAATTAACTTTTTTATAAAAAAAGGGTTGAATAAGGTAGACACACGATTTTTTATAGGCTATTGGTTACTCAACTACTGACATCAATAGTGAATGTTTGCGACCAATTATTAACTCTCAATTTTTGCCCAAATATATACGTGAAATATGACCCCGTAAAAAAGGTGTCAAATCTGCCCCACTATCCCCTACACATATCTTACTTGCACGTTTTTGTACAAAGTTAACCCTTTGAGGACGGATAAAAGATCCGTCTTCAGAGGATTCAATTGGTACCGTATTTTTTTACTGTTAATTTTTTTGATTTTTATAAACTTAGATTAAAAACTTCCTTGCATGATTTAAGATATGTGTACAGTATTTTATTACATTTCCAACGGTGGCTTATCGAAGATAATCGGAAATGGCAAAAACGTCACAAAAATAATCCAAAACGCGCAGATTTCTCAAAATTTTTTTGCTGATGTTAATCATTTTTGAAGCTTTAATTTAACATTTTTTTGTTTTTGAAAATTCTAAGGAACAAAAAGCTTTCCCATACAACACGTGGGTTTTCGCCTAAAAAGGAACGTTCTTAAAAAAATCCAGGAAGCCTACGGGTTAACACGTTGTAATATCCTTCCGTGGAGGGTACAACAATAAGCCAAAGAATATTTAGACTGAGTTGATCAAACACTTTTTTATTTTGTATGGAGACCGACCCGGCCTTTTTAATATAGTTCACAGAACGACGTATACAGTATTGACCAAACCTAAACACCCCTTAAGAATGTAGTCTGGAGTTCCGGCCTAATTTTCAAGGTTTATTTCGGAAATTTTTTTGTTTCTGTTTGTTTCTGGCGCGGGTAGTTACGGCACCGTTGAAAATAGGGGTAAAAAATAGAAAAAAATATTAAAAATAAACAATTCTACTACCTGCGAGAGCGGGCTCTACATTGGCATGTGGAATAACATATTGAAATTTCAGCCTTATCAGCTTGAGAGAACGTTTTTACCAAAACTAGTTTAATAAAAAATCATCAAAATATTACTTGAAAAAAGTACAAAAAAATTCCAATAAATAGTAGAATTTTAGTAAATTCTAATAAACTATTACACCAGTTCCTATTGATCAAATAAATATAAATAGCACCAACCAAATTGACGAACAAGTTGAATTCTTTACCAGTAAAATAATGGATGCTTTTAGATATTCTGTACCAAAAATAGTCCGTAAAATCAAATATAAAACCACCTTCCTAAGGCGCGTATCCAGAAAAAATATCCGTTGGTTTCAAATTTTTTTTTTATTTAGACTTATTCCAATTTTTTTTATATAAAAACGTGATGTAATAATGTCTAGACTTCTTTTATTGCGGGCTAATGCATTTAAAATTTTTTCCGTGGTCACTTCCACATCCCTGTGAGCATTTAGAATAGCTAACCCATTGAGCCTTTCTTCTCCACTTTTACTTCTAATGTATGTTTTGAGTCTTCGAAGCGAGTGCAACCGACAATGTTACATCAATCTTCACGAATCGGCTTATTGATGGATATATCATAGCAATGCAAAAATAAGGGGATTCGATAAACGTAACAGGTCAATTTGTCCGATTCAAGCAGTGCCTCCAAATATGGGGTACAAAATGTTGGCCAAAATCAATATATGCACTAAAAAAATCATCATGTTTTAAAATTCTACACAATACCTTTGATATCAATGCATGTTTTTTTCATACAAAATTTAAAAAAAAATGTCCAAGTAATGTTTTTCATCACAATTTGTAATAAAAAAATTTACATTAAACAAATTACGTCCTAGTATAGGGTTACCATAACTCTACAGTACTTGACCGGGACAACTTTGCACGTTCTTTTTTTATTTTCCACAAAAAACAATTTAACGCAATTTTTAACTTTATAAATTGCCGTTTATTAAGAAATCATTAATAGCCGCGTTCCATTCGCTTCAAAATAATCCAGGTTTTTTTTAACATGCAAAGCAAAAACAAAAAATAGTCCTATAAAAAGGATTATTTTTGCTATCCATATAAAATTGTGATATAGCCTTTAAAAAATTTGAAATACAGGTGCCGCACCTGTATATTTTTATAAGCTGTTATTTCATTTTTTTAATTATTTGTTTGTTTGATACAATGACTATTAGGTAGCCATGACAGCTACCTATTTTCTCACGAGCTGCGACCATCGAATGTTAAACAAAAGAAAACAAAACAAACCGCGTGTGTCACACACATTGGACGCATTCAGCGGAGCCAACAATTGCACTTAAATTATTTATATAATTGCATAACAGTAATAATTGAATTAAATAACTTACAATTTTTCTCACGTTAAGAGTAAAACACTTTCAGAGAAAAACATCTTTCACTAAGGTATCGCTACCATAACAGTTTACAACAGTTTTGAACGATACACGTTCTCATCACACCTAATAGTTATTGTATCATGATTGCTTGTGTGAATTTAA
Organism: Dichetophora obliterata; assembly: GCA_963920525.1. Taxonomy (NCBI): domain Eukaryota; kingdom Metazoa; phylum Arthropoda; class Insecta; order Diptera; family Sciomyzidae; genus Dichetophora; species Dichetophora obliterata. The sequence continues at coordinate 45,597,091 of OY986435.1, read as the reverse complement.
TTTTGACTGCAACGGTAGTGCCCTCTACGAGTCGTTTTTCTAGCTGTTCCTTTGAGAAAATTTGTTATCGCGATTATATTAAGGCGAAAGGAACGCAGCTAATAACTCACAGGTACGCAGAGTATGTAATACATACATACCTTATAAAAAAAAAGAAATATCAATTCAGTCAATGAGGTAAAGAAAAAAAAATAATTGTTTGGACTTATTCAAAATAAAGGCTTGGCCCGACCATATTTTGCAGATTTTTTTAATTTATCAAGAGCATGCTTTTGCGTTTTACTATTTTTATTAAATTCTGTGCAAGTCATAGAATAATTAAAATTGCATTGCATACTGCTTTTCAAGGTGGTTATGTTGAGATAGTTTCTTTCCTTACTAAATTGCGAGAAGACCAGTGAAATACTCGCTCCTTTCTCTTGTGCCTTGGATTTTGGAATTTAGAATTTTGTATAAAAACTAATTCCATTTGCATTCACTTACACGAATTTGCAAAAAAATCAGGGACTTTAACGGTTATGATTTTTTTCAAACAAGTCAAAAAATAATCGCTATTTTTTAACTAATTTCATATCGATCAAAAATAAAAGTTAAAATTTTACTTTTAGTTTTTCGATCAATATATAAGTTAAAACTTGACTTTAATTTTTCCGACTAAAAATTTGACACATCTATTTCTTATTAACTATTATAATAGTTTAAATTTTCAAAACAATTAATAGAGTACATATTTTATTCTTTATAAGAACATTGCCATCGATCGTCATATCGTTGCATTGCATCGCTAAGTTGCTTATCATTGCACATTCTGCTTTAATTTATTTCGAAAACGACTGGAACAGCGACTGCAAGCAAGTGATTTAGGAATTTAAATATGACTTTTAGTTTTGATCGAAAAAATAAAAGTCAAATTTTAACTGTTATTTTTGATCAAAAAAATAAAGGTCAAATTTTAACTTTTATATTAGATCAAAAAAAATAAAAGTCAAATTTTAACTTGTTTTTTGATCAAAAAAATGTAAGGCAAATTTAAACTTATATTTTTGATCGAAAAAATAAAAGTACAATTTTAACTTTTATTTTTTAAAGTAAAAAAAAGTCAATAAATAATCGTTATTTTTTGACCAATTTTATTTCAATCAAAAATAAAAGTAAAATTTTAACTTTTATATTAGATCAAAAATACAAAAGTCCAATTTTAACTTTTATTTTTGATTGAAATAAAATTGGTCAAAAAATAACGATTATTTATTGACTTTTTTAAAAAAATCAGAAAAATTCAAATAGTTAACGAATTTTTTTCCTTAGCTAACAAACATCACATTGCTATATTCAAATATCGAATAGACTTACTCTTTCCATTTGACTTTTTGAATAGAAATTGCGGAAGTATCTGTTATTTTCGGTCCCTGAAAAAAATTGTTTAGTTCTTAAAGACAATGTTTTTAGTTTTTCTTCAATATTTTTCACCGGGACATTTTTTACTGTGCACTAGGACAGAGGGACATTGATCTCAAAACCAAGACATGTCCGGGAAAACCGCGACGTATGGCAGCCCTATCCTAGTAGGAACAAAATGTTTTTATATGTGGCCTATTTGACATTGAAGTTTAATATCAGTAAATTGGTTTATTGTTTAGAAAACCAAATCCGAAGTTTGAGGTATTAAGATTTTTTTTTTTTGCGGACCCATAAAAACAGCCATGCGAATGCCAAAATAGGGTCTAGAGAAGTTGGATGAAGATCTCCTTTTTAATTTGCTGTTGCTATTTTTCAGAAAATCACCGTTTAGATAAAATAAATCTTTGAATGGAAGGGTAACGTAAAATTTTACACGAGATGTTATGTTTTTGGATGGTCGACCTGACTTTTGCTTTAGCTTAAGCCCAGGTTTCTTTTTGACTGGGCATGGTTTTTTCTTGCATGAGAGAAACTTGAGTGTGACTGAGAAATATGATTGTGGGGCAGTTCGTGAGGACGGGTTGCACCTTCTTTGTGAGTGTTCTTTTTATGGAGACAATCTTCGTGCAATGGGTGTGTTGCATGAAAATGGGTATTTCCACCTTGAAAGCGCGCACGCTTTCAGCGATCAAGCTTCCAGGTTGGATCAGAATGAATGTCAGGTGTTTGAGAGGCGGCGTACCAGGAATAGTTGAGTTTATGGTATTCGTTTTGTTCTGCTTTGTCCCAATGCTTTGTCCAATTTAAGTGATGTGCGAATGTGACTATTCTTTTCTTGTTGATTTATCCCTTTGTGTTTGATTGGTTACCAGCTATGTATTTATCACCTATATCGCAAGTAAAGCTACTTAGCTTGGTGTAAGTTTGCATTCTCAAACCGAGTGCCGTACCCCAGAGCATGGAAAAGGTTTTAGATTGGCCTCCATCCCTACCAAGGGTTGCGACATGTCATCACAACATTTACCTAATTTGGTACCTTTGAACCCTCAAAGGGGCGTTGACCGACGCAATATTTCGGTCCCACGCTATGGCGCGACGTAGAATTAGGCCTACACGGCAGGTGTCTACGTAAAACACTTTGTATTTTCTGTACCATTAAATCACATCTTGAGATCAGTTTCTATTATATATTAAGATACAAAGGCACGAAATAAGGCACGCTTGGAGACTCCAAAATTTATAAAAATGCACCAAAAATGCACCAGACACCAAACCTAATTTTTCTTCCAGGCACCAAAAAAATAATGGTGGATATACCGGCCACTAAGTGCTTATAGTAATTTCTGGTTACAATACAGAATCTCTTATACGAAGTAGCTGTATTATTACAAATTATTTTATATGCACCTATTTTTCTGACCAGCTACAAATCGATAAGTGCTTTGAATTAACTAGTTCTAAGTTTTTCTGTCATTATTTATATGGTCAATTTTTTCTGTAGGAGTAACGGTCGAAAAAATAATTTTGCTCTATATCGACTATATTGCGTTCATTTATAAACCATACCATCGCAAAACTTAAATATCAAACTAGTGTGCTTTTGTCACACTTCATGCAGATACGTTCATTTCGCCTGTGTCGAGCACCAGATCGAAATTGCAAAAAATTTAGATGGGAACAAAAAGAAACAAAATGAAACGTTAAAGACCACACATTTTAGCTCCTAGAAGAAGTGCAAGACAACATTTTTTCATTATTTCGATTTTAGTCGTTTATTTAATTCCTCTTTTTTGATATGGGTTCTTTTATTTAGGTGCTTTCATTGCCAACTTCGGTAATTTTTGAAGAAATGCAAACCTACCTCGAAACTCACTATGAAAAGATGTGTAACGTTAAAGACCACACATTTTGGCACCTAAAAGTGCAAGACAACATTTTTTTGTTCATAATTTAGATTTTAGTCGTTTACTTGATCTCTCTTCTTTGATATAGTTCTTTAATTTAGGTTTTTTCATTCCCTATTTCTCTAATTTTTTTAAAATGCAGATCTACCTCGAAACTCACTTTTAAAAAATGTAACGTTAAAGACCACATAAAACTGGTTATATTTTCGAAACAACAAAAGTTAGAAGAAAAGTTTATTTAAATAAATTGCAAGTCTTGAGGCCTACTTTCATATACGCATACAACATTTTTTGGTTTCATGAAATTTGGTTTCATTTCAATATATTTGCAGAAATATGTGCTCGAATGTAATGTTAAAAAGAAAATATTGACCATATGATTCTTTATATTTCCAAAAACTTTACTTCTAAATTCTAGAACATAAAAATTATGTTCTTTAAAAAAAAAGCACACACAAAGTTTTATTGTCCATTCGTGTACATATTCTTGATCAGAATCATCCTCCGTCCATCTGTCAGCACGATTAGAGCGTCAAATTTGGAGCTATCGTAATGAAATTTAATACGTTAGCTTCGTATGGAGCGTGTGAAACAGACATATATTTTGCATTTTATAGCATGTGATATCCTCTACGATCTTAGAAGATAATTAAAGATCAATATTTTAAACTTTTGCTATAAAAGTCTATCACTTGCTATAAATACGACAGCCATTTAAGTTTTTTGTTGTTGGACCATTGTCCAATCACTGACAATTATTTTTATAGCACTAGATTCGCCTTTGGCCGAAATTCGACCAACTTTCTAAAATTTCAATCGTTTTTTTCTCATTCTGAGGCGATGGCCTTGCTTTAAGAAAATGTGTTGTTCTAAGAAAATCTTAAGTTTCAAATAATCGCAATAACAACATTAAAATAGCCGACATTTTTTAAAAAGATTATCCGTAAAAACATTGCCCAAAAAAAACAACTTTGGTGCACTGTCATTTTTCACATCCAGGGCTTTTAATACAAAAATACTTTTTTTTTATAGGCTTATTTTTGGGTACTGAGAAAAGCTAAAGTTTTCGAGATATCGTCATAACTTTGTGTCAAAATAAAGAGAATTTTTCAGAATTTAATATTTGTAAGAAATTTCACCATCACAATATATATTCACACATTTACATAAAAAATGCTTATTGTATGGTATCCTTAAGAGATAACGAAAAATATGTTTTGTACATTGTATTGATGTATAAAATGTGTTTTGTACATTGTATTGATGTATAAAATTTCCTTTACGCTCAGTGACATACCAACAGCTATCTAGCTATATGTTTATGTATATGTGAATATATATTTACATACCCAGCCGGAAAAACAACCGTGCTGTATATCTGCCTGCAACATGCCTCGGAAGGTCAGCAGACATGCTCGCCCCATACCCGCTTATATTTTTTTCTATAGGCATGTCCTAGGACGGCATGTCTGTCAAATGAACTGCAGCAATACTGTATGCATCTTTCGGCATTAATTACATGAATTAAGATTATGAGCTTTAGATCAAGTGAGTTTTCAAGAAGGCAACAACAACAACAACAACTCTGTATAGAGTCAATCACTTAGCTGACTAGACAGTCTGTTTCGGAAATCGCTACATATTCCTCATCAGTAGTCTTTGAGTGATTAAGCTGTGATCAACTCACTGTCTAAACTTGCATATGTATGTACAGATCCTCTAATTCATTCTCATGAATTGTATGGCTGCTAATCATATGACCCTTCAAAGCAGTAGGCCATTTTAGATCACCGCCATTAACTCTATCAAGGGTTGCCATCTGTTCCAGTTGCTTCTTCATTTATTTCAATATTCATTAGTGTTCGATTATTTGTCGAAATGCACCATAGAAATGAAACGAGTTTTTGCTTCGCCAGAAGCTAGTGTTCTAACTGAAAGGTGGCTATTTTCACAACCAAATGCATTAATGCTGCATTCAATGCTGCATAATGCTTGAACACTCATATTTCAGGTCAAAGGTCACAAAAATATTCGGTGAACTCTTTCTCCCTACTTTAATTTATTTAAAAAAAAAGAAGATCAAAATCGGTTTAGAAACACGGAAGAACTGTTTCTCCTACGTCTATCTCTATATAACGAAATGGCTTAAAACATAGATTTGTGTATATAACTTTGGAGTTGTTTGAAATAACTCACAATTTTTTTACAGAAATTATTTTTAAAGCTGTAGAACTTTGTAAAAAATATAAAAACAATATTTTGAAAAATTTTATTTTCATCAAAAAAATCATAGGGGGTAGCTCATGATTTTCGATGATAGGAACTAGTTATTGAGTTATGCGTCAAAATGTGGCAATTTTTGCAAATAAATGATATGTCATCTGAAAGAGTTTGAAAATGTAATAAGAAAAAAAAAATACAACAAAAAAAATTCTGTGTCGATAAGCAATAATAGCTTAAGTCCATTTAAGACTGAATTGAGTTATTGATATAGTTGTGTTCCACGTATATATCATTATGAACACACAAATTCTAGAACTACTAGCATGACCTTAGCCAAAGATATAACGCAAAAACAAAAGACCCTTTCATATAACTTATATGGCGATTGAAAACTTTGAAGCACGATTTCTGGAAACTTTGAAATAAGACTTAAGCTGTTATTGCTCATCGACACAGAATTGTCTAATTTTTTGAGCAAAATCTAAATATTTTAGAGGTTTTTTTAAACAATATTAAACATTGAAATTATGGTACAACGGTTAATCTTTTCTTATTTCTCCAAAGTCTTTTAATTGATCTTTCAGACAAAGAAAATTTTTTGAAAATCGATTAAAAATGGCTGAGATATTTGCTTGCAAAGTCAAAACTTGCAATTTCAATAGTTTTTTCTCATTTTGAGCCGATGGCCTTGCTTCAGGGAGATACGTTGGACTGAGAAGATATAAATTTTTCGAGATATCTAAATAATTTTAATGTCATTTTGTGGGTATTTTTTCACAAACTATCCGTGGAAAATATCACCTAGAAAGCTTTCCTAAACCGTTATATTCCTCAACCAACGACTTTTCATACAAAAATACGTTGTACTGAGAACATATATAGTTTTCGAGAAATCACTATAGTTTTTATGTCAAAATAACAGAAATTTTTCAGATTTTACTCTTTTTTAAGAAATTTCACACTGTAAAAACTAAGTGTTGTTTTAAACACTGCCTTAAAATCATCAACAGCCTTAATTTCATTGTCGTCTTAATATTAAGTTTATGTAGCCTTAATTTCAAACAGTAGGGAGCTGAAGCTCAAAATTTTAAAGCGTGCCTGTTGAAAGTCATGCATTCCCACTTTTATTTTCAGCAGAGCTCACATTAATTTGACGTATAGGCGAAGATACTGCTGCTTTTACAATTTAACTTCCTTAAAATAAGACAGCATTGGATGCTGGTTTTTGCAGCAAAAAAAGGCGAGTGTAATTTCAGCAAAAGCCATCTTAAAGCTGTTGCAGCTTACTTTAAGACAGTTTTTTCACATTATAATAAAAATGTGAAAAAACATTATAATGTATAAAAAAATGCTTATTGTAGGGTATCCGTAAAAGATGGCGCAAAATATCGCACACCTTATCAATGTCTAAAATTCCCTCTTACATTATATTCTTCAATCTGTTACGGTTTAGCTTTTATTTAATAAATTCTCTTTTTGCGCTCATATTTCAGGTCGAAGGTCATCAAACTTAAATGTAATCATACTGTGCAGCCAGATCTTTCATTTGATACCTCATTTACCATACTTCAGATTACTAAAAATAATACAAACTTTCAACGTAAATATTTCGGGTTAGAGGTCATAAATTTAAAATCTAAAATGATTCTGCACATATAGGGCGCAGTACCTTTAGAATGATATAAGTTTTGTTGCTCTTATTCTAAAATTAATATCGAAAAAGTGTACGACAACATTTGATGTTTGCCTATTAATATATAAGATTCTAAAGATATGTTAACATATCCACCTCGCTCATTATAGCAGAAGATGTGATTGTCGGAGATCTTAGAAGATCACATGGAAACCGGGCTTAAAGCACAACCTTAAAAAATCCACAAAAATTTCAGTAATGCATTCATATTTAGGTTTAATTTTAGGTCTTATACAAGAAAAAAATTTAAAAATCAAATGCAAACCACACTTTTTCCTCAAGCATACTGCATCATTAAAATGCTAGAACATTCATTATGTCGAATGAAGTAAAACATTGCTGTGGTAGTTTTTAAATTTTTACCCAGTCAAGATCATTCCCTACTTGTTTTATTTTAAAATAAAAAATTTCAAATCTATTAAGCTTTACACACAGACAATTAGGCAAAACTCTCATTAACAATCATTGAACTAAAGTGCAACGTAATATCCTGAATTGCGTCCGTAGAGTGTACGGTGCAAAAAAGGCACCAAACAAAAACCACAGCTAATAAACTTGATTACTTACTGTACACAAGCAAGGAGATACAATTTTAGATACAAAACAATACAAACAATAGTTACGCAAAAGAAACTATCAAGTTACACAATCAAATTACGTTAATATTCGTGAACACAAGCCCACACAATGAATCAAAAGCCAAAACAAGAAAAAAAACCTCAGCTCATTTGTGCACAGCAGTTTGGGTTATTTATTTATTTTATAGACGGACATTGTCTACAACAATGAATGGCATCGGCGGCGGCGGCGGCGCCCAACGCCCCATTGGTGACTGCAGCAAAAAAATAGCAGGCAGCACTGTATTCATCAACTTCATGCAGTTGGTGACATAAAAGAAAATTGAAATGATAAAAAATGCAGCGCATACTTAATAAAATGAAGGCGAACGCAGCGGTATTTGCAGCATGTGCTTCATGCAGCACATTCGCTAGTTCACTCGTGCAACAGCCAGTCAGCCAGCCAGTGTTACCTATCGCAATTAGTTGTGCATTTCACCCGCTTCGTCGTTTGACAAACAGTTTTCGATGCCAACTGCAAATGAAGCAATTACTGCAATGCAATGCACAGTCGGATAAGACAACCTGACGGATGGACAGATGGACGAACTGAGACGGTCACAACCTGCTGCAGCGTTGATAGAAACAATCACCTCGAAATGCTCTTCATGCCGATAGCTGTATGCGAAGTTATCTGTATCTAATTAAGTATCTATGAAGTATAAACAACGGCAACTCCTTTACGGCAACTGCAGCGACAAAGTATCGGGCATCAGCGCCAAAGTCTGACATGGACATGCAATAATGTAAGCAAAGGAATCAAGCTAAGTCGTGAGAAGGGGGGGAAAATAGAACATTAAAAAGCCAATCTATATCAACAGACAGAAGAAGTCAGTCGCTGTAGAATAGGCAATTTTCACATAATGAGCAGTGTTTAAAACAAAGTTTAAGCTTAGCCAAGCTGCACAGCGGATGGCTTTAAGCTCAAATTTTAAACTTATGCTCAGAGTCTGAGTATGTACTAGAACTGAGCTCAGAAGCAATGAACTTAAGGGGCTGAAGATTTAAGACATTAATCAATTATCGAACATTTTTTTACTGCATATACCCAGAAAAGTTAGTCAAGAAGATTGAGAATTTATTTTGATTAAATTAAGTACAAACAAGAAAAAAAAACAACCTGTATCTATGTTTGTATGTCTTGCATCTTAAGCAGGCCCTCTAAGAAGATCTCTAGTTCGAAGAACAGCGAGAGCAGAAAAAATAAAACACATAACAACAATACTAAAACATAGTTTTTCTATGGACACCAATGAATGAACAATACAGAGATGACAACAAATACACAATATATGAACAGCACCTAGAAGCCGGCACCAAAAATCTACAAAAAATACAACAACAACACCTTAAGAAACCAGCAATACACAAAAAGTGCGCGCAAACGCTCCAACAAGTTCTCCGCCTTTTTTTTTTTGTTGCTCCAACAGCCAACAACGTCGTGCACGGGAGGACGATTTATAGTTCGGACAGCTTTTTTCTTATTGGCTGAAACTTGAATGAACGGGTTGGTTTCGCGCTGTATGAGTTCAAGTTTGTGTGTTTGTTTGGCAACGGAGTGAGAGAGCAGCGCGTCTGCAAGTGTGAGAGAAACAGTTAAGCCAGGTGAGCTAGGTACAACTGCTTCTCGTTCGCTCTTGCACTCTCTCTTCATAGCTTCATCTCACTCTTGCTCCTTCCAGGTGAGGAGTGGGTGTGCGTTTGCAAGAATGTGCTGCGAATTATTTCAACGTCTCTCTCCATATGAAGCACATTTGAGCAAAAAGCTTCGAAGAGCGCAATGCTCTCAATTGCATTTTTTAACTCGCTCAATACTTGCCAACTTGAACGTTATCTCTACAAAGACTTGAATTCAAATCACGTGTGTCACATATTTTGCGCTACACTGGATGGGTATTTTTTTTTTTGTGTTTTCTCAAGCTATATTAATAAAAAAGTTATTTATTTTTAAATGGCACACTTTTTCTAGGCACTCAACAATTATTGGTGCACTTGTTGGTGTTGTTTTAATGTTTAAGTTTGTTTACATCGGCTGCTCCACTGTCATTACATAATTTTCTTCTTGTTTTTTTTTCAATATTAACAACATTGATGAACGCGTGTGCTTCGTTGTAATAAAAACTAATTTTGTATAAACAAAGTTAATTGAAATGTTTATCCTTTCGTTTGTCAATTTATCTGTTTACTATGTTGCAGTTTTTTCAGTGGTCACTGACAGTTTCGTTTTATATCATCTATTTTATGATGATGGAATTTTTTTTTGCGCTTTTAATGTGAAGAGCCGTTAAAGTGCAATCGAGCAATTATTATACTCAGTGCATTCGTGGACTATAACAATTAGAGCGGCATTTAGTCAGGATTTTTTTTGTTATGTAGAAGGTGTTGGTGGAATCTCCATGTACCGTATTGGACTATGCAAATGTTCATTATTATTTGAATAAGACTCAAGATTGAGGAGTTTTGACATTTTACATATATCGATGGTTAAGCTAATTAAATCAACTAGTATCGCTAGTGGTCGAAACTGGAACAACTTTCTGAAATGTCAATAATTTTTTCCCATTCTGAGGCGTTGGAGACCTTGCCTTAAGAAAATGTGCTTTACTAAGAAAATCTTTAGTTTCAATACAAAAGTACGTTGTACTGAGAAAAGCTACAGTTTTCGAGATATGGTCATAACTTTGATGTCAAATAAAGAGAATTGTTTCAAATTCACTATTTGTAGGAAATTTCATTATCACAATATATATTCACACTTGTTACATAAAAAATGCCTAATGTAGGGTATCCTTAAGAAATAGCGAAAAATGTTTTTTGTGCATTTTGCAATGTCTGAAACTTCCTCTTTCACTATGTTCTTGCATTTCTTATAGTTAAGGTTTTATTTTAGAAATATTCTTTTAGCTTGAAATGACGCGATGACCTTGCTTCAAGCATGACAGGGGAAAGAAGGGTGCTTGCCGCCCCTGGGCAGTGAATTTTTTGAAATATCTTCATATTAAATCAAAAAGCCGTAAGCTACAGTTAAAAAATTTACGGGAGAGTCAAAAAAACTATCTAAATTGTAATTGTAATTATATGTTGCGCTCAAACTTAGGGATTTTAGAAATTTTAACTAAAAATGTCGTTTTTATTTGTCGTCGTTTTTATTTTTAGTAGTGTACAATTTAACAGGAACATGTTTTTTGATAAAGTACATCAATAATCAATCAAAAAGTCGACTTTGAATATATTGCAACTTACGGCTTTCTTGATTTTATATGAGGATATTTTCATTACAAATGTTAATATATTTTGAAGAGAACTCAAAAATTCTTTTTTTTTTAGTATATTTATAAATAAAACTGAGCTAAGCCATGCATGCATCTTTAAATAGTATGTTGTACACGTCGCAGTGATAAGTTACGATACCATTTGATGTACACTTGTTTCACAAGCACTTTTCAATACGTATTCTTACACTCAAAAAATTTTGTGTGCAAATATTACTAATAACTGCGTCCATTCTATGAATTTTACAAAAACAAATGTATATTGTACGAATGCATTTGCTACATTTACCAGAGCTGTAAAAAATTTGATCAATTTTATTTTATCCACAAAAAAGTGAAGCAGTGAATAACGAAATAAGAATGCATTCAATGAATGCAAAATTGATCTATAAATAAAATTTTTTTAAAAATATGATCAATTATTCATTTCAATTATTCATTTTCGGTATTCAGAAAAATAAATAAATTTTTACTCAATTGAATGATATTCACAGAGAATGCTATTCACAAAGAATTTCAGAATTTTCGATTATTCTAGAATGCTATTCACAAAGAATTTCAGAATTTTCAATTATTCTTTCTTTATTCATTATTCATTTTTCATTTATAATGCATTTTTTATTTATTATTCACTTGTTATTCATTTTTAATTTTTTATTCATTATTCATTTTTTATTAATTTTTTATTCATTATTAATTTTTTAATAATTTTTTATTTATGGCTTAGGACTAAAATGAATAAAAAATGAATAAATAATGACAAATGAATAACTAATAAAAAATTAATTTTGAATAAAGAATTAATAGTGAATAAATAATGAATAACAAAAGAATAATAAATAAAAAATGAATAACGAATAAAAAATGAATAATTAAAAAGAACAATTATAAATTATAATTGTATTAAATTCTAAATTATAATTAAATTATAAAAACAATTATAAATTAAAGAACAATAATAAATTAAAAAGAACAATTGAAAATTCTGAAATTCTTTGTGAATAGCATTCTTTGTGAATAGCATTCTTAATAACGAAAATGAATAATTGAAATGAATTATAAATCATTTTTGTAAAAATGAATGTGAATTAAAAATGTTTTCTATAAATCAATTTTGCATTCATTCAATGCATTCGTAAGTAGTTAATCAGTTGTACTTAAAATTCTGAATATGAATGCCGATTTTACAGCTCTGACACGTACTAATAACAAAAAAAAACATTCCATCTTAGCTGGGGTTTGAACCACGGTTTTTTAGCTTACGGGCCACGTACTCTTTCAGTAGACTATGGCCACCTTGCAATCATGCATTTCCTTTTTGGTAGTAAATTTTTTAAACTCAACTAATACGAATAGTACAAAGCCATTTGTAAATACTACGAGTGCAATGGAAGAAAGTACGAAAGTTATTCGTATGAGAAATTGAGGAATGATAAGGAATGATATCCCTATTAGTCAAAGATCATTCTACGGAGAAACAGATGGAAAGGGGCAATTAAACTAATAACGCATATGAACTTGGACGATAAGCAAATTTATGTTGTAAAGTAATTAAACTTAAGAAGAAAACAAATTAAAAAAATTTTAAAAACTAAATGCTTTCCGAAAAGTCGGCTTAAAAAAACGTTTTTCTGCCATAATTGTCACTGGAGAATTTTTTAATTTTTTGTAAACCTAATAAAATTGCTAGCAATCCTGCAGCATTTAAATTTGAGAAAACTGCAACGATCTAGGCGAGGGAAAAGCTTCTGATGCAAAAGCAAAAAAAATTAAGAGATTCTGAATAAAGTAGGCTAATTCTAAATCATGCACTAATTTTTAGGAAAATCTGATGGAAAATTCTTGTTAAGTTAACGCTTTTACATTAGTATATCTTATGGTCAAAAGTTTTTTTATGACTAAAATTTAAATAGGAAACTCGATTTGAAACATTTATTTTATACTTCTTCAAATTCACGTTTTTGAACAGACGTCCACTCATTTTGAGAATTTTCAGGATTCAGAATCAAGCCTGGCAGGGAGGTTCTGGAATATGTTAAGAAAATGAATGGAGCCCAAAACCCATCTATGCATGTACCTCTTTATATATTTATTCTACGTTTTGAATTAAAAAATAAATAAACTTTTTAATTATTCATATAATAGGTATGTTTCCAAACTATATTTTAGTAGCTTGCATGCTGCCAGAACTGATGCATATTGAAAAAAGAAATAAGGCAGTTGATATCCATACCGTGATCATTTCAAGAATAGCTATTTTTACCTCCTAAATCCAAAACTGATAAATTTCAGGACGCTCGCAATTGATTTATTAGTTAAGGCTTCCAAAACTGGAAGAAATGGTCTAAAAAATCTTGCTGGTTTTATTCATTTTTGTTTGGGGGCTAAATAGTAATTAATGCGATTTTATTTAGGGATAAAGGAGACCTCACATTATTTTATTACCTAAATTACTAACAATATTTGTTGCAAAAAAAATGTTTTAAATTACATGAAAAAAAAAATAAATTTGAAAATGTTTCGGGCATGATACGAGAAAGATTTTTACCCCATCTTTAAAATATATATAATTTTCTTATGTGTACAAGCGTGTGTCGGCGCTTCTTTTTGTGTACCGGCGTATCATGGTAACGAAATAAGTACCAAAAATCGCAGAAAATATAATTATATAGGTTACATTTTCTGTATGTGCATTCTAGACTCCTTTATGCCTTTGTCCCCCCCTAGAACAAATCCTGTGGACGCCCTTGGCTTCAAGGAAATACGCTGTGCTGAGAAAATCTACATTTTCTTGAAATATCTCAATAATTTTGATGTCTTTATAACGGTAACTTGCTTGAACATACTATCCGTGAAAAATATTATCAAAAAAGCTTTCGTATACCATTACGTTGTACTGAAAGCATCTATAGTTTTCGATTTTTATGTCAAAATAACGAAAATTTTTCAAAATTTACTATTTGTAAGAAATTTAACCATCACAATATATATTCACACTTGTTACATAGGAAAATGCTTATTGTTGGGTATTCGTAAGAGATGGCGAAAAATGCATCAAGTTCTTGTTGCAAATATTAGCAATGTCTAAAATTCGCTCTTATATATTGTTTTTCCATCTCGTACAGTATAGCTTTTTTTTAATAAATACTATTTTAACCGATCCGATACCTCATTCACTATACCTACCTACCTCTTCCTAGCCATGAGATTTCTTACCAAAATAAATATAAATTTTTAACGTTAATATTTCGGGTCAGAGGTCATCAATTTAAAATCTGACATGATTCGACACATCTATGGTGCAGTAACTTTCGAATGATATACGTTTCATTGCCTTTATCTATATCTATATCTTTATCTATATCTATATTTTTATCTACATCTATGTCTATATTTTTATCTATATTTTTATCTTTATCTCTATCTAAATCTATATATTTATATCTTTATCTACTATATCTATCCATACCTATATCTATAGTATTATATAAAATTGAAGTGAAAATTTAAAGTTACGACCTTACTCCAAAAGAACTGGGCTGATTTTTATGAAAAGTATTTTAAATTATCATATTTGTGCTACAGATTAATTTAGGGGTATTTTTCTTTCGAATTTTTAATAATAAGTACATTTAAATAAGATATTAAGTTTTTTAAGAAATCATCCCAGCTGCCACGCATTGCTTATTTCTTGTCTTTTGACGCGCTTGTGTTGCGAGAATTTCAATGAACTCCATGTTTCTCTATTTTTAACCGACTTCGAAAAGGAGGAGGTTCTCAAGTTGGTTGGTTTCTTTTTTTTTAATGTATGTACATCGATAACTCCTAAAGTACTAGCCCGATTGCAGCTATTTTTTGTCAACAGATAGAGACATTGGACGCGGAGGTGCCCGTTTAAAAAGTGAGCGGTATTCAACAAATGGGCGTGGCTATAATAGCTGTAACTCGAATAATATTGACAATAGGATACTCAAAATAGGTGCAAGGTAGGCATAATTATGAAAATTTACAATCAAGGAAGTGGGCGGTATTGGACAAAAGGACGTGGCAATATTAGAAATACACTCTATCTCGAAAAATATGAACACAAGGGTAAAACAATTCGTTACAAGAATGTGTAGAATTATTACAAAACACTATGAAGAAAGTGGGTGGTAATAGACAAAGGGCGTGTCACTTTTCGAAAAACACTGTATTAATATTGACACTAGGGTACTGAAATTTAGTACAGGGGTAGGCACAATTATTACAAATTATTCTCAAAAAAGTGGGCGTTATTTGACAAAGAGCGTGAAAATCTTATAAAAACACTGTAACTCGAGTAATATTGAAACTAGGGTACGGAAATTCGGTACAAGAATAGGTAGAATTATAACAAAATTCAATCAAGAAAGTAGGCGGAATTTTTCAAAGGGCGTGTCACTATAAGAAAAACTGTATCTCGAATATTGGCACTAGGTTACCTAAGTTCGTTGCAAGAATGGGCAAAATTGTTGTCATAATCACTAAAAAGGAAGAAATAAAAACTTTTTAACAAAAAAAAGCAACTTCAAAACCACTACAAAGTAAAAAATAATTTTCAATTACTTTTCACATTAATTCTTGATCAAATTTGATAATATTTATATACAGTTGCGGTCAAAATAATAGCAGTGCTCTTATATTCAGACATGTTTGGATAAATAATACTAGTCTACAAATTTTCGATCCGGTAAACCGATTATCATTCCTAGATCTACTTTCAATACTCGTTCCAAATTTGTACACAGTTTTCTCCGATATTGTAACATTTTCAAGATACAGGGTATTTTACGTTTTTGGCACGTGTTTAGTATTATTTATATAGAATCTAAACTACTAACCATAAAATAACAAATAATATTTCCTGTTTTAGAAGAAATATCAACTTTTCCATCAATTTATCAACCATTTTCGTATTATGTGCTGTAGCGGAGCTAAAATTTTCAGATTATCCAACGAAATATCAAAAAATTTTGTATCTTTTATTTTAGCAGAGCTGTTATTATCCAAAGTAAGAATTTAGAAAAAACCTGTTGAATAAGTGTATTTTTACACGAAAAACAGACATTTTAAATTTGGACGATTACAGCTCCGCTAAAACAAAAAATACAAAATTTGTTAATATTTCGTTTGATAGTATCAACATTTTAGTTCTGCTACAGCACATGACACGATAGTGGTTGATGTATTGATGGAAATTTTGATAATTTTTCTAAAATACATAATATTTTTTTTTATGGTAAGTAGTTTAGATTCTAAATCAATAATACTAAACACTTGCCAAAAACGTAAAAAACCCTGTATCTGGAAAATTTTACAATATAGGAGGAAACTGATGACAGGTTTTGAACCAGCGATGAAAGTACATATAGGAACGATAATGGGTTTACCGGATCCGAAATTTTTAGACAAGTATTGTTTATACAAATATGTGTGAATAAAAGAGTACTGTTATTATTTTGACTACAGCTGTATATGCATTGATGTGCAAAGATGTAGGGACACCTGTATATTTATTCTTAAAGCTACATGAATTATATACAAGGTGCCTCAGATATAGCATTAATTACCTCGGGTAGTGATTCTCCTTAAGTAGGCGAGCAAGAAAATGCAAGGATAATGATGACCCCTCCCCTCTTTAGGAGCTAAAGAGGAAAAACTTAAAAATATGTGTCATTAGATCTTACTCCATATTTAATGTAACTCTTAACCGATCTCCAAAGTCAAGAACATCTTGAAAAAGAGACTACATGACCTTTAAACCTATGACATAAAAGTCATTTTCTAATCGTACCACATGAAACAAAGATATCCAGATAGCATACTCCGTGTGCAAAAATTGAAATCTTCTGTGCACTACGTCACTCGAGCTTGTCAGCTGTAACACGTGGTGCATACATACAAAAGAAAATGTGAAAAGCAAAAAGTAAACACAAGCAGCACAATTGCAAGCATTTAAAAAATATTGCATTCATTTACTTTAATTTCTCTTATTGTGCACTTATAGTACGTGTAAATTATAATTTTCAATTATCTGTTATGTAATTAAAATAAGTACTAAAGTTTTAAATGGTTTTGATGAGAGTAACAACAATTTTAATTTGGACCATAAAATGAATTCACAACTTTTTTCAACAAACGAGAAGACCAACACAATGAAAAAGAAGCAATCAAAGTGCTGTCAAACACATTAAGCAACGTAGCTATTTTTTTTTGTGTAGGAGTACAAATGGGAGAAAATACCCCTGTTGTATATAAATTTATTTTCAATAATAGTACTGAAAAATATATTTGCTTAAATTTATTTATAAATATATTTATAATGTAATTTATTTCATTTCAATAAACCCAGTTTCAATAAGAAAATGTCGATATTTTTTATCGCTATAAATAAATTATCCCCTTTAAATTTGTTGTGACTAATGTTTTTATTTAGCCACTTTGACAAGCTCGAACTACGTCACAACAAAGATGGCGGACATGAGCAATAATTTATCTATAGTTCTTTGTATCATGATCGTACCACACTAAAAGTTAACTGTTTTACGTGTGGCAATTTGAAATGAAAAAGTAAGAGTGTTTTTTATAGAGTGATACAAGTTTAAATCATAATAAAACATAGTTATATATTTTTAATATCAATATAATGAGCTTCGTTAGATAGGAAATTTTATGACATTTATGCTTAATGATAATTTCGGCCATATGGTTACCACGGCTGGCGCATACAAGGCGCAATCTGGCACACTAATTTTCACAAACTTTTCGCAGCATTTGCGGCCGTATCTCGCCGAAAACTCTTCGAATGATGATTTCCAGGAGTTCAATTGTGTGTTATTTATCGACGTAGACAAGTAAATTTACATAACCCCAAAGAAAATAATCCAATGAGGTTAAACCACACGATATTGGGGGCCAATTAATTGGGCCATTTCGTGAAATTATTTTATCATCAAAAGTTTCCTTGAGTAAATCAATCGTAGCGCCCGCTGTGTGGCATGTGGCTCCGTCCTGTTGGAACCACATATCAGCAAGATTAATGCCAGCTAATTGAGGTACGAAAAAACTTCGAATCATGTTCCTATACCGTTCACCATCGACAGTAACATTCTGACCATCATCGTTTTTGAAGACATATGGGCCAATGACTCCGCCAGCCCATAAAGCGCACCAAACAGTAATTTTCTGTGGATGTAATGGTGTTTCGACAAAAGCTTGTGGATTCATCTCACTCCAAATACGACAGTTTTGTTTATTTACGTACCCATTCAACCAAAAATGGGCTTCATTGGAAAATAAAATTTTCCTCGGAAATTCAAAATCAATATCAATTTGTGCTTTGAAAATGATCCATTTTTCTTTGAATTAGCAGCTCTGAAGGACGATTATGTACGCCATAAAATGGACGAAGTGCACTATAAGTTTGACAAACAGAACCATTATTTTGATTAAAAATTTCCACAATTTGCACGCGTTGCACTGGTGTAAGTCGATCCATAATAAAATGTCATAGGAAACTTAACAAAAAGCATTTATCAGCTGTTAAAAAGGTGATCAATTAAAGCAATGATGCCAACTCAAAGTTGTATCACTCTATAAAAAACACCCTTTAGTTATGTTTGCATTGAGTACTCAAGTATTATGGCAAGATCAAAAACCAAGTCAGTAGAAAATTTTGTCATAAAAAGGAATTACATCACAAAAATTGATGAGAAAAAAAATTATGAAAAAAATGAGTTCACTGCATTTTTCAAGCTTCCATTATAATATCCACCTTTTGTAAATTTATTAGAAGCGGCCAATTAATAATAGCGGTACAATATTCTGTGTAAATTAATGTTAAGTGCTCAATAATTGGACAGATGTGAGGCGAATGTGTTAACCGCACTGACAATATTTCTACTTCAAAGCAAAATTAAATATAAAAGCACAATAATGATAAGTGATCACTTGTGCAGATATTGCCAATTTATTTGTGAATAAACTTTTACAAAAATTTCTGTTCATTACATATGTGCAGCAGGCCTGTAGCCAGACCAAGAAGACGGAGGGGACAGGCATAAATCTTGGGGGGCAATTTTTTGTTTTTTCATTTAAATAAAAAAAAAACAATTTTTTAACGTGTGAAATGAATACAAAACACATATTTTTTAAAAAACAGTTAATATTATAATATTTACATGGATAGTAGATCTTTTTATACATGAGATTAATACATACAAAATAATATAAAAATTAGTTCAGGATTTTGTACTAATATGAAGGTAAAAATACAAGATTTATTTAAAGTGGCTAGAAATATAAGAAAGAGTAGCGAAATGGGCTGATATATGTATAAATCATTTTTTATGTAAATCAAATAAAAAAAAGTATAGCAGTGAGGGGACTGCCGACCGAAGCGAAAACCTATATAAAAAATATAAGTATTCCCTGGAAGACTTTGTTCTGCCACGGACCGCTTTACTGCTTTATTAAAATGTTCATGCTAATCGGAAAAACTTTTTATATTTTTACTTCCTCAGTCTTTGATTATATCTTTCAAAATATTTTTTATTCAGATAGCATTTTTATTTTATAATTACACCAAACTATATTATGACATTTGAATTGAATATTGCTGATATAAAAATAAAATACAGGGAGCACTATTGAATGAAAAATAATCCCCATAAAATAAAATAAATTTTCTATTTTTTATGTATGATATTTTGTTTATTCGTCTTGAAGTCTCTTTTAATGCCTGCATTTGAGATCTTGCTACAAAGAAAACAGAAAACATAGCAAGAATAGTGCAGTTTATTTTCTGCCCCCGATTCAGTTCATCCGTACATCCGGTTTATCATTAATGCACATTATTTTTGTCTTTTATCATTTCATTATATTTTAAATTATGGGTATTAATATAAAAAACAGAGTAACACAGAAACAAAAATATAAGTTAAGCTTATTTAAATAATTAATGTACACATAAAATACGTACACATAGAATTTGTATTTACATAAATTTCATTGAATTTCATTTACATTATTTTCACTGTTAGCGTCATTAATCATTGCACTATATTCTAAAAAAGATACTATAGGCATATATATGGTAGCTGAAATAAGAAACAAAATATTTTTGAACGATGCAGTCCCAGTCATGATAAAATTATTGTTAGGTAGCCTTGACAACTACTTATTTTCTCACGCAATTAAATGATCCATGCACTACAGGTAACTCCTCTGAATGCGGCCAATGTGTGTGACACACGTTCTCTATTTTGTTTTCTTTTGTTTGACATTCGATGGTTGAATCACGAAATGTCACTCCTACCTATTACTTATTATACCATGGTCCCAGTAAGAGAATATGCTGGCGACATTTATAAAATTATATATGTTTTTATGTTGGTCGTGAAAGTCGAACACACTTGTTCTTCTTCACATTGTGAATTGAAATGCTTGTCACAAAATCAATATCAGGGTCGCTTGCAGTATTTCGTTTGCTTCCTGAAAGCCCTAGTTCAATACATGTGTTAATATAGGTTGCCGTGCATACTTTTTGTGTTTGAATTTAAAAAATGTTCTTTTTTAGTGCAGAATTAACTTTAGAATTAAGTACTTAAATAAGCGCCTTCAAATTGAAAAACAACAAAAAACTTTAGAAAATAAAAAACTATCAAAAAATTTGCAATAGTAATAACATCCCACTTTTATTTCAAGGAAGTTCACTTAAAATAATTGCGAATATTATTTATTGGGCAGATTCCGATTATCGGGGTGCCAAGCTCTGAAGATGCCGTTTTGAAGTATTCATTGCGAGAATAAGATTCACCGATGCGTCATTATGAATTATCGATTTTTTAAGACATTTTTCTTTTTTATAAGATCCTTTACAAAAACTGGCTATATTTTTCTTAATATATAACCGATATTGATGGTTAGTCTATATAGTTGTTTGTATGTAAAAATAAAATATTTTCTTACATAAAATCGGTATTTTCTCAAAAACTACAGTTATTACTACGAATTGTGGAGAGTAAATTATTGAAGTCTGAAAATTCATCTTTCATTTGGTGTATAAAATATATGATTTATTTATTCTCGATTGAAATAATTTCATAATTGCAGAAATATTTAAGATTTAACGATATTTACGATATTTATTTAACAAAAGTTGTTGACTAGAAGATAAAATCTTTTGCATGCTGCTATGAACATTAGAGATAACAACATAAAGATACATAAAAAATAACATCAAATTAAGTTAAAACCTAATAATTAATTACGAGTTATTTTAATTTTGAATCAATTAAATGCAAATAGTAAGAAAAAAACAAAAAAAAAAACAAAAAAAAAACAAAAAAATTATAATAATGTGGACTTAAAAAAGGATATTGAAGTATAATTAAAGATAGATAAAGTACAGGCGAGAAAGGAAGAAACAGAAAAAGTTAAATGAAGTATGTATTCAAAAATTAAATGCTTAAATTTCTTATGATTGGAAACACTTTTAATATGGAATGGCAATGAATTCCACGATCTTATACCACTGACGAAAAACAATCTACTGGAGTTTACGAAGTTATATCTAGGGATCATAAGGTTCATGTTTCTGCTTGACCTACAGAACTCTATCTGTTCAAAAAGGTACGAAGGTTTTTGTGTGAAAATGATTCGGTGTAGAAAAATAGTGTGTCTAGCTTCAAGGTAGCTTTGTAGGTCACGACCAAGCAAATTTAACTCGTACAAAAATAAGACAAGAAGAATCATGATTTCCCAATTTACGAAATGTTTATTTTAAATCATGTTAATTCTATTTTTATACCATATTTGGTGAATTTATACTGTAAAAACACCTTTGAAATTTGTTTATTTTTGTATTTTAGTATGTAGAAAGAATTTTATCTAAAATTTTGAGATACTTTGTCTAATATCTTGTGATGTATAAAAAAATATATACATTTACACATCAACTGAAAGGTTTAATTAAAGGCTTTTTGAATAAGATATTTTTTTGCATATTAATAACGCGACTTTAGGAGAAAATAACGGGTTTATCAGTAATAAAAAGTAATTATAATATGAAATCTCTAATATATAATGAAATATGTTTCTAAAATATATATGGTTTGTATTTTTTCTGACAGATAATTTAATTCCCTTTCAAATAACGTATCAATATTTAAGATGGATTGGTGCTGGGAAATGATATATGTGTTTTTCTGAATAGATATTTTAAACACATGTTTGCGCCAACAGTCTGTGTAGTCTGTTTGGCCCTTTAACGAAAAGTGGAAAATGAAAAGGTTGAGTAGTTGTTCGAAGTTTCGAAGTAAATAGTTCAAATTGCAAATAGAGCGGACACGTGAGTAAAGTTTGTGTTAATTTGAATGAAAATATTATAAAAACAGTGTAAAGAAAACTATACAATGCCGGGGAAGTGTTCAATTTGCAAAAAAGCAAAAAAACAAGTTTAGTCAAAAATCAACTGCAAAACATGAACATAAAGAAACTCGAGATGAACAGCTGATTGTAACAACTAGCTCGCTTTTCTCTGCTTTCTACTTCATTCCTCTCCGAGTCGGCGCTACCTGGTTATTCTGCCATGCTCGCTGTCTGTATTGATGACGAGAGTTGCTCGGAATATCACGATGACGCAAACCAAAAATTTTCCCTCTACCAAAATCGTTAAACGCGCCTAAAGAAGTTATCACTTCAAAAAATTTAATTAACCCGCATCCGTCGTTTGCATCAAATTGATGCAAATTTTTTATTCAGATTTATATATTAAGAACAAACAGTTTTGATTTAAATCTTTAGCTTCTTTAAATTTTTGCTAGAATTAAGATTTCCAGTTTTTTCTTATTTTAAAATAAACATTCATCATGCATAAAAAAAATTTTAAAATTAAAAACATTTCAATGAATTATATATTAGTTTGGATCTGCATCAAATTGGTGCACAACGTGCTTTTCATTTCTAGAAAGTTCCTATGGATGCGGGTTAAAAAATTATTAAAATTTAAATCTTATTTTTTGGTAGCAAATATTGGCGACCCAGTAGAAATTTTAAAAATTGTAACAATTTGTCTGAAAGGTTTTGTTAAACAATTTTCATATACATATTCAAGTCATGAATAAGGTAAATGTGTATATTTTTTGTTATTTTAAACTAAACTTATTTTAAAGCAATAAACAAATATATCAATAAAATGCATATTAATTATTCATTTAAAGTTTTTCATTGTCTGATTTGGCTAGGGGGCAAACGGTTGGATTAGGGGGCTCCCCTCCCCCCCCCCCGAGCTACAGGCCTGATGTGCAGTGAATATCGGTGCAACAAATTTTTATTAAAAAAAACAGAAATGAAAATTAAGTAAAAACAAAAAGTCCTGAAAGAAAAGACTCTTCGAAGAGAAGGTTAGTATTTTTGAAAATTCCAGTAGGACTTAAATTTTTAGCTAAACGTAGCTGTAATGCGAATTTCGAATATGAAGACCAAGTCAAATTGTGCATGTATTGGAATTTACGAAACTCATACTAGTAAAAGCTCTACTTTAGCTCGCTGGTAGAAAACATACCAATTCGTAAAAAGATGAGTACTTCATCTAATAAAAAGATATCAACAACAAGAATTTGATAGTTGTTTGATTTTCAATGCAAATTTTGCAAACATTGAGACAACTCAACAATTTTTATGACGAATTTATTTGAATATTATTTAAGGAATAAGGTTAAGTGATATCTGTTAGGGCTGGGCCCAGTAGACATATATACGAATAAATAAATAAATAAATAATTTTCGAGTTTCATAATGATTCTAGAGAGAAAATTCGTGTTTGTTCGAAGTTTTTTTGCGGTAAATTTTCTTTTTACTAACAATGAAGAACATTGGATTTGGCAAAACTGATATCTGTACCGACAAAAGAACTGGGCTTCGCCCTAAGAGTAACATGCCGGAAGAATCTGAAATATTTTTCATAAAACATATCGAATTATTTCCTACTGTAGAATCTCATTGCTGAAGAAAAGACTTAAATAAGTTATATCGCTCGTTTTCTTCAATAATGTCACAACTCAAAAAAAACTGATTTTTCAGTAGAAGCATTTTAAGTTTTAAACCGATATAGGAAATTGGGCTTATTTTTTAAATTATCGCTAAAACAAAAAATATGTCATAAGTGGTGAAATTGTAAAATCTGCACACAACGGTACCTCAAAATAATTTCAGGTATACCCGTTTCTTATGTAAGTAATATAAGAATTGATTAAGGTGCTGTAATCACCAAATCGTAAAACACGCGTAGAATATCAGGGACATCGTCACCAAAATAACATATCAAATAAAGATCATAGTAGAACAGACGTTTCTGCATAATTAATTCGATTTTTATGTTTTTTGGATTATGACGTTATTGAAGAAAACGAGCGATATCTAGATTCCAAGACATTGCAAGATATACAGATTTACACTCAAATAAGTTATATTCAGATTCCAATCCGAACTTAATTGTATCTATAATGTTCAGTCTGCATAAAAATTTTGCGCAAGCGAAGGTAAGCAACCTGCATCCGATTCCACGAGTCATTAGAATATATTAATTTTACACTTCCAAAAAAGGTGAATGCACAGTATGAAAGTTTATAAAAATTGCAATAGCAAAGTTAGTTTGCAGGAAGACTAGGAGTTACATAAAAAAAGATAAAAAAGTCAATGGAAATAAGGGTTAGTATAAGCAAAAAAGCAAAAGAAAACAAAGGATAGTGCGATGTACTAAGAAGTAATTTAAATTTTTTTCACTCTAAAATGCACTTAATTGGTGGTCCCATACTATTTAAATCTTCAATTAAAGTCTTCCAATCCTTGTCCACATCTTCTTGGATCGTCTTATGAACCCTGTAGCAATATCCGGAAATAGCTCCATAAATTGAACAAAAATTTCTTGTTGAACTTTATTAACTGTCTTTGCCCTGCAAAAGTTAAGTTTTGCACATTTATTAATACTGGAATTTTATATATTCTGATATCACAGTGCAACACATATTTTCGGGCGTGAACCAAACCAAACTCAAACGATAGTATTTGACATCAATAACAAAAGTCCAAATCCGTTTTTGCTCCACTACGTCACAATTTGTTTTTACAGTGGTTTCAAATTTTAAATTTTCGGTCAAAAATGAAATTAAAAAATAGTAAAAATTATATGTAAAACTTAATTCAGGGTGCTTCTTGTCTTCAGAAGAAATGAAATTTTCTTGAATAAAATGAAATTTCCTAATGAAATTTTCTTGAAAATATTTTTATGGAAGGTTTTAACCCTTGACCTCCCTCCAAAGTTGAATTTTAGGACCTTTTCCAAAAAAAGGGTCAAAATGGCCCATATTGGTAGGAGCTAGAGGGTTAAAGTGTTCCAAAAAAATATTCCCCGTGAAATTTTAGTTTAGGCTTCTGAAGACAGGAAGCACCCTGAATTAAGTTTTACATATAATTTTTACTATTTTTTAATTTCATTTTTGACCGAAAATTTTAAATTTGAAACCACTGTAAAAAAAATTGTGACGTAGTGGAGCAAAAAGGGATTTGGACTTTTGTTATTGATGTCAAATACTATCGTTTCAGTTTGGTTTGGTTCACGCCCGAGACAATGACCTTCATTTTGTGTCACTGTGTATCTCACAACTCGCAGGCGAAATTCCTTTGCACAATTTGTATGCAAAATAATAACCAAATAACTGGCATTTTTCTCTCGGAATTCTTTTCGTGATACATATTTTTCTTGTGAAAATTTTTCCCATTTCGAACATTGTCTACGATCAGGGGCGTAACTAGCGGGGGGTAAGGGGCGGGTAGACTATTCTCCCTACTTTTTTAGAGTCGGCCTAATTGTTATTTTTTACTAAAATTTTTTAAAATATTGATTTTTATAAACAATAATTATGAAAGCATCAAAGCCAGTCGTACCTTTTATTGCCATTGTCATAACAAAAACCAACTTTAGTCGGCTATTTCATTATAATTCATACCCAAGACTATCTTCAGTCGGCCAGTTCACTTATAGTCATACTTTAAACAAACTTCACTCGGCTAACTCACTTTCAGCCGTACCTTAAACGAACTTCAGTCGGCCAACTAATTTTAAGTCGTATTTTAAACAAAATTCATTCGGACAACTCACTTTCAGTCGTACCTTAAACAAACTTCAGTCGGCCAACTCATTTTAAGTCGTATCAGCGTTGAATTGTTGTAAATGAATCCAGTGTTCCTTTGTGACAAAATGCAGAAAAAGTTCAGAAAAGTAGTATAATTTTTTTAAAAAACTACGGAAATAGTAATGCATATTAATGTAAAAGAGAGCAGCGGACCAAATGGAAAAAATTGACCATTTTAGTCCAATTGTGCAACCATGTCCATGACCAAAAATAAAAACCGAAAATGATATTTTTGTTTGACCAAAAATATATTAATGATTTTTATTTAAGATTTAAAAGATAAAATCTGCTTACTATTTTTATATCTGAGCAAGAACTTGAAAATCATAAAATTATGACTAGTGCTTAAGTTTTTGGATATAGCTTAATGATAACAGTCCCTGACACAAATACCTTGTAAAAAATTGAAAAAATAAGTGGAATAAAACAAGCCCAAACGAACAAAGGCTTACTCAGTCGCCACACATATTTCTCTTTTTAACACTTAATTAAAACATTTTTGCAGAACTTTCTGAGATTGAAATTTTTATCCAGAAATACCCAACATTTGTAATAAAAAATTTAATGATCGAAATCGGACAACATATTTAAAGAAATTTTCTTAGCTCAAGAACTCTGATGTAAAATCTTTAATTTCATAGACTTACAGCCCTATTCTGGCAAATTAGCAAATTGTTAACCAGTATTTTGAATATTTCTATATGTTTGTTGTTTTCAATATAAAATTTAAAGCTCAAAAAACAAAACTTGTTAATGAAATTGTCAATAACTGAAAAGCAGTTCACAATTCTTATCAAAATTTCTTATTTTTGAGCTTCAAATTTTGTTTTGAAATAAAAAAAATTACAACAAACACATAGAAATATTCAAAATACTGGTTAACAAATTGTTAATTTGCCAGAAAAGGGCTGTTAATATTTAATTTAAATACAATTGTAATAAATAAATAAATAATGAATTTAAAGGATTTAGTCAAACTATTGAAAAAAACTCCGTTTTAACTTTAAAACTCGAGATGATGGCAAAAAGATCACCATTTTTAAATCGGCATTCAAAATTCATTTATTATAAAAGCATCGCTTTATATCATTGTTGATGTTCTAAACGAAATTTCCCAAAGCTCTAAGAAAATTAACAAGTGGACTCGAAATGCTGCATATTCGCTATCAAACCAACTCATTTCTGTGGAC
Source organism: Dichetophora obliterata (assembly GCA_963920525.1). Taxonomy (NCBI): domain Eukaryota; kingdom Metazoa; phylum Arthropoda; class Insecta; order Diptera; family Sciomyzidae; genus Dichetophora; species Dichetophora obliterata. The sequence goes on along the minus strand of OY986435.1, from coordinate 45,569,576 downwards.
TATATTATAAGTCTTGTTTTTATGAAAAATGTACAAGTAAATATGAAATGAAATTTATTTCTTTTACCCTTAAATCATCAGAAAAAATAAATTTGGACCTTGAAGGTACGGATAACCTAATTATTAGTGCTGTTGCATTGTTAAAATCTTTTAATGTTGATGCTGAAAAGGAATTTTCAATTCGCCATCGCCGTCGTCTTGCGCCGAAACGTTTGGATGATAACAATGCCAATGCAGCTTATATTTCGATGAAATGTTTCCATAGAAGAGAATTTAAACTTGTATTGGATAAAATAACCTCACTGATGCGAATCCAGTTCTATCTTCTACTAACTTGACCCCAAAAGCGAATTCTAGAATCAATAAAATTGTTCCCATAAAATTGTTTGTTGGATTCACTTCAATTGAAAGCGGAATTTGAAGTATTCTATGATCTATGCGAAGGCGTATAAACTCTATCGGGTACAGCTACCGATGTAGCAGCAACATGTTTCAGAATGCAATAAAAAATCTTTTCCTGCAATTAACAATATGTCGCGTTTGCTGTGCACAGTGCCTTTTACTGCTTCAGGAAATGAGAGAACGTTCAGCAAATTAAAATTAGTTAAAATTAATTAAGAACCAAGCACAGTGACTCACGTTTTAATAACTTATTAATACTTTCATCGGAAAAGGACATAGTTGATCTCATTTACTTAGATAATATTGCGCAGCAATGCGCTACCTTAAAAAAAGAAGAATTAATATTTAAATGTTATACTTAATAATGAAGTTTGTATTTTTTATTTAAAACACTATTTTTTTTAATTAATTTAAAAAATTAAGAGCAAAAATGTTATGAAAAAATAAAGCCCTGTTTATTTTTTAACACATATAAACTATGAATTTTTAAAACAAAAACGAAATTAAATGCTGATTTGATAATGTTGAAAAACTTTTATTTTAATTTTTTTTTTTTTTTTTTTTTTTTTGTATAGAGGGAACGATATAAAAACTGACTTTAAGGGATCTTCTTCATGTGAAAAAGTTCAAAAGATTGAAAAGTGTTACTATATGTAGGTTAAAAATGTCATTATTTCTTAAAACGGTACCAAAGATTAACAAAAAAGGCCGTTTGAGCTGTAACTGTTTAGCATTATATTTATTATTGTAAAATCTCTAAGATTAAGTTAGATATGTAAAAAATAGGGTCATTTTTCAATTTTTGTTTTGAAAATGGTGCCAGAAGCAGGTATAAGGTTTAGTTGGCTGATTATACGTAATCTTATAGTTTCAGGTATTATCCTTTAGATGAACTAAAAAAATTTTCAGTTACCTGTTGTAAAAGCTGAGAAATCGTTGCCACCTTTTTGGATTCGAAAAATGATGTCTCCAAATTGCGAAAAGCTTAAGAGAACAGATAAAAGGCCAAACCAAAAAAAAAACGCAAAACATACTTAATTATATGTATTTTGATGTACACAAGTTTTTTATTTATTATTAAAAAAGTTTTTAGTAAAAATAATTACAAAGTGTTTTTTAGCCGTTCAAATGAAAAATACCCCTTAAGATTTATTTATATTGTTCGAACGGATGAGTAACTTTATATAATTCAACTATGTTGTATTTAAAAAAAGTCGGGACTTAAGGGTATCCAGTCGGTCGAAATACATTGATACACCCCCCCCCAATCAAAATGGCCTCGGTACGCCCCTGTCTACGATATCATAGGTTCTATGGACAATTATATTGCCAATAAGCCTAAAGGCGTCAATTTAAAAATTTGACCATTTTTATGAAGGCCAGCAATACATGAAAATTTTTTGAAAATCGAAATTTAGAAACATCGATATATTTCTTCAGAAACATCTTGAAAATATGCTGTTAAAATTTTAAAGCGAAATTCGAAGACTTTTGAAAATTGAAAGACTTTTGAAAATTGAATAAAAGTGCATATTGAAATAAATTGGATCATTTTTATTATGTTAAATAACACCTAAATGATTTTTCAATGGTATCTTTAGTGATAAATATTTTATCACAATGAACAAAAACAAAGAAAATCTTTCCTTCTGGGGAGAAGAAAAGTAGGTCATATTTCGAAATAACAATTAAAATCATATCAAAACTGCAGTTGGTACAATATTGCTCTCATTACTTCCGGACTTTGTGTTGTAATTTCTTAACTTGCGGTGCTCATTTTCCTCACAAGATGATCACGTGCTGCTTCCGTTGTACCACTTCAACTAATGCTAAGCACGTGACATTAAAGCAGTTAATGAGCATATAACATGTACACAACCTGAAATTTTTAACGGATTCAGCTACTTGTAACGATCAAATTAAATTAGTTCATTGCGGTCGAATGACAGGTAGTTGGAAGGCTTAAACTTCAGAAAATAAAAAATACAAGTGCTGTCAGTTGCACTGAATACCTGTCTGGGTATTTTCAGGCGCGAATTATTAATGCGTTTCAGCCATCACATCACATCACATCACATCATTACGCTTTGGTTTCCGTCCTGCATGATGCGTTAGGCGTAGATGACACGAAGATGTCGTCATCGTTTTCGTCCCATTCATCTTCAACCTATGACGTTTAAGTGTCAATGAGTGGATAGAGAAGCTCTTGCACTCCAAACGACAGTCGTACGCCTGAATAGACAGACCGTCGGACAGACTGTCATTCGCGCCTTAGGCTTGCCTTGCTCATCGGCTTGGAATTGACCGGAGCATTGACGATTAAAAATCGATTATTCTGCGCGTCGTTAAGCGCGGGTACGCTTCCACACAAATGTTTTGCTGGATCGGAAATTAAGTCAGTCATGGAATTCAATGGTAAGCAAGTTGGGAGAAGCAAAAGCTTCACTTCACTTGCATGCTTCGCTTCTTCAATTACTGTCAATGATGGCATTCGCGCAGTGCTTTCAGTGGTTTTGCTTCTTCATCTTCGACAGGCTGTTGCAGCTGTAGTTGATGAACAATGAATGCGCAACGGAAGTGCCCGCCATTTGCGACGCGCTCTACGCACAGTGTGTCCAGCATATAATTTTTTTATTAGCTTTTTTTTCTTGCAATTAAATCAATGAGTTTTTGCTTTTGTTGTTGTGCCATTAAGCCGTTCGACTATTTGACACGTTTGTCAATTTTAATAAAACATTTGAAAGATTTATTTGGGACAGCTGCGTGCTACCGTCAGATCTTGTGGTTGACGTTATGCACCCACCATTGCGTCAACCATCTTGATAGACGTCATCGCTCTGCCTGCTTAGCAAATTTTATATGGTAATGGCTGGCAGTCTCGCCGATAAGTGGCAATAACGTTGCTCTTGTTGTTGTGGCTTTTGCTGTTGCTGTTGTTGGCTGATACGTTATTTATAATGATGCTTTTTAACTGGGCCATTTAAGGCAAGTGTCTCCTTTTTCAGCCATTCCACTATTCCACAGCATAATCACCGCTAGCTCTGAAAAAGGATTTTATTGGCTTCGAAAATGTCTTTGCGAGGTGCTGATGATGACACATGCCCGGCACGCGTTACTCATTAGAAAAAATACCATTTACGAAAATACCAAACATATCATTTCCCCCCCCCCCCCCCGCCAACATAACAACTGTAGAGATGAATTTGAAATTGAATTTATCTCAGGATATAAATATGTTTTATCTAGGCAATGATTTGAATGTCTCTTGTTTAGATATTTTTTATGTAATTTGTGAAATTTTACAAGAATATCTTCAGTTGTACCAGAAAACATTTCAACATACATTATTTCTACATGTTTTTTCTGCAAGCAAGTCATTTCTATTGAACATAAATTCTCTTATAGCAATTGCCTAAGCAGTAAGGTATTTACTACTTACCTTCTTAATAAAAGCACAATTGTCAGGTTCAAATGTAGGAAAGTCTTAAATTGATATTTGTGTATATTTATTTCCGTGGACTTTTGACAAAACAACTTCTTCTCTAAAAATTGCTTACTTTTTAGTAGAGCAAAACGCAATTTTAACAGCTATTAACAAAATATTTAACGTACCTCAGTCAAATATTTATATGTGACTAGAAATGAAATCCTAAGCAAACATAATTTCCCCTGCAGTTCAAGGCATCGTGCACGAATATGTCAGGATCATTTTTTGAAGGAATTTTTTGCATGAGTTACACTCAGCGACAAAAAAAAACCCTCGCAGAGTAAACACTTTTTAGTTTTTTAGAAATTACTTTTCAGTTTACGTTTCAATGTTCGGTCACTGTCGCTTTCCGCTAGACCAAAATCAATTGAATTTTGACTCATCACTCCAAAATATGTTTTTCCTAAATGATAAAGACTTGCTTCCAAATGGTTTGGCGAATTTTAATCTAGCTTCAATATTTTTCTGAGAAACCTGTTTGCTAAAATTGTATTGTGTATTCTCAGCCACTTCAAAATTATGCTAAATTTCAGCAAAAACTAATCAAAATTTGCTATTTCAATTTATAATAACTAAGCAAATATTTGCTTGAATTAAGTAAACATTTTCAAATATTTGATTGAATTATTTGCTTTTGCAGTTTATAATAGCTAAGCAAATCTTTGCTTGTATTTAATCAAAACTTTGCTTAGCTATTGTAAATTGCAAAAGCAAATTTTGTTGATATATTTGTTTATTGCTTTAAAATTAGTTTAGTTTAAAATAACAAAAAATATACACATTCACCTTATTCATGACTTGAATATGTATATGCAATTTGTTAACCCTGGATAACCAATGTTAGTCGGTCGTTTCGACTAACACTGCTCAATTTTTTGCTTACAGCCTTTTTTTCTCTCATCTGATCGTGTTCTCTATCCATATCTAACCAACATTAGTTGTTAAGCTGCTCTCGTTGCGTTTCGATGTATTTGCCTTTTAAATTGGATGGGGTGAATCTTTTTATAAATGTAGTGTAAATCGAAGCGACTAACATTGGCTTTAACGTAACTTTTTATACTCTCACGCGTATTGCGTAAGGGGTATATTAACTTTGTCACTCCGTTCGTAACGCTTATAAGGAGATATTTTTTGATCAGCATCACCTCCTGAGTCGATTAAGCCATGTCCGTCTGTCCGTCTATCCATCAGTCCATCTATCCGTCTATCCATCTATCCAGCCACAGTTTTTAAGCTATCATAATGAAATAAAAGATACATGCTTATATTAAAAAAACGAAGATAAAATTCGGGAATAAGCAAATTCGGATGAACACCACGCCCACCTCCCATAAGAAGTGACTTTATCAAAACGGTATCTCTTAAAATGCCACAAAAATAAATATATGAACTTGGAATTTTGCACATTAGCTTTGGAGTGAAATATTCACCACATATTTGATATTTGTCAAAATTGGATGAAAACCATGCCCACCTCACACACAAAGTGGCGTCATTATAATACAAAACCTTAATAAATTCAAAAAAATTATGGTTTAAACTTGATATTTTACACATAAGCTGTGATAATTAGGATGAACTCTGAGTTTAAAATTTTGTATATTTGGATAAAAATCACGCCTCCTAAAAGAGGCGTCAGCAACATTATACAACATTGACAACTTCATATATAACGAAATACAGTCGAAGTTAATTCCTTTGTTGTAGGAATATAGTGTTTTGGTTATAAGTTTTTTATAGTGGTGCAGCGAATTGTGCCTCTTGTGCTAAACAATTGATTTAAACTTTTTTATTTCAATAATAATAAATAATGCTTTATTCGTATAATGATAGAAGAGCCTTTTAAGCTTTTTATGTTTATTTGCCATTTTTTTTTTCAATAATCTAATGTGGTATATCTCAAACTTATAAAAAAATGTAAAAAATAAAAAAAAAAACAAAGACCAATATTAATTTTTTTATTTCTAGTAGAATATACATAGGTTTTCCATTTTCAATAGCTTTTAATGTATTTTATGTACTAACAGCTCCTTTAAAACGAGTTTTGGAGCGTGTTAGTCGAATCGACAAACATTGGTTATAACGTATTAGAAATATGATTGGTTATCCAGAGTTAAACAAAACATTTCAGACAAATTGTTACAATTTTTCAAATTTCTACTGCTACCAACCTACTGCCAACCTTTGCTACCAAAAACTTTTTAACAAAAAAAAAACCCATCTTCAAAACCACTACAAAGTAAAATATAATTTTAAATTACTTTTCATATAATTTCTTGGTCAAAATTGTTAATTAATTTATATATATTATTAAATTGGAAATCTTATTACTATACATTTTTTTTTCTATTTTCTCTTATGATCATAAATATATTAATTTCTCCATAAATATAAAACCTTTAAAGCCGGAGCGTTTATTTTATAAGAGTCTGATTATATAAGCGCTGACTTTAAAGGTTTTATATTCATGGAGAAATTAATATATTTATGATAATAATACAAAATAGAAAAAAATTTATAGTAATAAGATTTCCAATTTAATAATATACATAAATAAATTAACAAATTTGACCAAAAAATTATGTGAAAAGTAATTTAAAATAATTTTTTACTCTGTAGTGATTTTGAAGTTGGCTTTTTTTTTTGTTAAAATTTTTTTATTTCTTCCTTTTTAGAGATTATGACAACAATTTTCCCATTCTTGTAACGAATTTTCATACCCTAGTGTCAACATTAACTGAAAAACAGTATTTTTCTGATATTGCCACGTTCTTTTGTCCAGTATCGCCCATTTTCTTGACCGTAAATTTGCATAACTATGAAAATGTACCTGTACCCTGTAACTAATTTCAGTATCCTAGTGTCAATATTATTCGAGTTATGGCGTTTTTCTTATATAGCCATGCCTTTGTCGAACAACGCCTACTTTTTTACCGTAATTTGTAATAATTGTTCCAACCCTTATACCAATTTCCAGTACCGTAGTTTCAGTATTAACTGAGATACAGTATTTTTCTTATATTGCCACGCTTTTTTGTTAAACAGCGCCCACTTTCTTCACAGTAAATTTTCATAACTATGCCTTCCCCTGTACCTATTTTCAGTACCCTAGTGTCAATTATATTTGAGTTACAGCGTTTTTATTATATTGCCACGCCTGTTATCGAATTACGCCCACTTTTTTGACCATGATTTGTAATAACTATTCGTAACCCTGTACCAATTTTCAGTACTCTAGTGTCAATGTTAACTGAGATTCAGTATTTTTATTATAGTGCCACGCCCTTTTGTCCAGCAACGCCCACTTTATTCACAGTAAATTTTTATTATTATGCCTACCCTTGTATCTAACTTCAATATCCTAGTGTTAATATTATTCGAGTTACAGCGTTTTTCTAATACTGCCACGCCTTTTATAGAATAACGCCCATTTTTTTTAACAGCACTTTTAATAATTGTGCCAACCCCTGTTCTAAATTTCAGTACTGTAGTGTTATGTTAGTCGATATACAAAGTGTTTCTTATATTGCCACGCCCCTGTGTCTAATACCGCCCACTTTTTTAGACGGGCCTAATATCTCTATCTGTTGACAAAAAATTGTGGCAATCGGATAACCTTAGGAGTTATCGATGTACATACATCAAGAAAAAAAACCAACCAACTTTAACCTCCTCCTTTTTTAAGTCGGTTGAAAAATAAGATTTGAATTTTAATAATTTTTTTAACCCACATCCATACACGCAGAGAAAAAACATAATTGCAACAACCATGTTTTAAGAGGATCATAGTATGATTCGGATTATGATTGTTGCTAACATGTCCTTAAACATATAATATTTTTTTGATCATGATAAAATGATTGCAACAACTATATATAGAAAAGGAACTTTTTTGAAGGAACCAAAATATTATTGAAACAATCATTATTCTCTTATTAGGTCGAAAATGGAATGATTGCAACAACTATATTAGGAATTTATTTTTATTATCCAGAATATTATTGAAACAATAATTTTATTTTTTATTTTCATGCACTCCAATTTCCATTGTCTGGGCTGAACAGAAATATTAATTCAATTAAAAAAATCATTTGATAAAATTTGCTGTCCGAGCTGGGGTTTGAAGCGCGGCTTTTTCGCTTATGAGCCACGCACACTACCAGTAAGCCACAGCCGCTACTATCGCTCGTCTGACTAATACCATTCATAAGAATGGTACATTAAATGCATTGTCACAAAAATAGCAATATGAGTGATAAACAAAATATGGTCAGCATTGCGAAGTATATTTACGGTAAATAGGAATATGTTTGCTACAATTAAAGTCGAAAATGGCACTTTTCTGCGTGCTGTTTTTAGGATAAGGCGATTAAAAACAAAACACAATAATTGAACAGTTGACAAACGAAACGGCACATAGCCAGGTATCGATAGAACTTATTGTGTCTGAATGAAGTGAATGTTTTTCCTGCAAACTGTTCAGACACAATAAATTCTTTCGATTTTTGGTTATTTTCTGCTTCGTTTGCCAACAAGCAAAGAAGAGTTCAGACAAACATTCAAAATTCTAATATGTTTGTCTCTATAATAATATTCACATTTATCATGATTGACAGAACTACAGCATTTTTGTTACAACTAATAGTTGAGGCAATCATAGTATGTTGGCGATTTCAATGATGTTATGATTTCAACTATAATGCTATTTTTGGTACCATTATAAGTAAATAATGACATTATTAAGGCAAAAATTTGTGTTTGCAGAAATAATACAATAATTTTAGTAAAAAAATTATTATTGCAGTAATCATGTCTCAACCATGTCTTTTCTCTGGGTGCAGGAACTTTCTAGAAACGAAAAGCACGTTGTGCACCAATTTGATGCAGATACAAAAAGAATATATAATTCATTGAAATGTTTTTAATTTTAAAAATTTTTTTTATGCATGATGAATGTTTATTAATTAATAAAAAATCTGCAAATCTTATTTCTAGCAAAAATTAAAAAACAAAAGATTTAAATCAAAACATGCATGTCTGTTCTTAATATATAAATCTGAATAAAAAATTTGCATCAATTTTATGCAAACGACGGATGAGGGTTAATTCAATTTTTTTATTTGTTTTGCTTAAAAAATGCCTTATACATATGTTAGCCCATTTCGCTACTCTTTCCTTTATTTCTAGCCACTTGATAAATAAATCTTGTATTTTTACCTTCATTTTATTACAAAGTCCTGAATAAATATTTATATTATTTTTTATGTATTAATCTTATGTATAAAAAGATCTACATATACATGTATATATTATAAAACTAACTGTTTTTTAATAAATATGTGTAATGTATTCATTTCACACGTTAAAAAATAGTTTTTTTTTATTTAAATGAAAAAACAAAAATATCCCCCCACAAGATTTATGCCTGTCTTCTTGGTGTGGCTGCAGGCCTAAGCAAAATTTTGCTTGAATTTAGACAAAATTTTGCTTTTTCCTAAAAACATCAGGAGTGATTTCAATTTAGCAATCTTTTTCTAAAATCACACCGTGATTGAGCAAAGTTTTGCTGATTTGCTTTTAAACAAAACATTTGCTTGATTTAAGCAAATTAATTTTCTCCGTGTATAAACAATTTTTGTAGAGCGTCCAATATCATTTTAATTTCATGTACAGTTTTTTCTTTGTTTTTCATATTCATTATAATTTTTCTTAGTTCTGGAGTTCATGACGACATTCGACCCATCTAATAAAATTTTTAATAACATTTTTTTTTAAACTTAAGCTACAAAAACTCAACAAACCGTGTTTTTATAATATTGTAATTAAATTTGCCACAAAATAAATTAAAGTAGTATCGCCTGTGGTCGAAATTCGACTAACTACCTGTAAAGCAGTGTACCAAAATGAACACTAACGTAGCGTATGTTAAGGCACTGTAGCGTAGATTTGAGAAATCAGAACATTAAAAATGCATATAGTAGCGTAGATGGCTCTTTTTGCCATTTTTGAAGCGTTGAAGTTTGTGTACTTAAACGCAAACACAAACCCTTTACTATTATCGCATACAAATTAACAAACTTTGTCATTCCGTAGGTTCATTGAAGAACCGCTGGTCTATTATTAGTCCTACTAACATTTCCTCTAAACATATTGATCATCTTTCAGTCAGCCTTTTAAAATATTAATAATAATAAAAATGATAAATGTATAAACGACATAGTCTTCATTAAAGGTTTAATTAAATCTTTTTCGAAGTTAAATTTTTTAAAAATTCTTTCTTTTAGATTTTCATAGTACAAGTAACTTGTTCTAACGATCAAGCGGAATGGCATGGCAGCTTGACATTTTGCTAATACAAGTTAATATAAAATAATTTAGTTAATTTTTAGTTTTTAAAATTTATTTATTATTTTTATAAAATTTTCTATTTGTTCACTATGCAAACTTATTGAATATAAATTTTAAACTAAAAAACAAAAAATTGAAATTGAAAACTTGAAACAAAGTTGAAACCAAGATGTATGTATGAAGATGGAAGAAGTAGTTGACTTCTATCAAATCGATACCGTAGCAATGTCAAAATTTTGGTGCAAGTGGGACAAATACTTTGAGAGGGAATTTTAAAGTCGGGAAAAGATATTACGCTACAAACAACACAAGCAACCACAATCTACATTGGCGTAGCAAGCGGGGGGAAAGGGGGCAGTTGCTCCCCACTTATTTAGCTAGATAAACAATTCAAAATGAAAACTTCAAAAGTTATTCAAAATATCCGTTTTTTTTACAACGATAATATTTTTGTATTATATATTTTGCTCTTCTTTCTCTCTTCTTCATAAGCATGCTTTCGGATAACCAATTTCTTTCTCTGTGTTTGCAAAAAGATAGAACAAAATGTAGAGTTTCTTTTGCAATTCCAATTTGAAAAAAATTCGGATACACTGAACAAACTATTGAATGAAGTTGAAAAACTTGTTGCTTTGGTTTTGACTATGCCTGCATCAGCAGCTTTATCTGAGAGTTATTTTAGTGCACTAAGACGACTTAAAACGTATCTTCGAGCAACTATAACAAAGAAACGACTCACTCATGCGGCACTTATACACATTCACAAAGATAAAACCGAAAAATATAATTTGATGGAGGTGGTGAAAGAGTTTGTTTCTCGCAAGGACAGAAAGAAACATTTTTGGAATAATTAAAATTGATATAACTTTTTGTACCTTCTTGCATTTAAACCATGTAAAGACATACCTAGTCTTGCTTTATAAAAGGAACAATAATTTCTTACATTTTCATATTACCATATGAAAGATCCTTTAAAAATTATCTTTAATATCGAAATTGGAAACACGGTTGCTACATTGGTACAATTGTACCAAAGTTGATACATTTATTTTAACTTGGTACCTTGGTACATTATTTTCCGAGTTGGTACATTTTGTAAAAGAATTACAATTTAACAACTTGTTACAAAAATCGAAATTTGTTAGCACATTTGGAGAAATGTTCAGACTTATGTTTAGAAGAACTTTCATTGCATTAAGTTCTAAAAGTTGAAAGCTTACATGCTTTTCTTGTCATATGTATTAAAAATCACATTTTTTGAGACTTAAGGATTTTTTGTGAGAATTTCCACTAAAGCAGAAAAATATCTCCAATCAGAAAATTTGTCTCTTATTACCAAAGATATTCTAAAACAAATTAAAGACAAGTTCGATTAGGTAAAGACGATCTAAATGTTTTAAATATAATAACATCTTCACAAGTTATGTCAGAAAACAAAATTTCTTTATTGCCATAATTCAATAATTCATATTAAAATATCATCTCATAGAATGCTACCCTGACTTTATTGTGACTCAGAAGAAGCTTGTTCAGATTTCAAATATTAGTTTTTAAAATTGTAATGACGTTGGGAAAAAATTTGGGTATTTTGAGAAAAAGTGTGGGCCGTGAAGAATGGATTGGGGGAAATTTGTTTTAATGATTTTATCAATTTTGTAAATAGTCTGATGTGCCTTCCACATTTAAGCCTGATTACAACTAAGCTTAGAAATAAATTGGAATACAAAACACTTAACAACATAAAGTTCTCTAAAAAAGTGTGTGTCGAACGCAATAAATCTAATTATATTTAGCCAGCAAAAGAACTATTTTGCTGTATTTATTATTTTGTTAATAGCGTATAACATAACTTAATATTTTTGTTATGTTTGGTATGTAAACAGATATACTCCAGTGAATTATTATAAAAAATGTTATCAAATTATTATATTAAAAAAATATAAGTATATTTTTTCCTATTTGGTACATTATTTCGGAGAATTTGGTACAACAAAAAATAAACAAGTGGCAACCATGATTGGAAAGTTTTTAAAAAATAATGAAATTTTAATATTTTTTATTTAGTTTGATATTTTTTTTTATTTTGAAACTAAAATAAAAAATTTGTTTATTGATATTCATGTTTCTTTTAAGAAATTTTGGTGATTTTTTGCACCCCCATTTGTACTTCCCCCCAGATGAAATTAGCTTCCGACGCTATCGACAATCTAGATGTTTTTTGAGTAATGAAGTTAAGCAATATAGTTTGCTGGCCTTTTCTTTTATTTGGTAAATATATATTAATATTTAGTTAGTATATATAAAACTTGATCCAAGTACTATGACAGAAAACACAGCTTTTCGACATATTTTATATTTTTGAATCACAATATTTACACACTTCACAACAAAACAACAAAGGGAAAATAACACGCGTGTTTTTTCCTAAAACCAATAAGAACAAGTAACAAAACCTGAGAATTTTTCAATGGATTGTTGCTTAAAATATGGCATTATTAATTTATTTTTTATTTTAACATTGCAACGTTACCGATTTGATAGACGTCACCTACTTCTGCCACCTTCAAAAAAATAAATCAAGCTTGAAACAAATTTGAAATGTAGCAAAGTAAAAACATATGTAATATTAATTATTTAAACTTAAATCAAACAATGAAAGTTTCGTAAATGTAATATTATAAATACTCCCCTTTTAAGTTTAGTCCGTCCCTTGACGATTACAACTAATATTTCTTTCTTGTGTTTTTTTCTTTCTAAAAAATATTTTCTCAAAGAAAATGAGAATTAACACCAATGAACAACAATTAAATAAGATTAAAAATTTGTATTAAGCAATTAACAAATCAATTTGAATGAATTCTTAGTTTAAAGTATGTGTTACATATTTGTATCAATATTAATATTTCTCACTTAGATCATTAAATTTTGTTAATCCACTTCTCTCATATAATTCACGATGTTTTCTTACACACCTTCAATCTTTCGAGAACAGGAGAAGGATTCCTTTTTTGATGATCCTATTTGATATAATTTCCAGTCAAATTGATTGTCCGGCTTTGTTAAATCTAATTAATTTCATTATTCCTTCTCGTCAATTACGTCTACAAAATATTTTCGCTATTCCATTTCATAGTAGAAGTAATGCAGCCAATGAGCTATTATCTAGAACTATGAAACTATGAAGAGTGTTATGCTGCTTGCGTATGCTGATGACATTGATATCATTGGCCATAATACGCGCAAATTCAGTGCAGCATTTTCCAGATTAGAAAGAGAGTCAAGTCGAATGGGTCTGGCAGTGAATGCAGATAAGACGAAATACTTGGTGTCAACAAATAAACAGTCCCAGCGTCTTGGAACCCACGTTACCGTTGACAATACCTCCTTCGAGGCTGTGAAGGACTTCGTTTATCTGGGATCCAGCATAAACTCAACCAACGACATCAGCATTGAGATCAAACGAAGAATGACTCTTACCAACAAGTGTTGCTTTGGGCTGAGTAGGCAATTGAGAAGCAGAGCCCTCTTTCGACGAACGAAAATCACGCTCTATAAATCGCTCATCATCCCCGTCCTACTTTATGCATCACAAATCATGACGCTGAGCAGTTCGAATGAAAAGACTTTAGGAGCATTTGAGAGAAAGATTCTTCTTAAGATCTACGGACCAATCTGCGTCAATGGCGAGTACCGAATATGATGGAATGATGAACTGTATGAGCTGTACGCTGACATCGACATAGTCAAGCGCATTAAAATCGAGCGGCTTCGCTGGCTTGGTCATGTTCAGCGCATGAAAGACGATGCTCCAGTGAAGAAAACATTCGATTCGGTACCCAGCGGCGGTCAACGCAGAAGAGGACGACCGCATCTTCGTTGGAAAGACCAAGTAGAGGACAACCTGACGAAGCTTGGATTTCCAACTGGCGCCAGCAAGCGAAAGACAAAAATGGCTGGCGCAAATTCTTAGATGCGGCCAAGACCGACATACGGTTGTAGCGCCAACTAAGTAAGTAAGTATGAAACTATGAATAGTATGGGAAAATTAGAAAATGAATTCGCGACCTCTCAACCTTTACCAATCACAGAGTGTGTTTCTAAGGTCAAATGGAAGTGGAAAAGCCGCCGACATCAAACACGATTTTTTTTTTTTGTGAGACCCTAATAGATATGGATATGAATAATATCGATAAAACTGGATATATATTTTTAAATTGAAAATGTATATGAAGATGATATTGATCGGTATACAAAATGGTTAGATATGAAAATTTTACAGGTGTCTTCGTCAACGATTTAAAAAACATAATTTTGTTGGATAAGCTATGGTAAGCTTCGTTTAAAAGTATTAGTTTGGACAATGCAATCAACTAATAACTTGATTTAAATACTTTAAACAACTGCATACTTAGCAACATGCAGTTCCAAACACATATTTTTTAAGTTTATTTGCAATTCCACGTTACAACTAATATATATTATTAGCAAAAAAACAAAACAGACTCCTTCCCACCCAACAGACTCGTGCAACATCTGACCATCATGAATTCGATATGATTCTGCTCTATCAAACGTGACCATAATAGTTAAAAGCCAACATCATGAACACCATCTGGTGCTTGAAGCTGACAACCAACTGACTGGCTGAGTAACTAAAATAACACCAACAATAAGAATAACTAAAAGAACAACATGTTGTGCATATTTTTATGCAATGTGGAAAACTGTGATTATTTAAAGGCGATACCACTACATATATGATATATTTTCGCATGTATGGTATTGAGTTTTTTTCCAGGCTTATTTATTTATATATTTTACTCACCGAAATGTGAGCAGGACTCACATCTGCTGTTTGCTATAGGAGCTTTTTTAAGCTTCTTCCTTTTTGAAGATATTAAAAAACTTGAGCAACAAACATGAGTTTATTTTAAGTATTTTTTTTTTTTCACTACTTATCTGTGGCAAGATGTGACCACAAGTTGGACTTGACTTTGGTCAGCATTGAAAATTATGTATGTGTGTGTGTATGAAATAGTGTGGGTGAGTTGGTGTGATTTTACCAAGGACATGAGCCATAAATCAAAGACACACATATCGCCTGAAGTTGGTAACTATCAGAAGCAGCAGCTTAGTTCGTTGGTTGCATTATTAAAGAAAATCAAACTTTTAGCATCTTATTCATTTTTTATGTGGTCTTTAGGCTTTTGTGTTTTACGGTTAACATGGAAAATTTTAATATTAAATATAAGTCTTTGTCACATTCTGTTGAGACGAATTGCGTATTTAAGCGATTTACAGCTTAATTCAAGACAACAGTTTTAACTACTTTAAACCACTTCAGGCGAAAAAATCCTTTAAAGGTTTCTTACAGCTACTTGCAGAGGCGCTCCCAGTGCGAATTGTCAGTTTCATTCGCCAATAAGATTGATGAATAAACAGCAGATATCCAGTTGTTTTTTGTTGTTTGTTGCTGTTGTTGTTGTTGTTGTTGTTGTCGTTGTCTCGTATTGACAGACATCATTAAAAAATACCCCAAAAAGGAAGCGGAAATAGCAGCTCAAAGCAACGCCCTCTGTTTCTCGTTGAGCACAAATAAAGTAATCATCTTTCGCCGGTTTTCTTTTCAGTTGTATTTCCTACATTTAAAGTGGCCTAAAAACGAAAATCAATAACTTTGCTAAACTAAAACTATTTAGCTGGCTGATGATACATCTACTCATGCAAACAATTGCAGGTGTATAGCCACTGCAGCTCATAAAGAACAAAAATATTTTGAGGAAACATGTTTTAACTGCTGACAAAATGCTTATCCTTGGCGCGCATCTTTTATGTCGCGTTATCGCAAGGATATCATCGCATGACAAGGCATCAAAATAAGCAACAATTGCGCATATATTATTATATATTAGCAGATATAAATAAGACTATGTTGATGTTGTTGTATTTTAATGACTTGCAATTGTGTTGATAGAGAGAAAATATTATTTATTATTCCGCAGCATTATTCGCATAAATAAATTCAATGTTATCCTTCGGCTTTAATGTTATTCATGACAAGGACAGCTGTTTTCGATTCACCTCTCATTTATTCGATGTTTGAAAACAATTATTTGTCAAATAAATCATCGCAAATAAGCACATAAGAGAAACAAATTAAATTATTCTTTCTCAAATTTTAAGAACGATTTTTAAAGACAAGTTTAAAAATGTTCGATTATGTATCGAAAACAAGCCCAATACAATATAACTTGAAGTACGGGGGCAGTCATCCATGCAGACGAGGAGACAGTATAGGGCAATAATATACTAAAACACGCTTCCTAGTTTTCCAAAAGAGAATTTTAAAAATCCTTAATTAAGCTAACAAAGTTGTGTAAATAGGATTTTCTTTCTCTTGCGGTATTAAATTATCGGGAAACCAATGGTTATAAAGGGTCCGTCATCTAACGTTTTTTTTTTTCAACTAGTGCTTATTTCGTGAATGGCAACACTTAGCTCATGTCTGGTTTGACAGATAATTAGTTTTATCCTTCCGCTGAACGAATATGGTTGTGTATACGCTTGAACAACGCTGGGAAATATTGCGACATTACTTTGAAAATCATGGTAATGTTGCAGAATGTGTGCGAAAATTTCGTACGGATTTTGGAAGAAGAGAAGCACCGTCAGCTCCGTATGTTCGTTATCTTGTGAGAAGAGTGAAAGAAACTGGCATCCTCATCGATAAACCAAAGCGTGAAAATCCAAAAGCGTGCGTACACCCGAGAATATTGCTGCTGTGGCAGAAAGTGTGCGAACGCGCCATCAACATCAATTCACCGTTGTTCTCAACAATTGAACATTTCGTAGACATCATTGAGACGAATTTTGCATAAAGACCTTGGTATGATGCCATACAAAGTCCAATTGGTTCAGGAGTTGAAGCCAACTGACCATCCAATGCGTTTTCGCTTCGCCAGGTGGGCCTGCGATCGACTTACAGAAGATGCCGATTTTGCCGACGACTCACTGTTTGGTGCGGATTTTGGTCCAGAGGCATAATTGGGCTATTTTTCTTCGAAAATGAGCAAGGAGTGGCCGTAACAGTCAATGGCGATCATTATCGGGCCATGTTGAACGAATTTTTGTTCACAAAAATTGAAGAGGAGGATATTGGCAACATTTAGTTTCAACAGGACGGCGCTACGTGCCACACAGCCGAAGCTACGCTCGATGTTTTGCGCCCTGTTTTTGAAGATCGCATTATCAGCCGCAGAGCTGATGTCATTTGGCCACCTCGGAGCTGCGATTTGACACCGTTGAACTATTATTTGTGGGGTGCCTTCAAAGATAAGTGTTACGCCAACAAGCCAGAGACAATTGACACTTCGTGAAGCCATTGGTGAAATACAGCTGCACATAATCGATAATGTGCTTAAGAATTGGACCGATCGTGTAGGCTACTGCATGACCAGCCGAGGCAGCCATTTGAATGAAATTCAATTCATTATTAACCGGAAGGATTGTACTTTCAAATTAAAAAAAGAAATTTGAGAAAATATCCAGTAGTTTTTTTTATTGAATTTTTAAAAAAAAAAGTTATTTGGCTATTAACCTAGTAATGAACAATTCTAGTGACTGAATGTGTCACAGTCAAATATAAATGTTCTAAGAACTTTTGGTCTATTTGTTGAAGAGCCTTGTCTGGTGGAACCTTTTTCCTGGGTATTGACTGTCATGGGCTGTGGTCCTTCGGGGTTACGTACTGGCTGTGGTTGGAGACTAGAAAGGTCGGAGCAAATTACATCATGTAACACTGGGAACTCCCGTAAATTACTAACGAGTGATGGTAGATAGAATTCTCGATGATTTCAAACAAAAAATGTTAGGAAGGGTAAGCAACTACTGGATCTGGATCAATATACTGTTACCTTTGGAATTTGAGGACAGGCGACGGGGGAACCTAAGTAATCTGAGTAGTGTCCATCAATTGATGGGGGAGCCTGATTACATATGCTACTGTACCATTGGTCTTGATGTGTGGTATTGCCTCTTAGTTTTGCCTCATGACAAAGATTGCCCATTCTTTGATTATGATAATGAAATTGCGTGCTGAAAAAATGGGTTCAATTATCGGTTTTTATACCGATATGACCCATGGTTATTTTAAATAACCTAGTCAAGTACAATTTGACTGAAGGTGTCACGTTCTTGTGCATAGTTCAAATTAACTTTTAATGTTGGTCTGTGCTATGAAATAAGGGGAACCTATCTGGCGGATCCTTTGAATTCCGAAGGCCGACGCTAAATATTGGTTCCATGCAATGGAGCACTGTAGAATTAAGCCTACATGGCAGGGGTCTATGTAAAACACGGAGTGGATTTCTTACCTTTTTGGAGTCGCTGAAGATGGTTAAATAATTTTCGATTTAATCCGCTTGCTATATTTAGATATATCTTAGAAAAAGCTGCAACAATACGAATAAACATTTTAAAATTTCATGTTCAAGGCTTAATACCCGAGAAACAATTTGTGTCCGTACCAAACTACTCAGGCACAAAAGTCCAGAGTATCGGAATCAATTTTATTTTTAAAAGCTACGAGTAGCAATGAAAAACTGCAAAGTTTTTACGAACAGGACCCGAGAACAAAATTCATATATCGTGTCAAAGTACCTGATATGTATCGAAACTGGCCCGAGTCTAAACTATAATGTACCCGAAACATATGTAAAAACAAGTACCTTCAAGGTCACCTGAAATAGTACCGTAGTAAGTCTTTATTATGTCAATAAATGCTTCAAAAACGAGCGACTATATTCGGACACAATAAACTGACGAGTACCCGAATCGGTCTTCGTTCGTATATTGTGCCTGCCCAAGGTGTTCCAGAACTAGCACTTCTTTCGGTGCAGAGGTCAGACATTTACCGACACGGGTACCGGATATATATCAGATACTTTATTGACACAAAATATGAAATTTTTTTCGGGATATGTCTCTTAAAAAATTTTTCAATATACACTTTTGTTGCCAGCATTTTTACGAAATAAAATAGTGGTAGTACACAATCCTACACCTATTAATTCTCGGTGTCCTAATCCTACACCTAGCTAGATTTCAAGTTAAATCTTCAAAAAAAGTTTGCAATAAAAGGCATGATATATAAGAATATAAAAGACAACAAGTTAGAACGCGGTTTATTATATGCATTGTGAACAGTATACCACGGGCTTACTTGTTGCGTTTTCTCGCAGAAGTCGGCAACCTATATGTTTCGTACGTCATCGGCAGTTATTTAGGAAATTTTTCATTGAAAATATTATATTGTGTGAAATCGTTTGCGAAAAAATTGTTTGTAATATCATCACTCGATTAAATCATAAGTTCACTGAAAAATACAACGAGAAGTTTCATTACTGGCTGCTAGAAGTTGATACCTTCAACTCTCCTAATTCCGGTGAGCTTACTAATAAATAAGTGTTTCAAGCTTTCGCGTATCGGCATCTTATTTTAAAGGAGACCACTTCAAAAAGCGCGAATACGTTAACGGAGAATCATTAGCATTGAAGGATGTTTCTTTGGGCCAACCAATGAGAAAACTGAGCATTGTACAGAAACTCAGAAATGTCTATGAGGAATATTCGTCTATTAAGAGCCATCGTTTTTGTCAGTGTGAAAGAACTGATAAAAAAAGGAACGCTTTTATTGATAAACTACACGATGATTTCGTCATGCGTGCAGGTCCGGTGAGACCTAGTCATCTACAGAGAGTTGTGTGTAACAAAACGTTGCAATGGGTTACTTACGGCACAGGATCTGAGAATGATTCTGATAGATAGATAGATAGTTAGGTGAGGAGGGAGCTAGTCAACTAGTTACTGCGGTCTCAACAGCCTATTGTAACAAACCTCTATAAGTTATAGTTCATACTTAATAGTTAAGTTCATTAAGAACAGAGCGATGTCCTTGGGTGAATTATCTGCTATTTGGTACGGTCTAGGTACAATGCACCTAAGAAGCGAAGTCGGGTCCTAATTAGACCGTTACAGGGACACAAGCTGTGTCGTTACATAATCTACACAGATCTTCCTGGACTATACCCATAGTTGATAAATGCTTATTTACCTTGCAATGTCTAGTTAGGAAACCTGTGACAAGTCTGGTAGATGTTACACTTAAAGTTAGGAATTATTTCGTTCTTTGGAGCGAAGTAGTTGGCATGAATGCTTTTGTCTGTCTGTTACCTTTGGTTTCCCTTCAGTAATGAAGTGCCTCTCTGTTAAGCCACATATTAATGTTATGGCGCAAAGTGCTCTATAGTAACCCACAGCTATAAAAACGATATCGTTTAGACGTTTACCGATTAGGTAAATTAAAGGTTACGTGATGTTAAAGTATCGTAGTGGAACTATTTACAAACTCTCATAGTCATATCTCAGTTAATGGATTTCAGCTTGAAAGACTGTGCTACCTGTGCCCATGCTGGCATATATAGATTTTCCCTGCCTTAAGCCAAAAACGCCAGCACCCACGCCTTCATTTGTCTTTGAACCATCAGTATAGCAGGCTTGATTGTCACCAGTAAACCGTGATATTTCAGTTTCCCAGGTGGTTCTGTTTGGAAGAAGACTTGGAAGTTTTTGCAGAAGTTGTATTTTGGGAGGCAGCGATCGCAGGGTAATAACCTTAGATTCTCATCCTTTGTTTTTTCTTCTAAAAGCGCTGGGTGGGTGTTACTTGGTATAAGCAAATTGTTGTCAGTGATGAACCTGACTGTGAAGATCAGAGCTTCTTTCTTGACAAGAAGATGTAATGGTGGTATACCGAGCAAAAACTCCAAGGCAGCAGTTGGAGCAGTACGCATCGCTCGTGTGATACAGACACATGCTAGACTTTGGAACTTGCTGAGCTTGGCTTGAGCTGTTTTTTGGATCTTCTTATTCCACCATATTGGTGCTGCATAAAAGACGCTAGGTCTCGTGATGGAAGTATATAAAACATGGCTAGTTTTGGGGCTTAGGCCCCAGTTTCTACCTTTAAAACTTCTGCTGAGCCATAATGAGGCTCTATCTTTGTTTATGGTGTTGTTTAGGTGTGGGTTCCATGTGAGTTTATCATCAAGCGTCACACCTAAGTATTTGACTTCTTTTGAGAAGTTTATGTTTTCACCAAAAAGAGTAGGTTCAGTAAGATTTTCTCCGACTCTTTTCCTGGTGAAAACGGTGATGTTGGTTTTTTAGGTTTGATATTGAGCCTCATTTCCTTGCACTATTTAGCTACTACGTTAAATGCTCTCTTTAGGAGATACAATAAAGTGTCATCAGCGTAACCTGCGCATCGAAGCCATTGAGTTAAGAAGTTCTAAGAGTTCAACTACAATGGACTACAATATGGAAGAGAGAACTCCTCCTTGTGGACAACCTTTTGCGGCGAGTACTCTGACTTCTGCCGTGCCCATGGTTGATTTCATAGTTCTGACTTTCAGCACGTTATGCATCCAAGTACTTGTTGTTTTATCAACACCTTTGCGCTGAATGCATTCGCTTATATGAGCGTATTCGGTGTTATCAAGAGCGCCTTAAATATCTAGGAAGCACCTGATTGCAGATCCTTTGTTCCCCAATGATTTTTCAATCTTGCTAGTAAGACTCTAAAGGGCATGAGTCGTTGATTTCCCTGGCTGATATGCATATTGTTGGGAGTGCAGTGGGTGGTCTATAAGACAACCCTCTATGATATGAAAATCAACCATCCATTTTCTCCATAGTTTTTACAAGAAAGACGGTGAGGCTTATTGATCTATAAGATTTCGGTAGATCAAAAGGTCTACTGCCCTTTTTATTAGGCTTTATTATTAAGAATAAATCAAATGGGGCAAAATCGTTGTTGAAAATCCTTAAACTAAATATGCGTTTTCTTTGATTTCACTACCTTTTTTCATCAGTGTATATTCCGACATTATTTTGCCTTGACGGACAATGAATTGTGTGCTCTAAGGATTTGTGCTTTTTTTTATTTATATCCTTATATATTTAGAAACTGGGAAACTGGGAAACTGGGGACGATGGATCAATGTAACATGTCTGACTGTCTCAACCTGGCGAGGCCAGCATAATCTTTGTGAAATCGCCTCAAGTCGACTCAAACCTCCACGTGGTGTTTCCTGGGCAACGTCAAAACTGACAACCGTTAGTTTGGCGGCTAATCTGAGCGGCGGGCCTCCCTAGGCTTAAAATAGGTTGTGCGTCGGGTTTGAAGCCCACCCGTAAAAACAAATTTCAATGAAAACAAATAAGAATAGAAGAAAAATGATCCCCAAATCTGATGACGACTACCGCAAACGAAAAACTGATAACGATTTACGGATATGCACCTGGAATGTCCGAACCCTTAATTGGGAAGGTGCCTCTATCCAACTGACTGATGTCTTGGAAAGATACAAAGCTGATATCACTGCTATCCAAGAAATGCGATGGAAGGGACAGGGTTGCATTCGGCATGCACCCTGTGATATCTACTACAGCGGCCATGCGGAGAAGCACGAGTTTGGATGCGGATTTGTAGTTGGCAAGAGACTACGGCCCCACGTCCTGCGATTCACACCTGTGAACGAACGACTTGCCATAATCCGCATCAAGGTTAGATTCTTCAATATAAGCCTAATATGTGCGCACGCTCCGACAGAAGACAAGGACGATGAGATCAAGGAAATTTTCTACGAGCGCCTTGAAAATGCTTACGAGCGCTGCCCCCGCCACGACGTAAAAATCGTGCTTGGTGACTTCAACGCTAAGGTGGGCAAGGAAAATATTTTTGGTCCAACAGTCGGAAAGTTCAGCCTCCACGACAACACCTCCGATAACGGAATGAGGCTGATTGACTTCGCCGCAGCACGAAACATGGTCGTAAGTAGCACTAGATTCAAGCATCTCAATATTCATAAAGCCACCTGGATGTCCCCTGATCAAAAAACAAAAAATCAAATTGATCACGTTTTGATCGACGGAAGGCACTCTTCCAGTGTATTGGATGTACGCACGATCCGTGGTGCAAACATTGACTCGGATCACTATCTTGTTGCAGCCAAGATCCGTACACGTCTATGCGCAGCTAAGAATAGACGCAACCCTACACAGAGAAAGCTAGACGTCGACAAGCTGTAATCGAAACAGACAGCCGATGCTTTCGCCACTCGACTCTCACTCCTGCTTCAAAGCACTCCTCCAATCGATGATATATGCGCGCAGTGGACACACATTTCCAACTCCATGCGTGCGGCTGCTGAAGAGGTGATTGGCTACCAACGCCCTCGCCGAAACCAGTGGTACGACCAGGAGTGTCGCGACGCCACTGCAGAGAAAGACGCCGCCTACAAAACCACCCTGCAGTCGGTTGTAACGCGCGCTGCTAAGGAGCGATACAAAGAAAAGAGGAGGGAAGAGAGACATATTTTCAGGCGGAAAAAAAGAGAGGCAGAAAAGCACGAACAGGAGAAGATTGAGATGTTTGGTGACAGGAATGAGGCCCGAAAATTTTTCGAAAAAATAAGACGCCTTGCCGATGGTTTTAAAACCGGGGCCTCTTCCTGCAAGGATGAAAACGGGAATCTAGTGACAGATGTCCAGAGTACACTGACATTATGGAGGGAACACTTCTCTAAGCTTCTAAATGGCGACGCTGACAACAATCCCGCCAATAGAGATGATATTCCGGAAACCCCAATTTTGGATGACAGCGTTGAGGTTCCGCTGCCCGACTATGATGAAGTTCTGACAGCTATAGCTCGGCTTAAAAATAACAAAGCCGCGGGAGCTGATGGCTTACCTGCTGAGCTGTTTAAGAATGGAGGCGAAGCTCTACTTAAATGCATTCACGAGCTTCTATGCAGAATATGGTCGGAAGAATGCATTCCGAACGATTGGAATATCAGTGTGCTCTGCCCAATCCACAAGAAAGGTGATCCCACTATCTGTGCCAATTACCGTGGGATAAGCCTTCTTAATATCGCATATAAGGTCCTGTCGAGCGTTTTATGTGAAAGATTGAAGCCCATTGTAAACGAACTGATCGGACCTTATCAGTGTGGCTTCAGACCTGGAAAGTCCACCATCGACCAGATTTTCACGCTACGACAAATCTTGGAGAAGACTCAAGAAAAACAAGTCGACACCCACCATCTTTTTGTCGACTACAAAGCCGCCTTCGACAGCCCAATAAGGAAGCACCTGTACTCCACCATGTCTGAATTTGGTATTCCTGCAAAACTAATATGACTTTGCAGGATGACACTGAGCAACACCAGCAGCGCAGTTAAAGTCGGGAAGGACCTCTCCCCACCATTTATTACCAAACGAGGTTTCAGACAAGGTGATTCCTTATCGTGCGACTTTTTCAACCTAATGATGGAAAAGATCATCCGAGCTGCTGATCTGAGACGTAGTGGCACAATATTCTACAAGAGTGTTATGCTGCTTGCGTATGCTGATGACATAGATATCATTGGCCATAATACGCGCGAAGTCAGTGCAGCATTTTCCAGATTAGAAAGAGAGTCAAGTCGAATGGGTCTGTCAGTGAATGCAGATAAGACGAAATACTTAGTGTCAACAAACAAACAGTCCCAGCGTCTTTGAACCCACGTTACCGTTGACAATACCTCCTTCGAGGTTGTGAAGAACTTCGTTTATCTGGGATCCAGCATTAATTCAACCAACGACATCAGCATTGAGATCAAACGAAGAATAACTCTTGCCAACAGGTGTTACTTTGGGCTCAGTAGGCAATTGAGAAGCAGAGCCCTCTCTCGACGAACGAAAATCACGCTCTATAAATCGCTCATCATGCCCGTCCTACTTTACTCATCACAAACCTGGACGCTGAGCAGTTTAGATGAAAATACTTTAGGAGCATTCGAGAGAAAGATTCTTCGTAAGATCTACGGACCAATCTGCGTCAATGGCGAGTACCGAATACGGTGGAATGATGAACTGTATGAGCTGTACGCTGACATCGACATAGTCAAGCGCATTAAAATTGAGCGGCTTCGCTGGCTTGGTCATGTTCAGCGCATGGAGGACGATGCTCCAGTGAAGAAAACATTCGATTCGGTACCCAGCGGCGGTCAACGCAGAAGAGGACGACCGCATCTTCGTTGGAAAGACCAAGTAGAGGACAACCTGACGAAGCTTGGAATTTCCAACTGGCGCCAGCAAGCGAAAGACAGAAATGGCTGGCGCAAATTCTTAGATGAGGCCAAGACCGACATACGGTTGTAGCGCCAACTAAGTAAGTAAGTAAGTTATATATTTAGAATATTGGTTAACTTGTGAGCTAAAACCCACGCCCCACGGAATGACCTAAGACTGTTGAAGAAAATCCGCGGATATGAGAACACCGAAATTTCCAGGATCAATCCTGTCTTTGCATTTAGGGCTTTTTCCCTGGCCATACGTAGTATCTCAATGAAATATTAGTTGAGTTGACATTTTCCGACACTAGCATCAGTGCGCGGGGAATTAAGTTGATGGTAGAGGCTTTGAACTCTCTCAGTAGAGTTCGAACACATGGGCGGGTGGATATTTCCAACAAGAATGTAAATTAACTTTTTTTTATATATAAATGAACTTACTTTCTAAGATTTTATCACGCTACAAAAATTTCCTTTCGATCCATAGCATCGCTCTCGATTTCTTAAGTAAGGAACCCTCAGAGTGAACGCAAGATGCTTTTTATAAAGAGGCGCTTAACCCTTGTGTTCATACTTGGCTCACAGGCGAGCCATCGTGTGTTTAACTTGGCCTTATAGCCATAGTTTTTCAGTTGCCGGTTGGAACTCGGTGATATTTCCTTAGTATATGTTTTGAGCTTTGTAACCAAAGTAAATATTATTAGTGAATTTTAAGAAACTTAAAAGTTGGCCGTGAATTACTTTACGTGACTCACCAGTGAGGCACATATTATGTATGGGCTACGAAGCATTTACATACATTAACCCTCTTATGCTCAGGCCCGCCTCTAGGCGGTGTTCACGCCGATCGCTATAAAACCGTAGTCTATGGACAATTTTTTCTTCAGAGTCTAGACGAATCATCAAGCTACATTAAAGTTTTTCTCGCTTGGAGCTAGCATGCTCTGTTTGACAATTACGTCAATTTTAATTTAAATTTTATCATGTTTTTACGAATTAAATTAATTTTTAACTCGTTTTTTGGTAAATTAAAAAATACATTAATTGAAGTGAGATCGAAGAGAAAAAGAAACTACTAGTGAGTAAGAAGTTATTTTTTTCTTTTAATTGAGGTAAAAAAAATGTGTAAAACCGTGGACATTTTCACCTGTAGTTGACATTTCCCCCAAAATGAACGAAGAACTTAAATTAAAAACGAACTTTAGATTTGTTTTTTTCGTCTTCAAGTTAGTATAATCTGATAAGTATATATAATCTGATAAGTATAATTTGATTTGGAGCTCAAACATAAAAAGGGGCATTAGAGGGTGAAGTTCGGGTAATAAAGTTCGCTCGTAATTCTATTGATTCATTTACTCATTTTTTTGTATGAGTTACAAAGACAGTTTTTAGTACCATGAAAGAAAATATGCCATACCTGCCGGAAGAATTCAAACTAAGTCGCTAAAGAGATCTACACTCAACAGAGTTTGGTTTTCTACAGGAGCCTATTACCATTTGTTCATATGTCACTAAACAGACACTAGCAAAAGCAGTTGTTCTACTTTCAACTCTTCATTATAACAAATCCATTTCAGGTAATAACTATTTTGTAGCTCTTTTTTTTCATTTTGCTCTGAACCTGAAATAATTGTGGACTAATTATGGACTAAAACAAGTATAAAGGTGTTATTGACACCATGGATAAAATGTTGACTGAATAATACACCACAAGGAGGACTCTTCGCTGGTCACTGGAGCTTTTTTAAATATGTTAGGTATCGCAGCGTTGGAAACAACGCTGTAGATAGGTGTTTCATAAGGGGGGTTTAGGTTAGGTTTAAGTGGCTGTCACTTTTCAGAGACACACTTAAGCCAATGTTTTTACACAAAAACCGATTTTTAGAGGTAATTTCAAACCATTCCAGCACACGGATGGCTATCTGTAGAGTCAAAATATTTGGGAAGTCATCATAATATAAGCCCAGGTTTATTTTGAAAGAAAGAATCTATCAACTTTTTTCTTTTCTATGGAGCATTAGGCACCTTAATATACATAGTTGTAGGTACTAACATAGCTAGCTCTTTAATTTGTTTGGAACGCGAAGCCAATTTATCGATGACAGTTTTCTCGTTCATAGAAATATCCTTATGAATCTTTAATAGCGCTAAGCCATAACATCATTCTATTAGATCTTTATCAATTTTTTGCAACAGTATAGTCAAAGCTGACGTAAATTAATATATTTTATGTATTTAATAAATTGCAACGAAAAATTCTGCATACATAAATTGGTGGTCACCGCTAGAATTTGAAGAGAACATTTTTTTAAAACTACTTGGCGATAGTCACACACAGCTTAAGAAACCGTGAAACTGACAAATGTACCAATGAAATTCACTTTTACGTTCATTTAATAACGCTGTAGGGACGGACGTCAAAAAGACACACGAAAATGCCGAGACACATAAGCTTATTTTTTGGTCGTATAATTTAGTGGCTTACTCAGTTTTTCCCAATCAGATCAAAATCTCGAGATATTTACGATTGAAATTTAGGCATTTTAGACCCATTTTTAGTTATATTTTTCTTATTTTTGGAGAACAAAAATTTTGTCCAACTCCGATTTTGCTTAAACTTTCAGAATATAATCTACCTATAAAAATACTAATTTGAGTAAAAAAACTTAAGATTTTTTTTAAAGATTTTATGCTTAACATTCAAATTTCGTCAAGCTGGAGAGAAATGCAAAATTGCTTAACCTTTGAAAAATTATAGATTACACAAGGCTAACTTGATTTTCACGTTGGAGGTATTTTCGAAAATACAATGAAAAGTAATTTTTAAAATACTATAAAAATTTCTTTAAATGAAGGTCACATGATGGTCAAATAACAATTATCTGAATATCTCGAGAATTTGATCTGATTTGGAAAAACTGCATATGCCACTAAATTCTACGACTGAAAATTAAGTTCACGTGTCTCAACATTTTTTTCTGTCTTTTCAAAAGTTGAAAATTTACCTACAGTGCAATTTAGCAAACAATGAAGCATTGCTCATCATCATTTGAATTTCACAGCCTGGCTTAGAATAATTTTGTTCAATTTATATGTATACGTTCTAAACGCTAGTACTTAAGCAACAATACATAGGAAAACAATTAAGAAAACCATTTATATTTTATTATATTTAACTTAATGTCTGCTGAACAAACTAAGTATGCACATTTGTCTTCATGTTATAGTAATTACATAATTTGGAATATCTGCGCTTTTATTTAATAAATAATAAAATTATTAATTGATACGGGGGAGGTTGAACCCCCTGAAACCCCCCATATCTACGGCGTTGGACCTTTGTTATTACCACGCTAAAATTGAAAACAATGTCAGGACGTTTGCTTTTAAATTAGGTATTAAATTACGCCGAGAAATTCATTCAGGTTTTGTTGAAATGTTAAGGAATGCGGTACTAACTTTCCGAACAGCGTTTCCATATGTAATTCTTCCTGTAAAATATGGGGTACTCGTTCGTCTGAGATGCCTATGGTATCAGCAATTTCACGCTGTTTTTGCACTTTTTGGTCGTCCACTACATGCAATAACAATAGAGTTCAGCTACTACAGCTTTTTCACACTTTCTCCGCAATAGATCATTTTAAGAACCAATCCAATATCATTGAAACCATTGTACTACGTGGTTCATTTTCAAGGACTACGTTTAAACTCTAAAACCCATCAATGCACAGTTGGAAACGAATGATCAGATTCTTCTAGCAACTTCACCATTTTTGTATGAACTTATGTTGCTAATAAACTTTCCAAAACAAAGAATTTTATCACTGCACGTTATTCGGTTTTTTTCCCATTATTTTTACCTACATAAAATAACTTCGGACGAGTCGAAGATAATTCGTTGACCTTTAGCTTTTTATGTATTTACAAATGTGGTTAAATGTTCTATGTTGCTATCTAAGCTATAAACGTTCGAATTGGCTTGAAAACGTTACAAATTCTTTTATCAACCAATTTTAGTCCTGAAAAAATTTATGTACTGTACGAAAATATCCCACATTAATTACAACGCAAGCCACAATTTTCGTCTAAGGCTAAATACCAAGCGCACCATTTTAAAGAGACGAATATGTGACAATTTTTAATAAACTCCAAACAAAGTCAATCTAGGAATTAAAAATTTGGTTATTCATCAGACACTCTGACTTTAAAAAAAAAAGGACAATAAAGGGACGAAGAACAACAACACGACATTGACGACAATTCATTTGTCTGTCTTTACAGTTAAGGGAATCATTAGCGCTTATGTTTTCACGTAATAAAGTGGTTTTATGCTTACAAAAGGTCATCAACACTGAACAAATGGGGGGAGAAGGAAGAAGCAGTGTCTATTGTAAGGAAGGATCAAGAGCTGAAGTTGAAGGCGCTGCTGCCACAGCTGAGGATACAACAAAACAAACGCAGAAATTAATTGAAACATTACCTAAGCAAGCATCATCAACAACATCTACAAGAATAACAACAACAGTAACAGTAGAAGCAGCAGCAACGAAAATAGATGAATTACTGTAGCCAGGAGTTCTGTAAAGGTTCGATGTTGCGTTCCATGATGCCTTGACTCAACGCCCTCTCCCCAGCCTAGATGGGATTCAATTCAGTTTTTGTTGTTGCTGCTGCTGAGCTCCACGTGGCAATGTTTGTTGTTGTTGTTGTTTGTTGTTGTTGTTGGCATAGACGAGATCGGTTGGATGCTTCTGAAAAAAGAATACAGCATTTTCAAGCATGTTGAAAGCTTGAGTTAACGGTAAAGCATTTTTACGCATAAAATTAAAGTTATACTGTTGTTGTTGTTGGTGTTGATTTTGCTGGGTGGCGTTTTATGGTTGGGGCCATTTCTCTTTCTCTCTCTCTTACACACACACACTTCACTGCTCCTCATGGTCTGGTCAGAAACAATTGGCTTTGTAGTAAAATCATTAGTTTTCTGGGTACTTAACGATGATGGCCTTAATTATGGTATCCTTTTTTGCTTTTTGTTATTGTTGTTTTCTCTATCTATTTCGTTTGCTAATTTATACGGAAGTTGATTGCATTATTTAATTTTTCTTTTTCGTTGAGCTTATATGCTGTAGGTATAGCGCACAGTGGAACAAAATCATCATAGCCGAAACTAATACAACTAAAATTTTATTGTTTTTATTAAATATTCTTATCGAAAACAAGCCTATGCCAAACTTTAACCGCACCTTAATCTTACTTCAGCCTTGTGTAAATATATGCTTTTTAAAACTAATGCTCAAGATTTTACCATAACCTTGCTCAACCTTACTCAAACTAAGCCTACCCAGACTAGTAACGTTTTTACTCTACTCTATATGATAACACAATGTTTCTTGACCTTTCGCCAGTATCAAGATGGGGGAAACCGGGGTAGCCTATAGACCTATTAAGACCTATATCTCAGAAGAAAATTAACTAGTTTGAGAATGATTTAGCTTATTACAATACCTTATTGTTTGAAGTTCTTCTGCAAGTTGCGTTTATAACTTTTATTTCATGATGATAAAAACAGTCATACATATTTACTGAAGTTGCCCAATGCTAGGATAGCTTTGGCATTTGAAGGGGGATCTTCGTCTTTACGTTATGCAGTAGATACCATATAGTGAAAGAAAATCTTGTTCGAAGTCTTTTTTAACACGTTTTTATTATACAGAGTCCGCCATATAACGTGTTTTTTTTCAACTAGTGCTTATTTCGTGAATGGTAACACTTAGCTCATGTCTGATTTGACAGATAATAAGTTTTATCCTTCCGCTGAACGAATATGGTTGTGTATACGCTTGAACAACGCTGAGAAGTGGGCCTGCGATCGACTTACAGAAGATGCCGATTTTGCCAAAAAAATCAGCTTTTCAGATGAAGCTCATTTTGATCTTGGCGGGTATGTAAACAAGCAAAATTGTCGCATTTGGGGCACAGAAAACCCGCACGCATACATTGAAAAGCCGCTGCACCCAAAACGAGTCACTGTTTGGTGCGGATTTTGGTCCAGTGGCATAATTGGGCCATTTTTCTTCGAAAATGAGCAAGGAGTGGCCGTTACAGTCAAAGGCGATCGTTATCGGGCCATGTTGAACGAAGTTTTGTTCATAAAATTGGCGGAAGAGGATATTGGCAACATTTGGTTTCAACAGGACGGCGCTACGTGCCACACAGCCGAAGCTACACTCGATGTTTTGCGCCCTTTTTTTGAAGATCGCATTATCAGCCGCAGAGCTGATGTCGTTTGGCCACCTCGGAGCTGCGATTTGACACCGTTGGACTTTTATTTGTGGGGTGCCCTCAAAGATAAGTGTTACGTCGACAAGCCAGAGACAATTGACTCTTTAAAGGACAATATTCGTGAAGCCATTGGTGAAATACAGCTGCACAAAATCGATAATGTGCTTAAAAATTGGACCAATCGTGTAGGCTACTGCATGGCCAGCCGAGGCAGCCATTTGAATAAAATTATTTTCCATTAGTAACCGGAAGAATTGAACTTTCAAATAAAAAAAAAAATTTGAGAAAATACCCAGTAGTTTTTTTTATAGAATTTTCAAAAAAAAAAAGTTATTTGGCGGACCCTGTATTTTGCATTAAGAAAAAGCAATGCTCTTCAACTTCAGAAAAAAAAATATTTCCCAAAAGGCCCAATGACCTTATTTGTATACAGCAAAATAATTTCTTAATATATAAAAGGCAAGCACGCTGCTCCGTGCCCAATATCTCTCAAACTGTTTAGCCTGAAAGTATGCACATCTTAAATCATAAAGGCAAGCATGCTGCTCCGCACACAGTACTTCTCAAACTTTAATTATTTTTTGGCAGTAAAGTACTTTTACACGACATACTGTTCTCAAAAATGTTCAGCCTGAAAGCATGCACAGAAAATATATTTGATACTTATAAGTGACAATATTAGGTTTTTACAATACTACGTTTTTGATCTTACTACCTTTTCAACACTGCTTCAAAACGTAAAATGTTATTTAAAGTGGTACATTTGTATTTTTCAAAAAGCAGTTGAATAAAAAATCAAGCTTTAAAAAGAGAAAAAGTGCTTTCGGCAAATGGCTCCAAAAAGGAAGTGTGCGGAGGACCTGTCGTAGGACAGGCTTTTATACTAGTTTAATGGTAAATGTACTCATATCAACTCCGAATAGCTGCTTCATACCGAAAATGTCACTTCCGAATGTACCCCAAAGACGAATGTACCCCTGTTTTCCTACAAGCAAAACACTTTGACACACAATTGATATTTTTATTACTATTTTCACACTTTTTCACCCTGTCGGAGGGTTTTAAGCCCCGGAAATTCCCCCTTACTTTAAGCCTGCCCTAACCGAAACTTTGTTTTAACTTATTTTAATATTTTCATAACCTGAAAAATCTTACCAAAATAATATTTACCAACACATATCTTCCTTCTCATTTTAAACAATACGTTAATCAAACCATAACCAACCTGTATACCTTAGATCATGATAAGCTCAATAAATAGCTTCAATATATGGAAATAACATGACTACATAAATGAAGAATTTATTGCTATAAATCTCATTATTCTTGGGGTTGAAATGAATCTTCGCTGAGTTTTTCATAAAATAATAAGATTTGCATGCTAAGAAACCTCTGCTTTACTTACCAAGTAATGAAGGAAGTAAGAACATACACACTAAAAAATTTCAAAAATAAATTCACACCGGTTAGCGGATATTTACATTTTCTACACCGAACGGTGTTAATTTACACCGCTTAATCGGTGTGAAATGACGACTTATCCGATCGGTGTGAAATTTGAAAGGCAAAGAAGTAGAACAATATTGAAATCACATTCTCATTGCTAAACAAATTAAAAATTGAAATTTCCCAATTTATTTTGTTCATTTTAATTTTGTAAATCTTGTATAAAGATTCAAACTTTATTTTTAACACCACGAAATAGACTCCAAAAAATTAAATAATCACCAAAAAATGTCCATACATTTTTGGGGGTTACTTCATATGAAATAACTCCCTATTTTTGGGGACAATTTCATTATTTTTGGGAAATATTTCATTTTTTTGTTTGGTACTTATTCCAATATGAAATAAGTTATTTCATTTGACAATTAATAAATTTAATGACAATTTAATAAAAATTATAAAAACATTTCGAATTACACCGTTCGGTGTTAAATAAAATTATCATTTTGCGTATTATAAATAAACACCTAACAGGATACAAAACAAACATCCTATCTGATGTTTACTTTTTTACACCGATCGGTGTGAAAAAAATATGCTCTTTCGATAGTAGTAACATAGATTTGAATTTTCGAAAATTTTTATATTCTCTATTTTTTAAAACTAGTATTAAAACATGCGAGGCCGAAATTCGACCAACTTTCAGAAATTTCAATCGTTTTGTTCTCATTCTGAAGCGATGACCTTGCTTTAAGAATATATGTTGTACTAAGAAAATCTTAAGTTTCAAAAATATCGCAATAATTTTGATATCATTATAGCTGAAATAAAAGTCGACTTTTAATTTAGTATACGTATTTTTGACAGTCTTCGGAAACACGAAAGAAAATGGTACCGAACTGTATCGCCTACGCCTATTTATAAATACAGTAAACATTTATATACAAATATATAAATATCGCCTGTGGTCGAAATTCGACCAACTTTCTGAAATTTTAATTGTTTTTTTTTTTTTCATTCTGAGGAGTTTACCTTGTAAGTTGTACTGAGAAAAGTTATAGTTTTCGAGATTTCGTCATAGCTTTGATGTCAAAATAAAGGAAATTTTTCAGAATTTACTATTTGTAAGGAATTTCAACATCACAATTTATATTCACACATGTTACATAAAAAAATGCTTATTGTAGGGTATTCGTAAGGTATAGCGAAAAATATTTCTTGTACATTGTTTTAATGTCTAAAATTTCCTTTTACGCCTTATGTTCTTCCGGTTCTTATAGTTTAGGTTCAGAAATACTTAGGTACTTCAGAAATATTCTTTCAACACTAATATTTCAGGTTAAAGGTCACAAAAATATTCGGTAAGGTAGTCACCGTACGGTGTTCACTCCATACTCTAATTTATTTAAAAAAAAAATATCAAAATCGGCTTAGAAGCACGGAAGAACTGTTTCTCCTACGTCTATTTCTATATAACAAAATGGCATAAAACATACTTAGTCCTGCCATATGTTCTGTTACACAATTTCCAGCGCTTATCGTTCAAAACTTCTTGCGGGAATAGAACCGTTAACTTTTTTTTTCAGAGGACATGCACTGATTAGTGAAGAATACTAGTCAGTTTGGTTTCAGCTTGCAATCTATTAACATGGAGTGGGGCGTTAAAGAGAATCGAGTCGCGGTAATAGCGTTGCATAAGTGCGGAAAGAGTGATGGGCAAATTTTCGAGTTGCTAAAACCACTCGGAATATCAAGAATGTTCGTTTATCGTGCTATTGCTCGCTTCGGCGAATTGTCTGGAGTAGAAGACAGGCCAAAAAGTGGTCGCCCGCGCGTTGTCCGTACGAGTGCGGTAGTAAAGGCAGTGCGTAAAAGAATTCGGAGAAATCCCCTTAGAAAGCAGAAAATCATGTCCAAGGAATTGGATATATCAACCAGATCCATGCCTAGGCTGATTCGGGATGATCTGCATATGAAAGCCTATCGTCGGTCCACGGGGCATCTTCTAACTCCTCAACTAAAAAAAATTAGGCTGGAAAGATGCAAGCGACTTTTGCAGTGGCACGCGGACAATGGCCATGAAAACATTCTGTTTACGGATGAGAAAATTTTTACCGTGGAAGAAGTTTTCAACAAACAAAATGACAAGATTTATGCCACTTCATCTAAGGAAGCGAAAAAACTTGTTCCAAGGGTTCAACGTGGTCATCATCCCTCTTCCGTAATGGTTTGGTGGGGGGGTCTCCCACCTTGGTGTCACATCCCTCCATTTCTGCGAAAAGGGCGTAAAAACTGGTGCAAAGGTTTACCAAAAAGATGTGTTAGAGGGTGTTGTGAAGGGTTTGACCAATACCCCTTTCAATGGACGTAGATGGATCTTCCAACAGGACTCTGCTCCTGTGCACAAAGCTAAAACCACGCAGGAGTGGCTCAGAGTCAATATTCCTGGCTTTATAGCAGCAGAAGATTGGCCATCAGGGAGTCCAGATCTCAATCCACTGGATTATGCTTTGTGGTCAGAATTGGAGAATATGGCTTGCAAGACTCACCACAGAAATTTAGGAAACCTTAAAACAGCATTAACCAGAGCAGCGTCCTCAATCTCCATGGAAATCGTACGTGCGGCTATAGCCCAATGGCCACATCGTTTGAAAGCTTGTGTTAAAGCAAAAGGCGGCCATTTCGACTGAACAAAAATTTTTTTAATATCCAATATTTTCTTCTAATAAATGAAATAATTTTGAATACAATATGTATATTGGTTTTTTTTTATAGCGTTTTATATTTGTAACAGAACATATGGCAGGACTAAGTAGATTTGTGTATATAACTTTAAAGTAGTTTGAAATATTTAAACATTTTTTTAAAAAAAATATTTTTTAAGTTGTAGAATTTTGTAAAAAATATAAAAACATTTTGAAAAATTTAATTTTCTTAAAAAAAACATAAGGGTGGTATCTCATGATTTTCGATGATAGAAACTGTTTTTATAATTTTGTGGCAAAATAAAGCAATTTTTGCAAATAAATTATGTGTCATACGAAAGAGTGTAAAAAAATAAAATTTTAAAGAAAAAAATACAACAAAAGAAAAGTTTGGCCTATTTCTTGAGCAAAAACTGAATATTTTATAGGTTTATTTAAAATAATATAAAACATGGAATTAGTGAGATAACGGTAAATCTTTTCTTATTTCTCCAAAATCATGTAATTGAACTTTCAGACAAAGAAAGTTCAATAAAAATCGATTGAAAAAAGGCTGAGATATTTGCTTGCAAAATCGAAACATGACATTTCAATCGGTTTTTTTCTCATTCTGAGGTGATGACCTTGCTTTAAAGAAATACGTTGTACTGAGAAAATATCAGTATCTCAATCTGAAAAATTCTTTGAGATATTACAACATATCCAACATACTATCCGTGAAAAATATTACCAAAAAAGCTTTCATATACTGTTATATTTCTGAGCCAACGACGTTAACAGAAATAATAGTGCGATTCAGTCACTTCGTAACTGCTTCGTTAGCTCGTATTTCGTAAAAACTTACGAAACGTCAGTTTTTTTATATATGAACATCGAAGTTGGTAACATTTTACGCACTGAATTTGTCTCGTATTTCGTAAATAAGCCTGCGTAACTTGTACGCTGTCAAACTGCAAATATTATCTGTTTGGTGTTTCTAATTTTTCAAGCGTGTTTCCAGCAAATAAAAAATATAGACAAAACAAATGGTTTAAAGGTGTGTATTTTATTGAAACAAAGTTTAACCCTATTTTATTGCTTATACAAGCATTTTTAACAAAGCGCAAACGGCGCAACACCAATTATCGATGGAGCTCTTTTTTTCGCGACATTTTTTAATTTTTTTTAAATTATTTGAGCAAATTTATTTTCACTTGACTGTGATAATCTCCGTTTTGTTTTGTTTTGTGTATCATTGCCGTCAAAATATTGTTTACGAATAAAGTTACAAAAAATTCTTTACGAAAATGAACGCACTTCATGTCAAAAAAGCTACAAAAATAACGATATACGGCTTACGAAAACTTCCGAAGTGACATGAATCGCACTAATATTTATAATTTATACTTACGATCTTATATTATGACAAAAAAAACAGACAATGTTTCAATTTTTCTTGTTAATGTTGCCCACTGTAAATGCTCTGCATTAGCTAATGTGCTACGCTGACCGTTAACATTTTCCAAGACGACGTTTCGGCAATTGCGTTAATGATGCTCACTTTGGCAGATGATTGTTACAACGTCCAAGTATGACGCTGCAGATGAAGTATCATCATCATCCAAAACAACAACAACCAAAGATAAGCAGATAAGAGATGAGCTCAACTACGCGCAGCAAGAAGGCTCGAGCATCTTAAGATGTACCACAACGAATGAAAGAACGAACGACTTTTGCCAACTCAAGTGTGGAAATTTGCTACGCCAGCATATAGCTAGACCAAGCTAGCGAGCGGACCAACCGATGCCAACAGCGACACCAGCGACACGTGGTGATTGATTGTTTTTGTATGTAAATCACAAGACGAATTAATCAATGCTAATGACAGATCTTTGCTCTGTCAAAAAATGATGTGGAGACGGTTTTTGAAGAATGATTTCGAAGGACACTTTCAAACCAAACTCTCGATGCCTTGCATCAGTTATCAGGATACCAGCGCACCGAATCGGTGTGGCATTTATAAAAATTATATAAAATGCGTTTTAAGGGGTTTTTTTCTCGTTCAATCTGCAACTGTCAGCATGTTGAGCAAGGATTTGCTTAAGTTTCTATATATCAAGTGTGTGTCTGTATGAGTGTCTGTGTGTGCATGTTGTGTGATTGTGTCGTCAACGTCAAGATTTTGCGAATAATTTTTCAAAGCAGCTTAAGTTGATATTTAATTGTTTGGGCTTTTAAAGGGACAAACAAGTTTAACATTTTAAAGCACTTAAAAATTCTGCTGACGAAGAGTGGGAGGGGGGCAGAGAGAAAGAGTGAAAGAAAATAGCTTAACAATGATTTAAGCAACTCGCTGCTAGACAGGTTCAAATACCATATTAATTAGAGCTCATACTTTTAGCATCCTTGTTGTGCTCATTAGTTGGCTGTTATCCTTTTTCTGGGGTTTCTTAAGACGTTTCTTGACGCACTCCACTCGGTGACTGTAACGCATTTTTGGCACTTAATCGGCTTGCAGAGTTGGGGTGGAAAAAAATCAAAGCTGCAACAACAACAACAACAACAACAATGTGACATTGGCTTATTTACAACGAAAACAGTTATCTTAATAAACATTTTATGCTAATGTAATGCGTTCAAAATACAACAACAACAACAATAGCAGCAACAAACCCAACAAGCTTGCTTTTATCCTTTTGTCTGCTGATTCCAACATAAAGATTAAAAATTCTAAGGCAACACAATGGAAATCCTTTTGTGCAAGGATCGCACACACACAAACACACGCAGGCACACACACTCAATTTAATAAACAACACAAGCATGCAGCAAGTCGTTGTAGTAGAAGCGTTAAGATTTGCTCACTTCAAAACGCCCTTTAGGCCAACTTCAACAAAAAGCAACAACAACAACAACAACAATAATAATTTGCAAGCATTACTATTGCAACAACAATAACTCGCAATGGTTGCCCTGCATTTAAACGTGCTCACTTCCATTACACGCTATGCAGCGGTATCCTTTTTAAGGCAGATCCGCCTCTGTAGCCATACAAGGGTTGCGCTCTTCCTTAAGGTTGTTGTTCTTGTTGTTTACGTACTTCACGTTGGCGCTGCTCGCTGCTATCTTCAGTTCAACCTCACGTATGTTGGTTAACCCACCGCTTGCTTCACACCATAAAAAAGAACAAAACAAAGCAACAAAAAAAACAAAAAGTGGGCTTTTCACTTAAACATCATGAGTACATCTATAATTACGTCACCTTTCAGAGTGGCCAACGTCCAGCCTATTTTGTTGTTTCTTTCATCAAGGGCTACGCTGGTCTTGCCTGGGTTCTGCTGCAATGCAGTGGATTTCATGCCGAATTAATTGAGTGGAAATTATTTAGGTAGCCACAACTGAGGCTTAGCTTGCTTCCAATGCAATTAGAAGTATTCATAACATCGTCGATGATGGCAAGAATATTAAAGTAACAATACTTCCCAAACAAACTAGTTAAATAAACGTCATCCTTGGGCTTTAGTGGGACTGCAAACATTTGATTTTGCATAGGTGTCAGAAAGATTTGTGCCTGTTGGATCAGAGATGGGCAACATTTATTCAAATAGAGAGAACGAATAAGAATAAAACATATATTAATTTCTTGTGAATAGTAAACAAATTGAATTATTCGAATTATTTGTGCATGATCTTCCATACGCTCGAGTTTTTCCTATGGGGTTTCCCTGTCTAGCACCAATACATTGGGGATTAGGAACGCCAAAGAAACGGACATCATTTTTTTAACATTCCGTTCAAAGGCAATCATTTGATAACCTTACAATAAAAGTCAAATATCATGCCAGCCGCGCCGGAACATCTTCTTTTATTTGCGTGATTGTTCATCGCATTTTTGGGAAATTATTCATACAATACTTTTGGGCGATTATTCATTTCACGTTTTGGGCGATTTCTCATCACTTTATTGGGCGTTTGCACATAATGAACAAACGCCCCATTTTTTGTTCATTTGTTCATTTTTGTTTATTTTTTGGTGTGGGCGATTGTAACTTGGGCGATTATTCGCACAGCCGTATTAGTCTGCGGATGTAAGGAAATATACTGAAATGAACAATAGTCCAATTTCATTGTACAAATTACTTTTAAGAAATTAAAGAAATTATGTTCAATATTATGTTTATAGTTGATGAATTATTTTTTTGTATTTTTATAAACTTGTTTATAATAAATAAATAAAAAAATGTACATAAGCTCAATTTCATTTGCATTTCTTGAAAAAAAGGTCATAGTCCCCGTTGGGGGTTAAGTCGTTTGGACACACGGACATAAACCCAAAAATTGTTTCGGGTGTTACGTCAGCAAATTTACAGGACATAATCCACAAATTGATTTTGCGGATTTTGCCCTTGGGGATTATGTCCGGGCACCCATTGTTTACCTAAATATTGACTTACTAATAAACTGAATAACCTTAAAAACACCACTGGACAAAAATATCGACTTACTCTTGCACACAGAACAACACGAATACATAAATTCCACACGCATAAAATAAAATGCAGTTAACACGCATCAGCCGTGTGTGTCAATTTGACACAACTTTCGAATTGAAACATGTTATTTTGCACAAATTTGAATGAGAATGTGGTTTACTGACTAATTTTCCACGAAATTTTGAAAAATTATATGATTGATGTGTTTACATGCTTAGGGGCGCGGCAACAAAAAAGTAACGAAAGAGTCGTTTGTGTGTCAATTGGACACATTAGGGAAAGTTCGCGAAATATCTTTGATAACGCGTCAGTTGTGTTTCATTTGCTGAAGTGAGTGGTTGTTTTTGAAGTTCACTGTCATCGTGACAAAAAAATATTTTTTCCGAAATAAGGCATAATATAAAAAACAGAAATTACGGATTCTACCTTTCAAAATGAGTGGTTGGATGAGAATGAAGTCTTTGATGGAAGTGATGATATTATATAGATTATGAACCTAATGGCAGTGATGTTGATGATATCTATACAAGCACTGAGAGCGATGTTGACTTTATTGATGAGGAAACCAGGCAAGACACGGTACCAGAACCGAATATTGCACTGTAGTTAAAAGACAAGGCCATATAATATTATTTGGAAGAACCTAACTGTATACACTAAACAGTCTTTGCATTTCGGATGTCTTTAGGTAGCGTATTGCGTTGTTTAC
Organism: Dichetophora obliterata; assembly: GCA_963920525.1. NCBI lineage: Eukaryota > Metazoa > Arthropoda > Insecta > Diptera > Sciomyzidae > Dichetophora > Dichetophora obliterata. The sequence continues at coordinate 45,528,553 of OY986435.1, read as the reverse complement.
TTCCGTTATGAATAGTTACTGAAATTTCTTGTTTTGTGGTTGTTTTAGATTCGACTGTGTTTGTGTCATCACGCTGCGTCAACCCTTTGTCTGCTTTTCTCTTGTTCATCGAGCCCTTTGAACAAATCGTTGTTGCATAAGTTGTTGTATAACCAACTTATACGGCTCACGTAAATATGAAACTACCTGGAAGAATGTTGATATTCGTAGGATGCGTTTACCGGTCACATCGTGACTGTGTTACTGAGTTGTGGAATGCAAAAACTGAACGAACAATATTCGCAGCGACAATGTCGCTAGAGCAATATAAAACAATTTCTCGATGTCTACGCTTTAATGATCGTGAAGAAAGACAAAATTTTCATGCTTGCAATAAATTAGCACCGATTCGCACTATATTTGATAAATGGGCTATGTAACTGTTGATGAAATTATTGTCTTATCGCAGCCGCTGTCCATTTACCCAATACATAACTTTGAAGCCATGTAAGTATGGCATAAAACATTGGGTGCTCTGTGATGCTGAATCATACTATGTTTATGATATTGAGGTTTATATTGGTCGAGACCGTAATTGTACTTCTGAGATCAACCAGGTTGAACGGATCGTTTTGCAGTTCACAGAAGGGCTGAATGTGGCCTGCGACAATTTCTTCACATCCCATGGCCTTGCAATGAAACGGCAAATGCCAATTGTTGCAACACTACGCAAAAGTCGCAAGGAACTTCCTCCGCTACTACTCAAAATGAAAACGAAACTACTATACTACTCAGAGTTCGCATTCGACCACAGTCTTGGTGCCACTTTGGTTTCTTATGTCACAAAGAGACGTCGCTTTGTAACTTTGCTGAGCCCTATGAACAAGAAAAAGAAAGTGACTAAGAACGACGTTCAAAAGAAACCAGAAATAATAAACTTTTACAATTCAACAAAATGTGGTGACCCATCGCTGCAAGAGTAAAGGAAATCGATGGCCCGTTGCAGTCTTTTGCAATATTCTCCACAGCTCGGCGTTAAATGCATATGTAGTCTTTATCAGTATGAATCCACTTTGGAATTATACAAAAAAGAACTATCGAAGACGCCTGTTTTTGTTGGAACTTGGCCATTCGCTTGTAGTATCACAGGTTGATCAGCGGGAGTTAACACCGAGAAGTACGTCTGATTAATCAGTAGTACATGAAATTCGTGGCGTTCCACCACCACCGTCATTAGTGTCGCAAACAAGTGGACCATCGCGGCATCGCTTGGAGTATCATACGACGTCAAAGAAGCACGCAAGGTGCCACATATGCCCGCAAGCGTGGAATGCGAACATTCATTCTATGGAATGCTACAAATGCAGAAATAAAGATCGTCCGGAGCACCGTACGCGAACCATTGTATGCGAAACATTTGAAGCATAATGAATTCTTTAAATATACTTTTTCTATATCTATATAGCTAGTTCTAATCTCTTTTTTGCACTGAAGTTCAATAAAAATTTTTTTCATTTTTATATCAATAAAAGCAAAAAACAGACTAAAAATACTGCATTGTGTCCTTTTTGCTATTAATATCATTGCATTGGAATTTTTTTGATGTTGTGTCAAATTGACACACAAGCGACTCTTTCGACTCTAACGACGGGTGTGTGTTAAATAACCGTTATTTCTGATTAATATAATAGTTCACAATTCAACGGATATATAGATTTTGTTAGTTTTGCAAGCTAATCTTTTAAATAACGGTGTAGACTTTTTGGATTTTTTTAGTTTTGTGGAGTTAGTGAGTTTTGAAACAAATACTTTGCTCATAATTGCGAGTTTTGAAACCAAGATCAATAAAGTCGGTGCTGTTAATAAAGGAAATTCAAAATTCTGCAAAGTTATTATTCGGCTAGCTGAATGAATCATATTCAAATCAACGAAACCACATCATTAACTCAATTTTTTTAAATAGTGGAGCTTGTAAGTTTCGATTCTGAACCACTCAGTTATTTTAATATATTTTTTAATAAATCTAACAATAAAATAAAATATACAGTGCAACGTTTATATTTGACTTTAGAACTCTTTCCTCGAAGGTGTTGTCAGAGAAAGTCTGAAAGACTGACAGATTTTTCATCGTCGCATATCATGACCGCAGTGATATTCACTTTTCCAATTGAAGTTGCTAGAAAATTTATTTAACGCAGTCCATTTTGCTTTTCCATAAGACCATGCAGTTTACTTCGGGACTTTTAGCAGGGTCTAGAATATGGAAAACAATTGTCAATTGAGTTACCAAGAGGTGCGTTGGCACTCAAATCATATATTTCATGATGCGAAGTCAGAAAAATGTCAAAGATATTATGGCTATGCCTATCACTTTTCGGGCAAAAGTAGGTTCAATGAGCCTGAGTGACGTAACCAAGCCGGGTTGTGGACAAATCGCCTGCTACAACGATCTCATTATTAGAAAACAACTCCAAAATATGCGTTATCGAATCATAGAGAGAGAGTCCATTTTATTAAAAGTGGGCTCCCTCCCTAAATTCGGCGTTCTATAGAAAAAAACAGAAATTAAATAAATAAGTGCGAGCAAAGCCTGAGCTACACTCTGGATCGAACACGTTCAGACTCCTCTCACACTGATACGCTGTATCTGTTCTTATAAAAAGGGAGATCCCTATGCGTTGAAAACAATGGCAGTAAGCAATACCCAGGTATATGAAAATCAAATGGATCTTCATATTCTGAAACCTGGGTCTAGCCCATTGCTATTATTTGAGGCCTATGTAAAGTAAATATTTATAGACCGAAAAAAATGCACTCTAAGTCCAAGAAAGTTGCAAAAATCTATGCGAAAATAGCCCGACATTTTCGCACTATGCCACTATAAGGTCATTAGTTACACACAGAAAAAGACTCGTGCTGATCGCTGCAAGGAAGAAATGACAAAATTAGACAAATATAGTTCATACTATCTATGACCTCGAAACACTTGACGAATGATGGATCTACTTATGGGTACCCGAAACAAAGTTTAAATCCAATGTTTGCGTCTTTCAAAGTGTGCAAAAAATAATAAAAATTTTCCATTGTCGAAGCACATCTAAGCAAATGGTAGCCTGTTTTTTCAGAAAAACCGATTATGTCGCAACTGCATCACTTGATTAACGTAGAACTGCAAGAAAAACATTTATTAGTAAAACTTCTGCGAATGATATTCGTTAACAAAGTGTTAGTACATTCTACGAATATTTTTACAAAGTATTTGTTTTGTGATATCTTTACGAATTCATTCTTAAAGTGTTACTAATACCTGATGTAGTATCTGCTATATGTATTCATTTTATATACTAATGATATTCGTAAACCAAAATTAAAATTATTCGTATTAGTGTATTGTACGAATGATTGTGCACATATAAATAATAATATTCGTAAATTTCTCGTACAAAAAACTTCGTATTTCTTTCAGTACATTCGTATTATTTACTAATGCTTTACTGCTTTCTATACTGGTGGAGTGCGTGGCCCATACGCTAAAGAGCCGAGGTTTAAACTCTAGCTCAGACAGAATGCTTAATTTTTTCGTTATTAGATATTATGATCATTCGTTTATGTAACAGATGTATTCGTACAATATACATTTGTTTTTATAGAAATGCGAATAAAATATTCGTAATATGTACTAATAAACGTCGATTCTACGAATCCTATTCGTAGCTGAAAACTACGAATAAAATTCGTTGAATGGACGCAGTTCTTAGTAATATTTACACACAAATATTTTTGAGTGTGTTAATGCTGAATAGGAGACAACTGTTTGTTTGACGGAAGTCTTCGAAAAATTAAGGAAAACCAATTGCCGAATGAAGATCATCCTCCACCTTTACGTCAGTGCGACGTTCCTCACATGAAATGCAAAGAATGCTTTTTTGAGCAATCAAGATGTGGAATTGATGGGTCATCCACCTTACTGTCCGAACTTGGCACCTGAGGACTTATTTTTTTCCCCCACATTAACGAAAAAAATGCGTGGAGAGCGTTTTTCTACGCCCGAACAGGTTGTTGAAGTCTTCAAAAACCTAGTTTCGGAGGTACCAACTGCAGGATGTGACAAAACTGTTTCGAAAATTTATTGAAACGAATACAAAAGTGCATTGATCATCTTGGAGAATATTTTGAAAAACAATTAAACAATTTTCTTTTTATGCACTCAAAAATATTTGTGTGTAAATATAACTAATGACTGTGTCCATTCTACGAATTTTATTCGTAGTTTTCAGCCACGAATAGGATTCGTAGAATCGACGTATTTTAGTACATATTACGAACATTTTATTCGTAAAAACCAGCCAAAAAAAATTATGCCTGAGCTGGGATTTGAACCTCGGCTCTTTAGTTGACGTGCTACGCACTCTACCAGTGGGCTACAGTCACTTGACGTTCTATACACAAGGCTGAACGATTTCGGTGTTCAATTTTTTAAACTCTACTAATAATTCGTACATTCTATTAATAATTCGACCGGTCAGCCTACGAATGAATTGTTTCTACTAATATTATTTTTCATTCGTAATTAGTACGAAAGCATTAGTAAATACTACGAATATAATGAAAGAAATTACGAAGTTGTCCGTATGACAAATTTACGAATATTATTATTTATTATATTAATTTATTATAATTATTATATTTATTATACAATACACTAATACGAATTGATTTATTTTTATTTACGAATGTCATGAGTATATAAAACAAATATATTCGTAGATACTACATCAGGTATTAGAAAGATTTTACGAATGAATTCGTAAAGATATCACAATAAAAATATTTTGTAAATTGTACGCATATTTGTAGAATGTGCGAATATATTGCTTGCTAATATCATTTTTAGAAATTTTGCTAATAAATTTTTTGAGTGTACCCACCCAGCTGGCACAGATTTCGATTTATAGCAAAAATATGTTATAATACGGTGGTAATCCATTTTGTTAAACCAATTTAGTCACAAATGGGTTGTATTAAAATTTCGAATAAGGAATTTGCAACAAACCTTTGGTCTGTTGCAAATCAGTTAAGCTATGGTTTAGATTATGTTACGAGTAAATGCACTTAGTGTAAAAATGTTTCATAAAGTTTTCAAAAAATATAAGTAATTTTTACGTTTAATGAACATTAGGGCAGTTCACGATTTTGTTGAAAATGCAAAATAAGCAGCTTTTACAAAAACAAACAGATAAAGCATTTGCAGTATTCATGCATATGCTATAGCAAAAGGCTGTTGCATATGCAAATCTAATAGTATTGCATAACGCCATTGCAAACGATTATCTTAATTTTGCATTGAACACAACTTTCTGAACACTCCTTATTAAACAGTTGTTTTGATTGTTAACATTTTGAGCAGCAAAAAGTTTGGAGGGAGTTTTAAAAATAAAAATTTAAAAGGAAAATACCAACAAAAAATTGACAAAATTCGCAAAATTTTGGATTTTTTAGAGAAGTCCGGCGTAAAATGTGATCAAAAAACAACTGTTGCAAAGTATTTGCAACATCACAATATTAAAGGTGTGCTTACAATCATCTACCCCTGCAAAAACGCATTTTCAACAATGCAACAATATCGTGAACTGCCCTATTATTACAAAAAATATTTCTTGATGAAACACCTATAAAAAATGTAAGTGAATTGTAATTGTAACAAATACAGTAACGAGTTGGCAACCACAATCTCAGCAGGCAATTAAAGAAGTGCTCAGCAAAAGAAGGCATGCTAGCATTGCCATTATTGGCGTCAACACACCTTCCATGATCACTGCATTGATGAGTGCTTCTGTAAGGCTTCTGTGGGCATACATTTCGGAGGTTCTGAGTCTTTTCATATTATTTTATACAAAAGAAAATTATAAAAAAATTTAGAAAAAAATATAAATGATCAGAACAATTTAAAAAAAATAAATTAATAAAAAACAAAAAAAATTAGTTTTGTCCGAGTTCACTGAACCAAAAAGGTACATTATATTAATGAAAAGGTGCATTAATTTCAATGAATTATTCATTGATTTTGGTCCAATGAACTGTGGTCATTGATTTCAATGAATTTTCTTCATACTTTAATGAATAGTTCATTAAAGTAAGTGATTTTCAATGAATGGTTCCTTGAATTTCAATGTACACTTCATTGAATTCAATGAACCCGTTCATTAAAAAATGCCAAAATTAATTACTTTTTCATAGAATTTAATGAAAAGTTCATTGAATTCAATGTAAAGTTCATTGAATTCAATGTAGGGTTCATTGAATTCAATGTAAAGTTCATTGAATTCAATGTAAGGTTCATTGAATTCAATGTAAGAATCATTGAATTCAATGTATAGTTCATTGAATTCAATGTATAGTTCATTGAATTTAATGTATAGTTCAATGAACCTTACATTGAATTCAATGTATAGTTCATTGAATTCAATGTATTAAAGTTCATTGAATTCAATGTATTATAGTTCATTGAATTCAATGTTTATTTCATTGAATTTAATTTATTAAGTTCATTGAATTTAATGTATTTAGTTTATTGGATTCAATGTACAGTTCATTAAATTTGATGTATTCAGTACATTGAATTCCATGTATATTTCATTAAATTTAATGTATTTAGTTCATTGGAATGAATGATCTATACATTAAATTCGAGGAATTATTTGTTAATCCCTCTCTAAACATTTTTAAAATAAGGAAATAATTACAATTTCAACAATATTTTTTTATTTAAAGAGTCAATTAATATACAAATTTTCGAAGACTTTGAATAGTTTTTAAATTTATAAAAATATACGGCAATAAACTCCCACAGGAGAGTGCATGCCGCAGGATATTTTAATTGAAATAATTGAAAAATTTTAAAGCACACATCTACGGCTCTAATAAAACGAGCAAATTGAAATTTTACACCATCCATGAATGAGGAATGAGGAGAAGTTCTTCTCTCCAACAGCAAGGATTAATGGTTGAATATTTTTGCCTTTAGTTTTGGTTGAATATTTTCGCCTGGTTGAATATTTTCGACTTCCTGGATGCTGCTTCCAACAAAAACTAATGCCTCTTGGAAACTGGTAATTGTATGCTTTAGGAAAGTTTTTCTTCCAAAGTTGTCCTTACTGCATACTTTTTGAGTGGGCACCAAATACCCATGAATGCTCCAAAGAAGTTTCATAGCAGTACTGTCTGGAAAGATATTAATTGAAAAAATAACTATTTATTTATTTAGCCTCGAGAAAAATTAAGCTTACCACTGTAATTAGTGAAATCTTCAATTTCTGCCAACTTTGCCTGCACATCTTTATCTTTTATGTGGTTTTCATCCTTTAAAAATGTAAAAATTTTTTGAAAATGATGGCAGCAGTCACTTAAAATGCCAGGTATATTTCCTATTATTTACTAATACTAATAGTAATTCAACAGATTTAAATTTTCTTTTACATTCAAAGCACAACATTTTCTTCACTTTTAATTTAATTTATTGTCACCTTTTATATAAAATTTACACACAGAATTGCCACACGTCTTCACAACTTCGCGTTTCACTTCAAACAAAATTGGGAAGGGAATAAATTAGCATACATTGAATTTAATGCACTGAATACATTGAATTTAATGAACTATGCATTGAATTTAATGAACTACACATTGAATTCAATGAACTATACATTGAATTTAATGAACTATACATTGAAATCAATGAACAATACATTGAATTCAATGAACTATACATTAAATTCAATGAACCATTCATTAAATTCAATGAACTATACATTGAATTCAATGACCTATACATTGAATTTAATGAACTATACATTGCATTTAATGACCTAAACATTGAATTCAATGAACTTTTCATTAAAAATCAATGTATGGTTCGTTAAAATTTGATTTACAACTGGAATCAATGTACTTTTCATTGATATCAATGAAAAATCCATTAAAATAATGAAAACAAATCATGATATTTATTTAGACATTTTTAATGAATATAACTTCATTGATTTCAATGAACAGTACGTTAAAAACTATGAGCAATTCATTAAAATTCAATGATTTTTTCATTAAAATCAATGAATTAATTTTAACGTATGCTGTTCATTAAATTTGTTTTTTCTGTGTTGGGTCTCGAACCCAGGTCTCTGAAATCTAACACATTACATATCATGAAAATGCGTAAGTAATTGTAAGTAATGTTTATTCGAAAGACAGAAATGGCTGGCGCAAATTCTTAGATGAGGCCAAGACCGACATACGGTTGTAGCACCAACTTAGTTAGTAAGTAAGTAAGTAATGTTTATAACGATATCGCTTATTGCGAACTATCGTTATAACGAACCAAAATTTAAGTCCCGGTTGAAGTTCATACAAAATAGTAAAATTTTAATTGCTTATCCATTTGTTAATTTTTTATATAAAACTAAGAGAAAAATGAATAAATAGCTAAAAATACAATATCGCTTATAAAGATCTATCGCTTATAACGAACAAAGTTATCGGTCCCTTGAAGTTCGTTATTAGCATTACTTATTGTATATGGAAAAATTCCAAGCCTTTTCTTATATTTTTGTATGCAGAAATTTTACAAAAAAATTCCAAAAAAAATTAAATGATTTGTAAAAAAATGTTCATTTAAAAAATGCAAAAAAAATTTTTTGTCCCAGCTGCGTCTCGAACCCGCGCTCCCAGAAGCTTACTTTCATTTGCAATATAAAGACTAATTAAGGTAAAAGAACACATATTTATGAAAACATAACTCCTTGCAGCCATTGTTATGATGACAACACGATGAAAATGCTTAACATCAGTCTTCTATTGGAAATTGGCAAAAGACGGATGGACGACGATTACAATCGATATAAAACAAATTAAGTCTCAACTCGGCAACAAACACTGCCTCGTCACCTTTACATTGTGCCTCAAACAAAAACACTGAAACAAGGTAATAAACCCAGAAACTCCTGAAGATGAAGTAGCAACCACTTGGCTCAACACCAATATGGATTGTATGTGGCACAGGAACTGCTGCTGCTTGAGATGCATATCTGCCGATTCATGCCAAAACTTGCACACAACCAACAACGTCCAACCAAAGAGCTGGGAGATGGGAATGGAGTTGGAAAAACAAGTGCGGACAAGCTAAACCTTTTAAAAATATTTATTTATGCAATTATTTTGCAAGTAGCTAAATAAATATACTATAAAAGATATATAAAGAATAGCTAGCGGATGGTGGTGCACGTTAGTACGATGATTGTTGGAAGTATTGGCTGGTTCGGTCTGGTCTGGCCTGGTCTGGTCTTGTTTGGCAGATTCAGCTGACTTGGCGGGTAGTAAATTAAAAATTTAAATTTATGCCATTGGTGTATTTTTGACTTGGATTTGGAGTTGTTGCTACACCACGCTAGGTTAAGGGGTAAAAGGACCTTGTGGACACGCAGTTGTTAGCTGAGTTGGAATGAAATCGATGAAAACGGCACAAATATACAAAATGAGACGCAATTGTGCAAGGAGCAAAACAAAAAAAAGAACACAAAGACTTGGCAGCGTAATGATGATGGTAATGTTGGAAATACTAACAATTGGCCTGGTCACCAGACCGAAAGTCAAACGTCATCGAACTGCAGCAGCAACAAAGTAAAACTTTTGATGTTGAGTTTGTTTTGGCCGATGACACTGGCTCATCGCGGAACAGGTGCTTGCAATACTTAGCATTTAAAACTGACCCAATTAGATGCAAACTTCATAGTTCCTAAAATGTGGCTCTTCAACCACAATATTATTTTGACGTTTTCGTAATTCTTTGGTTATGTTTTTTTTTCTGCAAGTAGTATTGGTGCTGTTTACAACTAAACAACAACTTGTTGCTGCAATTAAACATAATTTGCAAATTAACCATAATTACGACCTAATATTAATTTCTGTTCCTCATTCAGACATTCAGCCAACTTGCCTCATTCAACTTGCAAATAAGCCAGCTGTAATTGTTATCATTGTAGTTATTATTATTATTGTTGCTGTTGTTGTTGTTGCTGCTGCTTTGCTTTGCTTAAATTGTTCAATTATAATTGCCGCTAATACGCGACTGAGACTACATCAAACAACAACAAGAACAACAAACAACACAGATACTAACTGGTTTTTGTGGGAAAAATACTTTCGAGCCATCATAGAAGCTGGTCGCAATGATTTTATGGCAGCGCAATACTTTACAGTGATAGCGTCATGCGAAATGCTAATGAGGTGACAACTGCGTTTGTTTATGGTAATTGTTTTGCTGATTGGTGGTTGGTTGGTTGGTTGCTTAACTGTAGAATAAAACTGTTTAAATGGCGTTTAATTGCTGTTGGGCAAAAAGATTTTAAGTTGCGAAAAAACTTTAAAGTTCCGTCACTGTCTGGTCTACAAAATTATACCTGAAAATACTCACTTATTTAGGTCATGTGGCAACATAGCACATGGGCGATTCCGCTATAGACAGTTCTTAAAATTAATTTTTATATCACAATAGTTGCTACTTTTTTCGATTTTAGTACAAAGAAGAAGGTCAAAATTTAAATTTAATAAAAATAAATGGATTTTGCTCCATATTCTAATGCTTGGCGCACTTGGAAAAATTATCATTCGAAGAGTTGGTACACTCAATATAAAAAATATGTGATATCGATACAAACTACGTTGATTTGACAATATTTTTGTCACTATAAGTGCAAAAAAAATTTTTGTCAATCTGACAAAAGCCTAAAATCCTTTTGTCGATTTAACAAAACCATTATGTTAAATTGATAAACCAATTATCAATACGAACAATTCAGAGCACGAAAAACAATAAAAACTTTTGTTGATTCGACAAAAATGTATTTTAAAAAAAAGTATAGCAGTGAGGGGACTGCCAAACGAAGCGAAAACCTATTTATAAAATATTGATATTCCCTGAAAGACTTTGTCCTGCCACGGACCGCCTTACTGCTATATAAGAATTTTTATGCTAATCGGAAAAAAATTTTAATTTTCACCCCCTCAGCCTTTGATTATTTCTTTAAAAATATTTTTTATTCAGATAGCATTTTTATTTTATAATTACACCAAACTATATTATTACAATTAAATTGAATATTGTTGATATAAAAATAAAATACAGGGAGCACTATTGAATGAAAAATAATCCTCAAAAAGGATATTTAATTTTTTCTTTCAATGTAAATATATGTAGAGCTGTAGCTAAAATAAAATAAATTTACTTTTTTTATGTATGATATTTGGTTTGATGGGTCTTGAAGTCTCTTTTATTGCCTGCATTTGAGATCTTGCTACAAGGAAAACAGAAAACATAGCAAGCAAAGTGTAGTTTATTTTCTGACCCCGATTAGGTTTATCCGTACATCCGTCTCATCATTAATGCACATTATTTTCATCTTTTATCACTTCATTATATTTTAAATTATGGGTTTTAATATAAAAAACAAAGTAAAACTTAAACAAAAATATAAATTAAATTTATTGAAATAATTAATATACACTTAAAATACATAATAATACACATATACATAAAATTTGTATTTAATTAATCCTTGCATTATATTTTTAAAAAAGATACTATAGGCTTATGGTAGCTGAAGTAAGAAACAAAAAATTTTGGACGATGCAGTCCCACTCATGATAAAATTATTATTAGGTAGCCTTGACAACTACTTATTTTCTCACAAGCTGCGACCATCGAATTTCAAACAAAAGAAAACAATATAAAGTGCGTGTGGCACGCACATTGGCAGCTTTCAGCGGAGTAAATAGTTGGCAACTGTTTTTTTTAAATTTGAGTGAGAAACCTTTGCAATTAAATGATCCATTCACAGCAGGTGACTCCTTTCTCTATTCTCTACACGTTCTCTATTTCGACACGTTCTCTATTTTGTTTTGTTTTGCTTGAAATTCGATGGTAGCAACACGAAATGTCACTCCTACCTATTACTTATTATACCACGTCCCATATCCCAGTCAGAGAATATGCTGGCGACATTTATAAAACTACAAATGTTTTTATGTTGGTCATGAAACTCAAATACACGCTCTTGGATATTGGCTACCAGGCGCTCAGCAAATGCAGCAAGCATGGCAAAATTAAACAAGGTAGTGTTAGGGCGGAGAGCCTTTGACCGAAACTGTCAAAACGAAGTTGACATTTCATACAAAATCTGCAACCAATGAGAATGCAATATGAAAGCAAGAATTGGCAAATATATCAAAATGGATGAGTTTAACAGTTATGGTCACTTAGAAAGAGAACACATTCAGCCCTAACACTACATTGTCTAATTCTACTATGGCAGCAAGCAACCATCAATAAGTTTATCTGCTGACAAATCGTGCCTTCATAAAGAAATCATGAAGGATATTTACTGTTTTTCTGTCAATGTATATGTATATCTGTAGCTGAACTAAAATACATTTACAACAACAATTACCAAGCAAATCTACTACAACGATGAACAGAGAAGAGCAGTATCACATCGGTTGCGCAACGTTAGAGGGAATGAACCGAATTGGCGGCGGAAAATAAACAGCACTTTGATTGCTATGTTTTTTGTTTGCCTGGTAGCAGGATCTCAAGTGGAGGCATTAAAAGAGACTTCACAATTGATGTGTGAACACTCATCAAATCACCATCAAATCCATACAGATTTTGTTGGTCAAATCATTTTTCAAATCGTTTGACCACAGAAGTGTTCAGACACATCAAATTTTTCGTCAACTTTCATTTTATCTTGAACACCGAAGTAAGCACATCGCGATGACGGAAAAATTTTAATACCACTTATTATTAAAATCGTATTGGAAGAAGAAGAAACTATTTTATAAATTATTATAAATTGTTTGCAACAGTTATTTATTATTATTTTGTTATTATTTTCTTCCGCTCCCTATTTTGCCGCGATGTGCTCAGGTTAAAAACTTTTTTGAACTGACAAAATCATACTACGCAATTTGACAAGTGTTCACACAAATCAGCAGAAAAATCAAAAAATTTTGGTTTTCATCAAACGATTTAACCAACCATCAAATTCATTTACTGTTTACACCGGGCAAACATCGTTCGCGATATTTTTATAGCGAACACTGTTCGTTCGGGAAAAGTGTTTAAATCGAGCGAACGAACCAGATTTCTTTCGTTCGTTTAGGCGGTCTAAACGCACAGTTAAAATGCTGTTAAGTTTCAAGCATTTTTTATCAAAACTAGCATAGTTGGCAAATCTAAATGACTATTCATTTTCCTATTTTGACGTTTTCCTCTTTCAATGGGCGTTTTGGTATTGTTGTTTTCTTTTGTTATTGTTCTTAGAACAGCTGTTTCAAGACTCTGATGACAAATTAATATAAAGTTGAAGTAACGTTGTTTTACTGAGATTTGATCTGATCTAGTGCCACGGGAATGCAGCTAATGTTTCGCAGCGGAGCAAAGGGAGGGGAAAGAACGATGAGTCAGCAGAGGAACTTATTGATGGTTGCTTGCTTATGTTTTCTAAATTTCCTATCTTGTTATCTTCGCTGTCTGTATTGATGACGAGAGTTTCTCGGAAAAAGACAATGACGCAAACCAAAGATTTACCCTCTACCAAAATCGTTCAACGCGCCTAAAGAAGTTTTCACTTCAATAAAATTGTTTGTAAAATTGATGAAGCAATTGTCAATATGAACAATTCAGAGCCCCAACAAATATGATCGATTTTGTTGATTTGATAAAACATTTGTCAAATTGATGAAATTTTTGTCAAATTCATGAAATTTTAGTCAAATTGATGAAGTTTTAGTCAAATTGATAAAATTTCGATTAAACAAAATATTTATTTTTTTCGTTTCGTTTTTAAGAGAAAATCTTATGTTTCCAAATTTAGAGTGTAAGTTTTTTATATAAATAAATATTTTATTTATTCAAAAATCATCATTAAAAGGACTTTCTTCTCCGAATATCGATAAATGGGAGTTTTCCAATCAAATCTATTTATTTGGTTGCTAAATCTAAATAAATTTTATAGAATGAACAATTAATTATTCCTTCATGTCTAACAGTAATTTAGTGAATTTGCTAACAAATACTGTAAAATTCAGCTGTATAAGATTTCTGTTTAAACATAATTAAGAAGGAAGCCTAGTAGCTGTAGACGATTTCTTCTTAAACAAAATCAAGAAGAAAACCTAGTAGTTGTATAAGATTTCTTCTTAAAGTACTATTAAAGAGTGCAAGAAATTAAAAATCAATTTTTTTTTAGAATATGGTTTTTTAAGGTCTTAAGAATACGTATACAAAATTTTAGAAAAAAATATCATATTTAAAAAAGTTATAACATGTATTATATTCGTATGTCGCGTGATATTTAAGAACCTTTAAGTCCTTAATCGCGTTTTTCTCGAAACAAGGTTTTTCGAATCGGCTTCTAAGATATCTGGAGTTCTACTTGATCGATTTCGATGAATCTTAATTCATTGTAATCCTTATAGACTCTCTTAAGCACTAGACCCATGAAAAGTTAAAAAACTGTTTGATAGTTTAAATCATACTTGATTTTAAATACAAATTCTAGTTGTTTGATAGCTTAAAATCATTTATTGATAACATAAGCGCAAAGACTAAGTAAAGCAAAAATACAGCAAATGTGAGAATGTGAAATGGGAGAAAAACTGAGGAATTGACACTTAAAATCTCATCGCCTCTGTGGTGCAGTGCGCTAGTGCGCGCTTGCACGGGTATCACAAAGATTTCTAATAAAGCCTTTAGTAGGGCCGAAATTGCAATAAAATCAGCTAGTGCTTTTTTCCTTTTCATATTGAAAAAATGTTGTTGTTGTTGTTTTGTTTCTTTGGAAAGATTCGTTAGAACAATTAATTGTTTTAACTTTGACCTAAAGCTCAAGTATGATTTAAACTATCAAACATTTAGAATTTGTATGTAAATCATATAAAATCAACATAATATATAACAAGGTCATTTAGAAAAAACTTTAATTCTTTATTATGTAAAAAATTATAGTCATTAAAATGAATAATACTAGGTAAAAAAATTAATAAAAAAATGTGTTTTTATAGCTACATACTGTAATAGTACCTTACACAATGTCAAAAAGAAAACCTAGTAGCTGTATATGAGATTTCTTCTTTAACAAGAAGAAAGACTAGAAGAAAAACTAGTAGCTGTATAAGATTTCTTCTGAAACAAAACCAAAAAGAAAACCTAGTAGCTGTACAAGATTTATTTCTAAAAAAAATCAAGAAGAACAGCTAATAGTTGTATAATATTTCTTCTTAAATAAAATTAAAAAAAAAAACTTGTAGCTGCATGGGATTTCTCCTTAAACAAAATTAAGAAGAAAACATAGTAAATCCATTAGGTTTTCTTTTTAAATTTATTTAAAATTTATTTATATTTATTTAAAAAGCCAAATCCAATATCTTTAAGAAGAAAATCTTTTTGGGTAAAAACCACAGAGAAATCTTCTTAAATTTGCTCGGCATTATTAGGTTTTTATGTGGTGATTTTTCTGTGTGTAGAGCAGACAGTAACAAAAAAAGTATGTGTGGGTAAAAATTTGTGAATGTGTTGAAACTGTCTTAACAGTTCTGTCTAGTGTAACCTTTGTGTTAAAGTACCTATTAAAGATAGATAAATAAAAGAGTATATCAATATGAGATCGACATGAATCTAAAAGTGAAAACAATTTCACTTGAGATGACTTCTCGAATTCAAGTCCTTAGAAGTTATCTGGAAGATGCCAAATGTATTTGTTAGTCCAGACTATTTTCTGATGATAAGGGAAGAAAAAAATGTGTCCAAAGTGTTGTAGGCAGAATGTGGGCACTTGAACTTAGCTAAGGTAAACAAAAAAACATTTTTTATGTAAATTTTGCAGTTCATAAGATTTGTTTAATTTAACACAGGGTGATCCATATTAGGGATGTCGGAAAAACATCGATGCATCGAAAATATCGATATTTTGCTTCGATGTATCGAAAATTATCCACTCGATGTATAAATAGTCGATGTATCGATGCATCGTTTTTTTTTTTTTTGAAAACTGACATCGGTACATTGAACCGAAATTTCAGTTTTTCAATTGTGAAAAAAAAGGAAAAGAGAACTAAGTCAAACCAAAAAATTGATATGGCTCCAAAAAGTGATTAAGAAATTTTTTGAGAAACAGAGCGAAAACAATGCGGACTGTAATTTTTGTTAAAACAATATAAAGAGTGCCCAAAATACGTCAATTTAAATGGGACACATAAGAAACGACCAAAAAGACTTCTCTTATGCCTCATTTACACGAGTGACATTTACTGACTTTAATAATGACTTGATGACATATCATAATGACTATTTAGACTAGGGGTGTCCACTTGGAAAATACATCGATGTAATTTTCGATGTAATGCATCGAGACAGTGCATCGATACTTTCCGATATATCGTTGAGAAACATCGATGTTTTCTAAAAATCGAGTACTTTTTCTAGCATTACATCACAATGCTAAAGTTAGTCCCTTCCTTAACTATTTTTAATTTAACTATGACTATTTTAATTTATTAAAAGCTCCTACAATCCCCTGTCCTTGTCCGCACGCCTTTTATCGGTAACTAAGGAAAGGAAAAAAAAATTTACAATTATTCTCTGATTCAGTTGTTGTTTATTAAAAAAAAGTAAACGCAATAAACATAAGAATATTGGTTATTCTAAAAAAATAAGGTCAATATATAAGAATATTGGTCATAATTATTAAAAAAAAATAAAAACGAAAAAGCCTCTACAGTCATAGAAATTTCAGTATTAATGTCCTATTTCCAGTGTTTTCCTTTTTAATATTTTCCTTTATTTATTTTTTTATATAATAATTTCATTAGGTGGTTAAAATTCATTCGAATATGAAAATATGAAAATACATCGATCCATTGCGTATATCAAAAGCTTTTCAAAACATCGGATCAAGTCGATGTATCGAATTGTAAACATCGAGTTAATCCGATGCATCGATGTATATCGAATATCCCTAATTTAGACGGCACAAAAAAGTGACTTTCCCAGAGCTTTGTCACTACGTTTCATTATATTTTGGCAACTTTCAAATTCATAATGATTTGACCAGCAAAGTAGGCGTTTACATGAATGACAAAATTTATAATTCTCAAATACTGACAAAGCAAAGAAGTTAAAAATTATTTTACAAATGGAAAACAACAAAATAAAAGCTGTTGCTTATTTAGCATATTTATTAATTAAAGAGGACGAGGAGGAAGAAGAACTCTGGAGAAGAACGTTCCATCTTCTAAAAAATACTGGCTGGGTTCACTTAAAGAAAGAAATGAGATTAAATATTGATTATGATTATTATATCCTTTAAACTCATTAAATTTATACTAACCAGTCTATTTTTAAGCAAACAGTTAAATTCCTAGAAACAGTTAAACTCACTCTGTCAGTAAAGAATGAACTTTTTCATTTTTTCTTTAAGTTGGTCACTATGAGAGTAGACGGGTTTACACGGCGTTTACACAATGTCATTTAAGTGACAAAACTAATGACATCTGATTTTAATCATTATTTTATGACTAAAATATTGAAACAAAATAACATCATTTACACGATAATGGCACTTAATGATGTAAAAAATGACAAATATGTCACCCGTGTAAATGAGGCATTACTCTATATAATCTCATTCAACCAGATTAAGGTTACAAAATCAAGCAATTGCCTTCCGTAATGTAGATTTTTAAGGCTCCTTTTATGATCATACCCACATTTTCTCACATAAAATAAAACTACGTTTTAAATCATATCGAGAAGAGTTTTTCTAAAAAAACCTTAAAATTAAGAGCAAGTTTTGGTTAACTTAAAAATTTCAATTTTTATAATTTCTATAGTTTTACGAATAAGTTTTTGACCTGTTTTAATAACACGTTAGAAACATTATTAGCTCAGTTTTAGTAATTAATTTTAAATTTAATAAAATTTTGCTAATGACATAGTATTTTGTTGCGAAATAATATCTGGAAAATCCTATGCAAATCGATGCATCGATGTATGCCCTCCGATGTATCGAAAAATAT